>OZ007546.1:5761505-6229767 GCA_963931895.1 Eupithecia pulchellata | reverse complement strand
TTACAGATCAGTGGATAATAGGTTGATTTGATTGATAGATGTGAAGTCTGATATATGGTGATGCCGTGTGTGTGGTGCCGGCATAGAATTGCACCACCCGAACTCTTCCCGTGGGTGTCGTAAGAGGCGACTAAGGGAAACACACCGAGAGGGCGGGCAGCAGCGCCCTCTGTAGAACAATTCCACCGAACTGCGATCCCCAACCCGCATGCCCAGCGTGGGGATTATGGGCAATAACCCCCCAAATGATGAATAATGCCACATAATGGCGCTCATTAAGGGAGGCCTATGTCCAGCAGTGGACTATATAGGCTGATGTTGTTGTTGTTGTTGAAGTCTGAAATAGGCACGGAATGAAACTAACTAATTGAGCTGTAACAGATAAGTAGGTATGTACTGGTAGTACCTCATTTTTTTATGTTGGTAAATTTCATCAATACATATAATAATAAGTTTGTTTTTATCGTTTGTGTACCGCGCAGGATTGTTGTCTCGATTTCAGCGGGATAATATGAATCAAATGTTATTTTAAAGAATTCGTTTATCATTCATTATTATAGTATCAAAATAAAAAAATGTCGTATGATACCTACTTTTTTAAAATTGTTGGTACATATTGACGAAGATAGTGGTTCCTTAGCTTCATTTGAAACTATGTAAATCTGTAAGATTATTCCAAACATACCTACACCTACCTATTTTATCTTCATTGTAACAAACCGTTTAAAAACCTTTTTAGTAAGTAAATTGTTCTGTTTGATGCAATTTGGTTTCAAAGGCGATTTTGGACGGTGCGTGGCTGGCGTGGCGGGGCGCGACCGACTGCGTGGCGCGGCGGGGCGGCGGCGGCGGGGGGGTTCAAAACACATTATTTAAATACATTGGAAAATTACCTGCCTTAATAAATATAATTTGAGTAAAGATATTTATTAATATTTGTTATTATTACGTATGTGCTACAGGTAATAATGACAAAAATTTATAAATATGGGGCAACAGGACGGTTGTCTCGATTTTAGTGGGATATTGAGTGCTAACTAACTGTTATAAATATTTCCTGTTATGGCCGGCCCGGCGAACGATGGAGTACATACCTACATAAATATATTTTATACACTTGCATTGGTTGAGTAGGTACTGAGGCCCGCGGGGCGGCGCGTCGCCGCTTTTGTACCTTATACTTCAAAACTTTGAGTTCAAATTTCAAGTTCAACAATAGGAGCAGCGTAGGTACCTATTTAATAATCCAAGATCCTGTTCCAATTTTTTAAGGTATTGAAGCCCAAATGTTATTATTATTAGGTATCATTTCGTAAGACAACGCTTGGCGGGGCGCGACGGGGGTGGGGCAAAAGTCGAGCGAGCGTTTGTTCGTCGTCGTCACTGAGTTTTATTATTATTTCGCAGCTCTGTTTGTTTACCGCTAGGGCTTAGTTTCGATACTGTCCAATGTGTAGGTACTGTGTTCGTGGTGTAGGCGTATCATGCCCGCTTCATGAGATGTAACGCTGTAAGATTATTCGAAACATCTTGTGGTAGGGATCTACCTATTTTATCTGCTTTGACTCTTAGTATGTATTTCGCGAAGAACCGACAACCGCTGGGGTAAACGTGTTCTTGAGTGGAGACCGCGACTTAGTAAACGAGATGTAGGACACCCTGCGAAAGACTGCTGGAATGATGTACGCTCGAAAGAGAAGATTGTGTAGAACGTAAATAAATTTAAGATCTTCTTTTGTGGTTGTATGTACACAACCACAACCACCAAAGAAATAAGTGGTTTCGATGGCTATCTTGGACGGCGCGCGGCGGGGAGGGGCGCGACCGACGGCGGGGCGGGGCGCAGCGGCGGCGGCGGGGGTTTAAAGGACTTTGTTATCATTATCATATCACAAACAACCCTAAAGTATAAAGGAAGGTGGCGCGACAAACGTGATAATATGTACCTAAACATTGTGTCTCTAAGATATTACATTATGTTCAATATATAAAATAATAGGTTCAATACACATTGGCCTGCTAACATGCTATGATGGAATTTTTATTTTCGTCCCATTTGCTAACGGCTCCGTGGTGTAGGCGTATAATGTCCGCTTTAAATGCAAGTGTTTGCGAGTTCGAATCATAACGCGCAGTAGCACTTTTTGCACTTTTAAAAATATATATCGATTTTATAATGGCGTGCCTTACGTATTCAATTTCAATCTGTGGCAACGAACAGTACCATAGCCATGCAGTAATAGTGTTTAAATGCATTATGCAGTAAGTAAGGTTTGAAACATTGAAAAAAGGCCTACTAACGAAAAACAATTATTATTACCAAGACGTAGTGTTATGAATTTTTCATTAGGTATATAACGAATGAGAAATGCGATGCATTTTCAGCATAAATAGGTTACTAAGTTATTAGGTTTTCTTTCATACTAAAATAAATAAATATTTTTTGGTACATATAAGTACATAGTCCCATTCATTTAGAAACATTATTTTCTTCAAGCCACCTTTGAGCATTTCTCATGGAAGATGGGAAATTCTTTTAATTTTGTAACTGAAAAATTATATTGACAAACATTTAGGTACTATGAATCTACTGAGATAATCTACCTTTTCATTTTATGTTGTTTTATTCACTTAAATACAAAATTTGATTTCATGTGTCCCGATTCAGTATCCTGTCCGATTCTCGCAATGTAATCAAAAAGTAGATGCCAAAGAACTACACACGAAATGATACAGCACAAAACAGCTACCTATTTATTTATTGAAATTTTGAAGTAGGTAAGTAATAATATACCACGGTAGATAGTGTGAGATGTATCTATAGGCACCTTGCTAATCTTTACGTTTTTTGGTTATAGTTTTTGACTTAGTTACATACGGAGATGATTTGGTAACAGATCAATTGATGAAAGGTCAATTTGATCGATTTGATAGCACGAAGGTGACGTCTGCCAAGTAAACACTTGGTTTACTACAATTGCTATAACAGGTAAATACACAATAGGTATGTACTGGCACCTTTATGTAGGTAAAGAACAATGGCAGAATTTGGTCTGGACTTTTTTTTGCGTCCATGGATCTGATGTATATGAATCAAATTTAATAAATTTTCTACGATTTTTCAATTATTCACTCCTTCTCGTAAAAGCCGGAGTTATTTTATGATATTTAAAAGCTTATCAAATGATATTCGAATTAGGTACATTCGCAATGTTACCATTATTTTGTCTTTGATTTGTCTTTGATAGTGTCATGTTGTCAGCGGTTGTCTTTCAAGACGCCACAGAATCTAGAACGTAGTGGTTTTATTCTCTTTGACAGAATCCTTCCGAGACTTCGTTCGGCGTTTTTCATCTCTGCTGTGTTTTGTGTTTATATTTTGGTTTTCTATTTATTTTTACTCGAATTACGGAAGCCACAGGCGACGTATGTAACACCCGACCTGGACTGTTTATGGACTGATTGATACTGCCCTGTCTGGCTAGTGCGTGCTCTTAGGACTCCGATATCGTTGTTTTGGGTGTTCTGGGCATTTTCTATGTTGAATAAAAAAATATCTATTAATGTAGGTATACCTATATATATGGTTTTAAGTAGGTAGGTATATAAGTTATCTAATAGGAACTCATAACATAACACAACCTCTGCTTAGCTTCGGGCTAGATGATGCTGTGTGGATTGTCCAACATTATTTATTAAAACCCTCAGTTTTTTTGTGTTTACGGGGCAAGTAGGTACATTTTTTTAATACACGCCCAGCTTTCGTAAACATACAAGAAGTTTAGATTTTTTTTGCTCATTTTGTTTACCTATCATTTCTCATTTCGAATACCTATTTAAGGTGGCGTGGTCTAATTGATAAGACCAAACCCAAAACCAAACCACATTATCCATTTCTTTATGATTTGATTTCAATCTGCGATGTTTTATAGACAAATATTGTTTGACGTTCATTCATAACCAAAAAATTCAAACACTGAAATCTTTTTTTTCCGGCTTTCCCCAAAGAAAATAGTCTCATTTATAGATTCTGGAGCTAACGCCAAATCTTTTAACATTTTTTTCATTACGGTACGCTTCAATTTGATCCCAGACAATTCTTAGTATGGAGACCTGCCATTGTTCTTTCAAACATCTATACAATAAGTACTTAAGTACCAATGTTTTTGATAATTTGATAGTGAGAGATACGTAAGTGTAATAAGAAAGCATGTTTTTGATAATTGCCATCTATCGACCCTTAGGAGAGCATTATAATCGTATGAGATAAATCGAATTCCCCGCACTAATTAGGTACTTATATAGTTTCGATGACCTATTGAAGATGGCGTTTTTCCTCAACGTGACTTTCTCTGCACCCATGATAGTGACGCTACCAAACTGTCACAATGCAAAATATACATCTGTCAATTATTTCAATTACATTTTAGTCATGTTATTCACTTCGCCTACATACTTATATGGGTATCGTTTTCGACTAACTTAAACTCGTAGATTACGAAAAAGATGTCCATTTTCCAATCCAAGATGGCTGACATTTTTTTTATCGCAAAATTCACACACTCGTGATGCCTATCGATTTCCATCAAATCAAAGACGTTTTAGGTTATGAAAAGTAACAACTCCTATGGCAAAAAGGCTCTCTAAGGCAACCCCTGCCCCCGAGCTGCTTGCAGCTCGGGCACATATACCCTCTAGTTAATTATATAAGTCGTCATTATGTAGGTATATCAGCCCATAACACAAGCTCTGCTTAGCTTGGGGCTAGATGATGCTGTGTGGATTGTCTTAGGTATTATTATTGACTCATTATTATTGACGTAATAATATTAATCCCTAAGTCAACTTTCACTTTTGAAGGTTTCCATTTTCTATATTTTTTAAAAGTAATCATTAAACGTACAAATAATTTTTCGTTTAATTTGTAAGTACTTCTTTCTTTGATAAAAAGATCTAATAATTATGATTAAACAAAAACACAACGCGAATACGAAAAGACAAACGAAAATCACTAATGATTATTCAAAACTAAAATAAAAAATATCCAACGAAAAACTTCACTACTCACATACTCGTACTTTACAAACAATAGAACCGACTAATGTCACCACATTTTCCGGACTGACAGGACAGATCTATCCCCATTTCCCCTTTCATAGACAAATTAAATAATCTATTGAGGTAACGGAGCGATAAAAACTCTTTCCGTAAATTGTGTGCTCATTATAAATCAATTTAAACTAAAAAAGGTAAAATATTTACTGTTGAAATAACTTTTTATGACGCCATTAGGAATTCATTGAATAAACGTATAGGGTCGTTGATAGGTTTATTTGATTTAAACATTTCCTTCTGTGTAGAAATATAAAGTACCTTGGTATATTATATTTGTTTAATAATAATGAATAACATTTACCTACGGTTATTAGAGTATGAGTTTTTCGAAAATTTATATTGTTGGAAAAATAAATTTTACTAGCAGAGTGCCCGCGGTTTAACCCGCGTAATCCCGTGGGGCTTTCGGGATAAAAAGTGGCCCATAAACTATCTGTGTCCCAAGTTTCATTAAAATCCGTTTAGTAGTATTTGCGTGAAAGAGTAACAAACATCCATCCATACTTACAAACTTTCCCGTTTATAATATTAGTAGGATTAATTATGTAATTGTTAAAATTTTATTGTCAAACACAAATATAATTAGGAATCGAATTGACACCCTTTGGGGCATAGATAACTTAATTTAATTTAATAATAATGAATTAAATAACTACCTACGATTATTTTATAAGTTGCTTAGTATTTTTACATTAAAAAAACATATTTTATAAATGAATTATTCAAATGTTATTTTATTATCGAACACCAATCTAATTAGAAATTACTTTGACTTCCTGTGGGGCATGAGCTGCCAAAAACACATGACGTCATTGAAATGTACGCGTGTAGTTAAGTAATGAAATATTTAATTAAAGGGGGAATAATCCTTTGTGATTCGTCCAAAGTGATAACAATCTTTCATTCAACAGGTAGGGACTTCAATTACCCCGGATTGTTTTTGGAATTACTTGTCAATTATTTTAAGCAATACATTTCATTTCTTTTCATTTGATTTCAATTTCATCAATTACTTTCCTGTACAGCAGAGTTCAAATGATAAATTGAATAGATAGGTACAGGTTACTCACTTAAAACATAATAAAGTAACCTATATGACATAATAAGGACCAAACGGGTGCTTATATGCTTTCTATTTAGGTTACTTCTACTAAAACAATAATTTTGAAGAATGTTCGTTCCGAAATTTTTAAAGCTTTTAATGTGCATGTAACCATTCAAACGTCCAGTGGCCTAAAAGTACCACCAAATTTTACCCCATCTTACGTCCATGGTACAAAATGGTTACAAATACCTTATCACTTTTGGATGTTGAATCCAAAAGTGATAAAGTATTTGTAACCATTTTGTTATTTAACCTGTACTCATGATGAATGTAAGCGGGTTAACGAACCTATTTTGTGTTGTAAGAACACCAACGTTTCATCCCTTAACGAGGGACTTCATCAGGGTGAGTGCGGCTCACGTCGCGCCCGTATCGCCTCAATGCGCTCACTTTCATCATGAATTCGCCAAACTACGATAGTTTTTATAGTAAAATATTACCTGTACCTCTAATCTGCTGTTGATTTCGACATATGTGTTACGTATCAAGCTGCGATTGGTAATTTACGCCCTGAACAACAGTCATTAGCGATTTTTTGATCCAAAATCGCTATCGCTTGTCCCTTGCTCAACGTTTTTAAAGTAAACAAAGTAAGGTATTATTTATTGTGTGAAATACATATGTAAGATGTAAGTACAGAGGTGTTCTAGTTTGAATCTAAATTAGCCTCCGCTTGTCCCTTACTCAATGTTTTAAATCCAAATTCGCTACCGCTTGTCCCTTGCTCAACATTTTAAATCCAAATTCGCTACCGCTTGTCCCTTGTTAATTTTTTAAATTCAAAATCGCTACCGCCTGTCCCTTGTTTCCCCAGGAAGTGTTCACCCTACCTGACCCTACGATAATTTCACCTACTTACCCACTGGAATGTACTCAGTATGTACTCGCACGTGGCATATTCTGTTAAATGGAACAAATGCGTTGATTTGTAAAACGAATTTGAATATTTTAACAGTCAAATGGGAACTTGTAATTTTTTTCATTATATAGTAAAACTAGCGACCCGCTGCGGCTTCGTGCGGGTGCGATGCTGGTACAAAAACCTGCCTCTTGAATCACTCTATCTATTAAAAAAACGCATCAAAATCTGTTGCGTAGTTTTAAAGATTTAAGCATACATAGGGATATAGGGACAGAGTAAGCGGCTTTGTTTTATACTAAGTAGTGAATAATCGCTTCCCGCGGTCTATCTGTTTGTCCTTAGATGGATTTTGATGCGGTTTTTTTTATAGATATAGTGATTCAAGAGGAAGTTTTTATCAGCATTGGACCCTTGCGAAAACGGAGAAGCCGGAAAGAGGAGAATAATAGAGAAAAAGTACGAATAAATACCATAAAAGAATGTTAAAGCATTAATATACTATGCTTTTAACATTATTTTATATAAAATAATGTTAAAAGCATACACAAAACAATAATTTTAAATTACATAACTATACGAAAGAACATATAACAATATTTGATAAAATTTTAAATTAGTTAAGACTCCGGCGACGCCGACACGGTTCAATTTCCTACACAAAGATAATACCAAAATGATTTTGAATTTGACCATATTTTCACCAGGATCTGCTGTTATTTGTATTAAAATAGTATTTATTTAGGTTTCTTCCACATTTTTTTTTCAAAATACTTTTCTGTAATGAAACTTACACGAAACGCATTTTTACATAAAAAATAAATCATCGCTCGCCGGAAACCAGGAGCTATTTACCGAAGTGCACTGATTTTTTTGAATAAGAAAAAAAAATATTTAAACATAATAGTTAATTTTGAGCGTCTTTATTGTTTCACATTCAATTTCACTAACAAATGCATCTATTTCCGACCACCATTTGGCACCTCGCCATGTGGGCTAACCGACTGATAACATTTCGTTATTGCTTTTATTAATGGACAAACAGACAGACGGAAGTTTTGTAATAATACCTAATTGGAAATGTCGGAGGAAAAATTGCCGCGGTCGTACGCGATTTAGTTAAAAAACTTAGGTTTACTTTTTGTCAAGCGACAAGTTTTGCTTAGCTTGGGGCAAAAAAATTATAATTATATATTTTTTTAAATGCTTAACAATTCGCACAGAATCATCTGTGACGACCACTGTGGCGCGGTGGGCGAAGGTCCGCCTGCGACGCAGGAGGTTGCGGGTTCGATTCCCGCCTCGGGACAAATATTTGTACGATCTGCAGATATTTGTTCAGGGGTTCTGGTCGTTTTCTATGTATAATAAAAAATATCTATCTATTTAATAATATTGTATTATGTATATCAGTCATCTAGTACCCATAACACAAGCTCTGCTTAGCTTGGGGCTAGATGATGCTGTGTGGATTGTCCAGCATTATTATTATTATTATTATTATTATTATCTAGCCCCAAGCTAAGCAGAGTTTGTGTTATGGGTACTAGATAACTCACATAAATAATGATATACGAGTACATAGATAGATATTTTTCACTATAAATACAAAACGATCAGAACACCCTGAACAAACATCTACAGATCATAGAAATATTTGTTCTGAAGCGGAAATCGAACCCACAGCCTCTTGCGTCGCAAGCAAACCTTCGCCAACCGTGCCACATGTATTCGATTTATTTACTGTGTGTTCAAAAACATATTCTTTGCTATGGCAAATGTGCACATAAAAATAAACAAAAATAAACGTTTAGAAAGCACCAGGTCTAGTTTTCAAAATATTTCAAGCTGTGCCATCCAGTTAACATAACCTTTGATTGATAGTTAACGTTAACCATTCGGTTAACGAGGCGATAAATTAAAAACAACATGAACTAATCAAGAAATGCAGAGAGCGGATGAGTAAGATGTTTTAAGAAGGTGCCTTCTGGTCGGTCTTTCTGGTCTTGAGAAGGTTCACAAATGTTATTTATAATAATCCCTACTAAAATTGAAGTGAAGAGAAATCAATAACAACTTATTTATTTTTTATAATAATTAACTGTATGAAATTTGACTTGTCTAAGTGCTTATTTTGTAAGCCTAAAGAAATAAAGTTATAGCATCTGAATCTGAATCTATTATAAATAGGATAGTAACTTTGTCTGTCTGTGCCTCTTTCACGCCTAAAGTACTTACTGAACTGATTTTGGAGAAATTTGGCATAGACGTTACCTAGACCGAGAAAGGACATAGGATTCTTTTCCCGGTGTCATGTTCCAGCGGGATAGTACGCGATCTAACCGAATCCTATTTTTTATAATTATAATTTATTATCTATACTAATATTATTAAGAGGAAAGATTTGATTGTTTGTTTGAATTGAATAGTCTCCGAAACTACTGGACCGATTTGAAAAATTCTTTGACCATTAGAATCCTAAGTTTTACGTGATGAACATAAGCTATAGAATATTTTCAAAAAGTTAGGGTCCGTATGAAAAATTCCATTTTTGTTAAATACCCGTACGAAGTCGGGGCGGACCGCTAGTATTTGATAAAAACAGACTTAAAAATCAAGACACGCATCAAACCACAGACACAAAACCAAGTCTCATCAAACAAACAAGATTAGAAAGAGTACGTATAACAGAAAGAGTGCACGAAAGAGCCAATACGAGTGAAAGAGATGGAGAATCACTTCAAAGGGTTATTAGCGCCTTTTGAAGGGCCGACGAGATTGTATCAAAGGAAGTAGGTTTTTTCTTTTATTATTACATCATGGTCTTGAAGATAGGTCTGATTATGGTAAGAAAATGGATCAAAAGTCTTAGAAGAAAATCTAAGTCTACTAAATCTGATTTTGATTTAGTTTTTTTGATTTTTTAAACTTGTTTGTTCTAAAAGTTTTTGGCCGGCTTCGCTACAAAAAAGGCGGGAAATCTAAAATTAAAGAGCTTTATTTCCTTTAGACCTTGCAGGACTCTTGGACACGTCACAAAAATAAAAATTACCAAGTAAAAGAAGGAAAATAGGAGATTTTGATTGAATTTTTGTTCTATTCAATCTTTTCAAGGTAAAGTAAAGTAGCGAACAAGAAACCTCTACCTTGTATATCGTGTAGATAATAAGGTATTTTCTCTTTTTCTAATATTTAGTTACAAAGTAGCCCTTGATGGCCACCAAAATTTATTTTCGCATTATTTTAATTTCTAAATGATGTAATCTAATTGGTAGGTAGGTATAATTAATTAAAATCGATAAATTAATAAATTAATACTTTTTCATAAATCTGCTGTTGCTTTGTGCAATTAAATAAAGATATGTATGCCATTCTCTAATTATTTTGCACATCAAGGTACAATATTGGTCAAACATGTGGACTCAAAAATCACTATTTGTCACCTTTTTACAAATGTTTTGAAAATAAATGACTTTTACTTTTAATTTTTTTTAATTTTTAATTTAATTACCTAATAATTTTAATTTTTTTTACACATTTTACTTCAACCGTGAAAAGTGATATATTTTCAATAGAATAACAAGTTCTTTAAAAATCAAAATCAAGTGCTTTATTTCCTTTAGAACTTACAGGACTCTTGGACTCTTAAAAAAAATTCGAAAATTACAAAAACTTACGTTGAAAATGCCATCTATGGCGCTCATTAGGTGAGGCCTAGAGGTCCAGCAGTGGACTATTATAATGCTGATGATGATGACGTTGAAAATGCAGCTCTATAACCGGCCCACGACAAGTGATTCAGATAATCTATGGCTCCATCTTCAGAACATTTCATTCAGGTTCTACTCTTATCACGATGGTACAGTTATCTGCTGTTGGTATGGCACGAGAACATTACTATTTTTAGAAAGAAAGAAAGATGAATTTACTTGGCCAAAACAGGTAGCCTACATCTTAAACATATAACATAAAATGTAGAAAACAAAATTCAATCCAACACAGGTAATATTAAAACAAGATAAGACTTAATACAATTAGCGTCTGTGCTGCCGCCTGTCGGCCAAAAAGTGTCAAACTCAGCTTTGTGCTGAACCACGTGTCAGCGCGGATCAGCGCTGGTTTTCAGTTGGATCCTGTTTTACTTATTCATATATTGATTGTGTAATTAATAATGCTTCTACGGGATGGATTTAGCGCGGGATGACAAGATGTGGTTTTCTCGTGAGTGAGAAGTACAGAGCGATAGAGGTGCACCGTATTTTCTAATGTAAATATATTTTTAGCCGTATATAATTAAAAAAATATATACTCAGCATTATAAAAACAAAATTAAAAGTTCTAAGTCTCATCTCCTTATTATATTAAGTTGATAGCATTCACACATTCTGAAAATAAATAAATTCCGACTTTAAAATTTCATTTTATTGTACGAAGAGTGCATCGAATATTATTCTTGTAATTTCTAGATGTAGTTAAACCCAAACACAACGCACTGGTTTCCGTAAAACACATATGGATGCCATAGCCTGTGGGAGACCGCAGTCCAGCATCATTAACGACCTCTGTGGCACGGTGGGCGAAGGTCCACCTGCGACGCAGGAGGTTGAGGGTTCGATTCCCGCCTCAGGACAATTATTTTTACAATCTGCAGATACATATTTGTTCAGGGCGTTCTGGTCGGTTTCTATGTATAATAAAAAATATCTATTGAATTATGTATATCAGTCATCTAGTACCCATAACACAAGCTCTGCTTAGCTTGAGGCTAGGTGATGCTGTGGGATTGTCCGGCATCATTAAGCTGATGATGATGGTAATACAGGCATGCAAGAGCAACACCCGCTGACTATCTCCGCCGTATCGCCCACACGTGCCTTATCCCATAAACCATGGTGTTTAGAGTGTGGTCGGGTGGCCTTGAGGAGTTTGTCCACCTCTCCTGCCATTCAACAGAGTTTTAGCTGGACAATACTGTTGTTAAGCTAATACATAAATAATGCTGGACAACCCACACAGCATCATCTAGCCCCAATTTAAGCAGGGCTTGTGTTATGGGTACTAGATGACTGATATATGTACATAATCAGTATATATTATAAAAGAAATACGCAAAATCTTAGATCTTTAAAACTACGCAACGGAATTTGATGCGGTTTTTTTTAATAGATAGAGTGATTCAAGAGGAAGGTTTTTGTATCAGCATTGCACCCGTGCGAAGCCGGGGCGGGTCGCTAGTATATAAAATAGATAGACATTTTATATTATCCATAAAAAATTACCAGAACAAACATTTCCAACCTAAAACAAGCTACCACGGGTATTGATATGGATCTGTGGAGCTTTATGAAGTTTGTTTGCAACAGTCTGCAGTTAGTTCAATTGTAAAGACTAGTTCTAATTTGGTTATTTAATTGTCATTTTCTTAGCTAGTTACGGTTTTACCTAAAACACAATTTTTCAAACCTAAAGCCACTCGAGTACCTCATGTAAATGTAACATTAAGTCATCCATAATCGATATTATGTCAAAATTAATTATTTGTTTTGTCAAGACAGGAATCAAACCCGCAACCACCTACATCGCAGGCGGAACTCTACCCACCGAGCCGCAGAGGTCAACATTACAAAACTATTTTCTTCTGAAAGGCGTTACTAACTGGTTTTACTTCTGTGAAAGTCGTCGTAAACTTTGCTCTTGGAAAATCGAAAGTGACGAAAGATCAAGACGTTCAATTTCAATATTGAACGTCTCTTTGAGTTCAAATACCTAGCGAATTTGTCACGAGATAATAATAATAATTAAAAAGCCTTTTTAACCAATAAAATTACAATAAACAATTGAGCTGTAGACTGTTGCTAACAAACTATATATAGCTCAACTGATCCATAACAATATGTACGTCAAATAACTTTTAACTAGTATGGGTTTGCACAATACGTAAAGTAAACAAGATTAGTTATGTAATTAAATGCAAATTCTCCTATAATATTTCGTAGCGCTATGGAAAGAGCTATGCTCGGAGTTTCTCTGAAGGATAGGATTCGTAACCAATTCATCCGACAGAGAACTAAAGTCATCGACATAGCTCAGAGAATTAGCCAACTGAAGTGGCAGTGGGCCGGCCATATTTCGCGAAGAACCGATAACCGCTGGGGTAAACGTGTTCTTGAGTGGAGACCGCGACTCGGTAAACGTAGTGTAGGACGCCCTCCGGCCAGGTGGGATGACGATCTGCGAAAGACTGCTGGCAGATACTGGATGCGACATGCCGAAGACAGGGCGCTATGGCGCTCATTAGGGGAGGCCTATGTCCAACAGTGGACTAACATAGGCTGATGATGATGATGATGATGATTTCGTAGGAATGTAATTTTCTATTTACTTATTTTTATAAACTACATCTACTTACGTTTAAGTAAATAATGTTTTTGTATTGCAGAGTAAAAATACCTACGTAAGTTTTGACAAGCGTCCACCCTAGCTTCTACAACGTTTTTTGTAAGATTTGTACTTTCTAGGATTAAAATTTACAAAAGTAAATCTACATTAGTAAATAATTATTTTAATTTACTAGTTTAATAATAATGTTTGCTAAGGTATTAATAAAGAATTTTTGATAGGTATTGTAAAAAAATTTAAAACTAAGCACGAAGTAAGGGATTTATTTCTTAGAATTCGAGTCAATCGAGTGAAACAACCCTATTATTTCGTTATCTCATTTATCGCTCTATAATGTCGTGTTTTACACATCATCAGCTGCTTATCTTTATATTTATAGCTTTAACTGTCATTCATCTTTGTTTTTGGGTTAAGGAGTTATATAAGATTAAATCTCTTATCAAAGAATTAGAAGTACTTACGTCCTAGATTTCTTGTTTTTGTTACGTCGAGTTCTGTTTTTCAAGTCAAACATGTCGCTTTTCCACATTAACTATCAAATAACAAGACAGATTTATAAAAATAGTACCTACATTGTGACCCTAGGGTCGGAAGTAACTTATTTAGTCCCGAGACGGAGTTTCGGGATTTAAGGGGAAATAAACACTGTGCTTTACATTACGAATACAAGGAAGTAAAAATAAAACGAAAGTTAGCTAAAGAAAATATGAGTGGGTGTTTTTTTACATAAATTGACAACTTAGGAGAGGTTTTAAAGGTTTTCCACTACTTGCTTTAGCCTCTTCTCTTATAAAATCAAGCGTAAAATCCATATCTGATGAACTATTTATAATACAAACAAAACTCTGCAACACGAGACAACAAATGAAGATCGAAGATATTGACAACTGATATACTTAATAAATTAGATAGATTTTATTGCGCATAATACATTAGATAGCTAGATATTTTTTATTGCACATAGAAAACAACCAGAACACAGATTTAAAAAAAAAATGTCCTAAGGCGGGAATTTTATTCGCAACCTCTTGCGTCGGCGTACCTTCGCCAAACGAGGAACATATTATTATAGTACCCATTGATACCCAATGTATAATATAAAAAAGTCGCCGACTAACTCCATAAATTGCTGAACAGCCTTTCCTAAAACAATAAGTGTATAACTACTTTCGTTGCTGTCTGTACATTACCTTATTGTACTTGCTAGGTGGTCTGCAAGGGACCAATTTATCTGTGCAGGTGGTCAAAATACGAACTAATCTTGTGAGTTTAAACTATTTATACGTTTTAGTAAAATATTCATCGCTAGCGCCACTTTTAACAGCAAACTTATGTTTGTATATAAAACTTGTAATTAGGGATCATTATATTTTTGATTTGAGTCGGTATTTGAAGATAATAATGACATTTGAAGAATTGGTTTTTGTGGGTTTTTGAATCAATGTGGATATGAAATGAAATGATCAATGGTTTTCAATTTAACTAAGATTGTGGTGTTTGGTTTAACTTTTGTAGTTAACTATAATTTAATTGTTTTGAATTTTGACAGCATAATGAAAAAATTATCTTGAATTTATTGACTAATTAAATTCAAATTTAAAGATATTTATTGCGTCAAACATGGTAGGTATAAAGGAGTTCAGTATAAATAATGCACTCATGTCTTATTATTATATTAGCATGCAATAATTATAACTAAAACTATAACTACTAATTAGGTACTTAAGTTCTAGCTTTAAAAAAATCATCTATATCATAAAAATTATCTATCATAAATTAACTATAATTGTCATAAGGAAGTAAAGCTGCCATTTTTTTAAGGCTAGTGCGATATTCTTTTGTTTTTCGTATAAGAGCGTGTATTTGTGACGTCACTGCTCGTAATCGCCAGCATGGTTCATATCATAAGAGAAAACGAAATACAATCGCGCCAGCTTTTGGAAATTTGCCGTGAACTTTTTTTTCGCACTACAAACCTGAAAGACAATAAATCTATACTAATATTATAAAGAAAGATTTGATTGTTTGTTTGAATTGAATGGGCTCTAAAACTAATGGTCCGATTTGGAAAAATGTTTTCACCATTAGAATCCTCAATTTTCCCTGATGAACATAGGTCATAGAATTAGGAAATTAGGGAAATTAGGGATCCGCATGAAAAATTCAATTTTCGTTAAATACCCGTGCGAAGCCGGGTAGCCGCGATTCAAATATCCAAGAATAATTCAAAAACTCTTCATGTCGCTCTCATAAAATAATTTTAGTCTCTATACAAATATTACTAAAGGTACATGCACATAAGGCTTTATTATTCCACTTCTGGAACTTTCCAAAACATTCTCGGGCACAAAAGGGACCGATGTGGTAGTACAATGCAGGGCATTGAAGGCTGTACAATATGCTCAATGAATTTTAAGCTTGTGCTTAGAGTAGTGTGGCCATGAATTATAAAAATATCGGAATTCAGAACGAAATTGACATAAAATAAAAAGTGGCACTGTGATATTTTTATTGTTGGGTATTATTTAATAGAGCCAGTTACTTGGTTCGTAATATTCGGAGTCCTGAAAAAAGGCGTTACTAAACAGAACCTATTTCGTTATCACCCTGATAATTTATTTCTTTTTGAAAAACCATCAGGTTAAGAAACAATTAAAACATAAAAAGACTTTTATTCCTCAGTCAGAATTTCTGTGAATATAAGTTAGTAACAGATGGTATTTTATTCGCCGTCAGTCATTGTATTTTTCCCACCTCCGATTTTCGATGTTATTGATTATTTTTAATATAAGTTGCGGACGCCAAAGCTTCAAGTTATAAAGTTTATTGTGAGCTTGCCAGCAAAGGCATCATCAATCTCTTTACGAACTGGGTTATACTGCTACGCATTGCACCATTTTGCAGCGACTGTTTTACTGATACTCTAGTCGTAAGCTTCGGCAACTTGCATTTACCAGGTTTAATTAAACTCAGGTTAAATTAACTAACTCAATAAATAATATTGTAAATGTATCTATTTATTTTGCACCAGAGTTCTGCCCCCGCTATGCACAGGTATTTAACAAAATATCCAAAATTATAATTTTTACACACGCACATACACGTTGAGTATAATGAAGTGTTGACCTAACTTTTTGAAAATATTCTATAGGAGAGGTAAAATATAACAAAAGTCTATAGTTGTGTCAAAGTAATTTTTATATATTTCATCAAACATGGTCACCTTATAATATGGGCACGCTTCTAAGGAGATTTATTAATTTTTGGAACACCCGCCTCTGGCAGGTGATGGACAAATGCACGCGAGCCTTTATTTATGGATATTTTATTCAAAACTAAACCTTATTCTCAAATAATTATAAATCAAATTTCGATGCATAGAAAAAATGGTCAAGCTATTTTTTTATGGAATGCTGTTTGAAAATCGAACGAAATCACTTAGTTTCGAAACAAAAGAATTCTCAGAAAAATAGGGTTGTTGGTGTATTCGATGGAGATTGTTGTCTCTCACCTTTCCATGCCATTTGATTTGCTTAAGTAAAAGACAGAATGATTAATAAAAAGGTTATTTATCGAAAACGCTGACTATGTACTATTATGGGTACCTATTTAAAGCGCAATCACTCTAAGCGCCTATAATTTTAGACATATTCACTCACATAAGAATATTAAATTATGAAGCCGGCACCTTTGCTTCCTCCAAGCCCTTTTATTATTTCAAAAATTATAATTCGAAATGGCGCCAAATTCACGTGAATTATTACTGGCAACACCAAGTAGCAATCAATGTAGGAAAGCCAGACAAACTTCAACTTTACCTGCTTCTAATAAAGTCACAGGTATAAGACATAAGAAAAGATGAATTTGTAATCCTTTGTCCAGGTATCGTGTCTCAAGAATTCAAAAAAAGAAACACAAAAAACTGCGGTTTCTTTTGTATTCGAAATTTGAAAAGATTACATGGAAGGGCAAACTTAGCTATTGTTTCCGATTTTATCGAACTTTTAAAAAGAAATAACACTCTACTGAGAGAAACAATACCAAACCTAACACAGAAATGCGATTTTAAGCTCTATTTCCTCAAGCACAAGTCTGGGTATCTTAAAATTTTTATTTTAGCAGTGATCTTTATGTTATCATGGAATTAGTTCGTTAATGCCCATTGCAGTATTAATGACGTCGTCATCGCTTCCCTTAATGACATCCAAAACTGCTTCCTAATGTATTAGAGTAGTTCTGACCCCTATCAATTCGGCTCTCGAATTCATCTTTTGTTTGTAAGGCACTGATTTTGTCCCTATGGACTAACTTTCACGAACGAATCAAAATGACAATAATTATCAACAGTTTTTTCAATATTTTAAGCGCCTAAATCATTTTTTAAATACCTTTTTAAATTAAGTCATGAATTATTAAACATTTATATTTAGTCATTAAGTCATAACTTCTAATGTTTAATTTATTAAGTTAATGTTAATATATTAAAGGCTAATTTGATAAAGTGTTTTTACATTACTAATCAAAATACCGCGTCTAAAGAATACTACCTCAAAGAGCCTAAAACATTTAATTTGATTATAATGACGGCGTTTATTCTTGAATTAAAATCGAGATTAGTTTAATTTTAAGATGATTTCAGTTCTTTATTGTTAAAAATAATGGACAAGAACCAAGGCAAGCTTAACCCTAATAGAGTTTTCTTACAGCAAACCTACGGGTAAAAAGATAATTCAGAAATCGAGTGTGAAAAAAAGTGTACCTATACAAAAGGAAAGCTTTAGAAAAAAACCTACAAAATCAACAAAATGTAAAAGCTAACATAAATAACAGTGAGAAACAGAATACCAAATATTATGTATACCAATATTTAAAATAAATAATAAACCAAATAATAAATAATCATAATATGTGATGTAATATTTTGCGTCTACCTCTTGCTGTGAATAATCGGCCTCTTAATCATCCAAGACAGGGGGATGACACCTATAAAACTAACAAGAATGTGGAAACAAAAGAATTTTGATTGTTCCTCACAAAAAACCAGACATTTTACGGTTTGCCCAAAAATGCACTCTGCAGGTGGCATTATAAAAACCACACCTTTTAGCTGCAATCGTAAAACAATAACATTTTTATCGTTTTACTAGCCTTTTTCCATGGTTCTTCGCGTACTTATTTATTAATATTGAAATTTCTGTCGATTGAGAAAGGCCTACTGAGTAGATACAGATTTTTTTATTGGGCGTAGGCAATAAAAGTTAAGATTTTCTTTTTAT
Organism: Eupithecia pulchellata; assembly: GCA_963931895.1. Lineage (NCBI taxonomy): Eukaryota > Metazoa > Arthropoda > Insecta > Lepidoptera > Geometridae > Eupithecia > Eupithecia pulchellata. The sequence goes on along the minus strand of OZ007546.1, from coordinate 6,211,013 downwards.
CTAGATAGGTATATTTTGTTTTCTTCTTGTAGTAGGTACATCTTTTAACAATAATCTGAAAAGGTTAACGCACCGAAACTAGCCAGTCCCAGTTTCAGCGTTGTGAACGGTGCACTAGTGCACCGCTGCTCTGCAAGCACAAAAAAGTATGACGACGTGGCCTATGTATGTATATGTGTTACAGTGAAAAAGGGCTCTCTTCCTTGTAAACAACTTTCACGTTTCATGTTTTGAAAATAGTTCTTACTTTTGTAGCCCACTTCAGATCAAAAAGAGGTTGATTATTTTATTATTATTGTCCATCATACATTAATGTCACAATATTTATACCATAGTAAAACAATCTAGCCATTGAATCGGCTAATGGGCAAGTTTATTATAGCTTATTTGATAAAAGAAATCACTGAAAACGCTTCCATCGGTATTTCTTGTCTAATTTCAAAAGAGTAAAAGTAAGTATCATTTATTTATTGTTTTGTTAAAACAATAAATAAATAAATAAATAAATAAGTATCATCTTAAAAATATGTTTTTAGATTACGCACGCCTCACTCACCTGACCAAACTTTGGGGTGTTTGTCGTCAACAGTATAATCATTGTTTAATCAAGGTGATGGAAGAATTCCTGACTCATTACGTTGTTTGTTAAATAATATGTCAAATGTTCCTCGTTAAATAATATATTCAAAAATGTGTTTGTAATACTGACATTCATGTTTCGATACCTAGTTTATTTAAAGATGACGCCGTCAATGTTTTCTGAGTGCTAATTCTTTGATTAGTTTGTTTTTCTAGGTTAAGAGTCGCAAAGTACCGTTTATATATGGATTATACTATATAAGAAAAAAAAAATTGAAATTTTCACTCCACCATAACCGATATAGAAAAAAGTTCGTGTCTCGGAATAAAAAAACATTTATTTATTCTAAAAACCCTTGCAAATGAAGTCACGTTAAGCCATTCATTATAAACCACTCCTTTTCTATTTATATAAAGTATGTAAATACAATATAAATAGATAAGTAACATGACTTAACAACTTAATAAAACCCCGGACAAAAAACTCACAATCAACTAATATCAAATCAACATTGGCGTCTAGCAACCTGAGCTGTCAATGACACAGCTGTCAACATGACAGCTAGACGTTTGACCTTATTACCGAATTCACACAGTGACCGCAACACCGTTACTGTGCTAATACATCTGAGGTTAGTGATTATGGTTGAGTTCTTAGTTGAAGGGCTCGGCCGGGAATGTTCTACTACCGAAAATAATAATTAATCCTGTAACATATAAACAACACGATCTAGCCCTAAAGTAAATAGCGCTGCTTATATCTACATCTACCTAGGTACTCGTACAATAATATTATAAAGAGAACAGATCTGTAATATATTAACCACATAATCAGCACGAGTAGTTATTCTATATCTTTTTATAGCCTGTAGACCTCCGATTGACAATCTCACCTGATGGAAAGTAAAGATCTGGACGACGACGGTGTATCACAAAGATAAAGACTCCTATTCGATATCTATAAGAGACCCAGGTTGTAAATAGCCGGAAAAACAAAAGCAGGCAGCGAGATCCACTCCTTAGCAGTGCGAATGGCCATCCATATCATAGTCATACCATATAAAGAGCGTAGGTACAAGTATTCATCCCGTGGCGAGTATTGATACTGGTACATCTTGATTCGTATCAGAGCTTCGTTTGCGTTTCAAAAAAGAAAAATTCTAAGTAGATTTATTTATTAAAAAACGGCAAAGAGGATACACATAACACAAAAACATAAAACTTAAAAGAAACACGCCGTTATGAAAAAATAAGTTCCTAAGTCTAATTTACTTACACCATACTTTTTGAAAGGTTGATGCAGTAATGATTCCAATTTGCCACCTTGATTCGGTACTAACAGACAAACTCAGTTTATCGGTTTATCGTAGGCACATCCCAGGTGACTCTTGAGGTGATATTGTTGGTTTTTTAGAATAACGTACCTGAAAATGAAAAAACATGCTTGTAGAATAATTTTGTCTTTTATTGAAGACAGCTCGATTATATGGAAAATAGTATTGATCGATAAATAGGTTAGTAAGTAGAAAAAAACTCGCAACGGTTTTCCCCGTTAGTATCCGTTCCAAATTTTTTTATTATACATTGTATTAAAATTTAGGTTTATGATAATTCGCTAGCACAATGAAATCGTAAAAATAATAAATGCATATCGTGGAATCTTTATAACTTTGTTTCGAGGTTACAAATTACTATAAGTTGAGTTTGGTTGGCCTGTAGGTGAGTAATAACGGTATAAATGTTCAGTTAGATTTTAAATATATTCAATATCCATATTTACATTATTTTATTTATGTTTTTAATTGTAAATCAATTCTGTTGGTTTCGTTTATCTTGGAGAATGGCTCAAATAAATTCAATCAAATTTTGCAGGGAGTCAATTACTAGTATAATAAAGGGAATGACATTAATATTATGTTCCTTTTTATGCCATAACGCTTTAGGATTAAGTCAAAATGGGTTATTTTATGAATGAAAGACAATATATCTTTCAAGGGAAACACACCGGGGGCGGGCAGCAGCGCCTTCTGCAGAACAACTACAGCGAACTGCGATCCCCAACCCGCATGCCCAGCGTGGGGATTATGGGCAATAACCCCCACATAATGATGCCATCTATGGCGCTCATTAGGGGAGGCCTATGTCCAGCTGTGGACTATTATAGGCTTGTGAATGATGATGATGATGATATCATTCAAAGGTGGTATAACGCTATTAGAACACAATAATACGAAATAATACACCTTTCCAAAAATCAAACAGACACCTATCACGAAACCTAATCAGCAATTCATTGTCAAACCAAAATTCAACAACAATCCAAAAGGTAACTATATACACAATATCGATTTCTATTGATTTGCAAGCAGCTGCTATAGAGGTACCAGTCCTTAGCATGAGTTGTGCATTCGTTTACGATTACGAAAAAAGTTTTCATCTCTATCCTTACATTTGGCACCTTGCAGCGCCTTTACCGGATAGAAAGGAAACATGTTTCGTAGGTTGACATGGTTGTATAGTTAGAGGATATATTATTATAATTTCCGAATAATTTTAAAAGAAAAAGGAAAAATGTATACCTAAACCTATTTCTTAATGTTTAAATCAAATCAAATCAAAATATCTTTATTTATAAACGGCAAAGAGGATACACAAAACGCACAAACATAAACGAAATATGTTTAGTAAGTACTACTTATAATATTTTAACGGGTAGGTATTTATCGCGTAGGTATATTTTTATTATTAACGCGATAAATACCCGTTGCAATATTATTAATCATTATGTGTTCAGATCGCGTAAGTTTAAATACTTATATTCATAAACCTATTTCTCTTTTAATATTGAAGTCAAACAAGCGTCAATAATTAAAACGTCTAATTAGACACCCCCTATTGATAATACTAATCACACCCTGTAATCCCCACAGCACTTCAGTTCACCCGAATAGTTTAAAAGAACTAGGAAAAATGAACCTAAACCTATTTCTCTTTTAATATTGATGTCGAACAGGCCTCAATAATTATAACATCTAATTAGACACCCCCAGTTGATAAGACTAATCACACCCTCTATTCCCCGTGAACATTGTTCCCCAGTTGATTCCCCATTTTAATGAAGACACGATAGCAATCGGTGCAAGCAGATGTTTGTGGCATATTGCTAATGTCAGAGGGATGTACGTTTGTTAGTAAGTTGTTCATTTTATTAATAACTAGCGACCCACTCCGGCTTCACACGGGTGTAATGCTGATACAAAAATGTTTCTCTTGAATCTTTCTATTAATTAAATAAAACTGGATCAAAATCCGTTGCTTAGTTTTAAAGATTGCTTAGATCTTACATAGCATAGGGACCAACAGACAGAATTATGCAGTGATAGTATAGATGTTTCTTTTAATTAACTGCTTTATAATTGCTACCACGCCTTCATTCTATACCTTGAAATTTCCATGAAGTCGACCCTAATAATGGCAAACTAGACCATTAGCAAAGAACTCAAGTCGAAATAGTATAACGTTTCATTTTAATCAGATTTTTTTTCACAAGACTATTGTCCAAACACGTTAGGCAATTTAAGATTAGCATTCTATGCAAAATTTTTATTTCCAACTCAACATTATACAATTTTGTTTGCATTTTGCTAGATTATCAATAATATAGCAATATTTATCTAATTTAATTACTAAACAAGTATATAAAAACACAAATTATTATTAAACATTACCATATTCCCACAAATACCAAGGACTTCAAATAATGTTGCCATATAAAACTTAGCATTTCCATCCACAAAGGTTTAAGTACGATTGAATATCCTTGGGTACACCCACCATCATTCTAACCCATTGACTCACAATAGTTGCTCAACGACTCGATGTCTATAACTCTATACTCTATGAAGTGATGTCATAAGCATGGTGGCCAGATTATAAAGATTTAGGGTAATGACTATCTTAAATCATGTAGGATTACAGGATTTGTTTGCTGCTTGGTGGGTAGAAATTTAACAATCTTGTTGGAAACACAACACGGTGACTCAGCTTTGAAATTATTGTGGACGATTTTGTTTAAGCGATAGGTCTCAAAAGACAATGTGTGAACATAATGAAGCTACATATAATATTACAGATCTACTTTCTTCTTTAAACGCTATAAGAGAAGGCTTTATAACATTATCTATGAAATTATACAAAATATCCATAATTTATTATAGCTAATGTTTTTTATTTTCTGGGTTTAATATTATACCAACCATAGGTATTAACCCTCCTTGGTTATGAGGGTGGTTTTATACTCACCTTCAAAAATCGTAAAAAGATTTTTTATAGTAGGTACATTTATCAACTTTTCTTTCTTAAAATAATTATTGCCCTACCTATATGCTCAATGGACAATTTTGAGTCTATCAATTTAATGTGATTCAAAGAAATATATATTTTTATTTTGTTCTTTATCTATGGATTTGTGTCATCTTTCTTTTGAGAAAAAGCCTTATTTTACTAGACAATAAACTACATCCGAAAGTAAACAGGCCGACATCCCCTAATATTTCAGTAGGGCGGCGGCGGCGGCGGCGTTGGCGGCGCCTGTATGACGACATCGGTCGTCATGGCAACACCGCTGTTTACTGTCACGGTGACAAGATGGCCTGAATTTCAGAGATAATTTCGGAAAATATAGAGAGGCTTAGTTCACAGATTACACACTTCACTAATTGTGGAAATGATTACGATGATCCTTGTGCTATTGCAGATAAAGATTTTGGAAATATTCTTTACCTCAGGATAGAATGAAAACTTCATAATTTGATAACAGTTTTTTTGTTGTTTTCTAAAGTACCTATATAAATACAAATTCCCATTGCCATTAACCATAAAAATGTCAGGTTAAAAAACAAAATAACAATAAAAAAAACAAAAGATAGGTACAGTTTTTCTTTAAAAATTTTCCTTTTTGTGACACGACAATGACTCACAGAATGTTGATAAATGCTGGCCACCCCAAACGTCAAAAGTTTGCGCCTAATTTCGGGTGCTGCAGTGAAAGTGGGAAAGTAGGACGATCGTATTTGGACAGTTGTTCGAGTGCACTCAACGGTAATTATTACTTTTACCAGACTTTTATGCTTTTATTTGTTACGATTGGTTACGATGCTATAATATAGTTAATGTTCTTTGAATAAAAGTATTTCTTCCTTATAAGTGCTTAGATGCACCTACAGAAGGAGGCAAGGTGTGCTCAAGTTTTGGTTTTGGTTTTGTTTGCATCTTGATGTTTTATTTATTTTTATTTGGAACGAAACGAAAAGAAAACCTCGCAAGAATAGATTTATACATAATGTACATACATATGCATTATTATCTCTATTAGGTCTGCATTGGCGGGCGACCTATAAAAATAGTAGAGAGCTTTAAATATTTGGGACATATCGTAACATCGAACCTAAAGGACGATTGTGACATAGAGCGGCAGCGCAGATCATTGTGTGTAGTAGGCAACATGATAGCGCGGAAATTTTTTTAACTGCTCGTCTGACGTGAAAATCACCCTTTTCAAATCCTACTGTCAGTCTTTCTACACATGTCAACTTTGGACAGAGTATACCAAAAAGTCACACGACAGTATCAGAGTGACATACAATAATGTTTTCAGGCATCTCATGGGCCTGAAGCGCTATTGTAGTGCCTCAGAAATGTACACAGCAGCCGGTGTTGACTCCTTCCAAGCCATCCAGAGAAAAAGAATAGCTTCGTTTATGTCCAGAGTTTACATGTGTAAAAACACGATTATAAAAAGTTTGGCAGATCGTTTGATGTTATCTGAGACGTACAAACGGTGGGTGGCTATTGCCACCTAGAATATTTTTAATTATTTTTATTTTTTGACGAAGGTACCTATGTACCGGTTTTTTGTATATATATAAACACATTTATTGTGCTGTATTAGTTTTAATTATTTTAGATAACATTTATTGTACCTACATTTTATGGATCTCGTGTCTGAAATAAAGAATTTATTTATATTTATTTATTATTGCCCATGTGCTTCTAGGACTGATTGTAGCCTGCAGGTCTCATGATATAAACCACTTAGGAATAAGAAACATTTATGAGTTATGTAAGAAGATTAAAGCATAAGAAAGAAACTCTTTATATATGTACCTCTTTAAGAAAACTTTCTAAGAAAGTCTTAACAATGACTTGACTTGACTTCTTCGATATGGAAAGTCTTAACAATATTGATACCATGATAATAATGTTACACATAGCTAGATTACCCTATCCATCATACATACATCACAATAACCTGGTTTTTCTTTCATTTTTCTTTGGAATAGTCTACACCTGGCGGATATCATCTTTGAGTGTATCATATTGTGCTACCGATGATGATACCCGCTACACTGCCTTTCAAATTACCTCTCATAACGGGCCTCTGTGCTGTTGGCTACGGCCCCACGCATGCCTTCCAAAGGATCGGGTCACTAAATGACCCGAGATCATGGAAATTAAAAAATGATGTTGATGATAAATCGCTATATGTAGCCATCGCCTATAAAATGACCTCTCATAACGGGTCTCTGCGCTGTTGGCTACGGCCCCACGCATGCCTTCCAAAGGGTCGGTTCACTAAATGACCCAAGATCATGGAAATTAAAAAATGATGATAAATCGCTGTATGTGGCCATGGCCTTTAAAATTACCTCTTATAACGGTCTTCTCTGCTGTTGACTTAAAGGACACTAAATTACCCAAGATTATGGAAATGTTAAAAAAATTCTAATTCTTTCAAAAACATATAAAAAATACTTTAGCCAAGCCTGGCGCCTTAAACAATGTTTTATTCAGAAACTATTAAGCTATTTTAACGGTCCAAATAACGATAAACGCTTAATTCGGCCATTGTAAATTCCATTCGCTATGTTGTCACTTAGTTACAATCGGGTTCCAAGTATTGTGCCTAAACTTTTCGTGATTGTTTTTATGATGTAGAAATTGATGTTGATTTTGTTGTGGTTTGAATATAGATTAAAGTACAGAACATTCTATCTGTAATACTTTGTTTATTGCCTGTATTTTATTGTTATTGGTGACTCTGAATTTTCCTCTTCAATGAATTAATTTATTAAAACTTTATAGCAACATTTATAAAAAAATATACAATGTTATAGTAATTTCTTCGAGGCAAACTTAATAATTTTACTATCTAGATTGTAGTTAGATGTTTATTATTTTGTTGTTCAAATTTTATAATAAATTCTGGATAAATAAGTAAATTAGTTTAATAAATGAATGCGAAATAGGTTTTTAAATTATTGCTTCTTCTGTTTTTTTAATAAGTAAATATATGTATACAGAATTGTATAGATTTACAGCTTGCGGCTTTAGGTTTAGTTATAATACTATACTTCATATTCTAACTGAAAGACTACAAAATTATATTTTACCATACAAATGAAAAATAAACTTTGACCCAGTTATTCATCTGAATCGATATAACAATCGATGTTCCGCTCCAACTGTAACGATCGATACAAAACGATCTATTCTCATGCAAAGTGATGAATTATATCATTTACATAACTCTATTGACTGTAATAGTGCGTTTAGTTCGTAATGACTATTGTATCATTCATGGATTGCTAGTTTTGAATCTATTGTTGTATATACATATCGATTAATCGATTATATTAAAATTAATTTGAATAATATTAACAAGAACAAAGAAAATCTTCTAAGTGGGTTTTTATATGGCAGAAAATTATGAATTCTAGCAACGACGAAGTGTTAGGTACACCTACCTCAATTGCTATTTCTTTTAGCTACAAAATACATAAATAACGATTGGCAATCCATACAGCATCATCTTGCTCCAAGTAAACTTAAAATTTCATTACGATAAAACACTTTGTTCAATAATAAATAACACGTTTGTGGTAAAATTATAGTCAATAGAGGTGAGACTGTTCAATGATATACGTTCAAGTACCTTTGTACCATATGTAGTTAAAAAGTTAGCTCGGTATATATTTTAATTTACAACGTGGTATTTCTAACAAAAACGTCAAATAAAACCAAACGCGTAACGAAACGTCGGAAGTTAGTCATAAATCTTTTGAAATTCGAACAAAAAAGCGCGGGCTCTCGTACCAAAATGAAATATGGCCGACGACACTCGAATTTCGAATATGAATGCGTTTGGTTAGCTGATGAAAGCTCATTCATGTCAAGTGTCATTGTTTAAATTTGGAATTGTTTATTTATTTTTTGCTTTGTTACGCACTTGTTATTTATTGACTTGTGAAAAGACAAGCGCAGGAAATAATTTGTGCACTTTGGGTTGCCAGCTAAATAGTGATTTGTATTTCAACCTTGAAAAAGCAAAAGACAATAAGCATTTTGATATGGCTGGATGCAAGGACAATTCTAAGTCCATTTATCCTATTTAAAACCAATCTTGCTGCTACAATGAATGCTCGCTGACATTTATAATGAACCTTGAAGCATTGATATAGAGTGTTAATTAGCTAAATGGCATCAGAAGTCTAGATGATAGCCTGGAATGCGGAATTAATAGGAGTCGCTTAGAGATAATTTTATATTAAACTAGCGGCCCGCCCCGGCTTCGCACGGGTATTAAACAAAAAATTCAGAAATTATACACACTAAAACGATGGGTTTCACAGTTTTCATCATTTCATACTGATCTTTACTTTTTTTAACAGCATTGGGGTTTTTGACATTGACTCGACATTCCAAAACTGACACTGGCCGTAGAGAAAAAGCAAGCACCCTGCGCTATACAACCTCTTTTTCTATTCTGACGCGCCATAATAGAAAAAGAGGTTGAATATACAGCCCACGGTTCAATTATTGAATTTTTCACGCGGATCCCTAACTTTTTTGAAAATATTATAGCCTATGTTCATCACGGAAAATTAAGGATTCTAATGGTGAAAGAATTTTTTAACTCGGTCCAGTAGTTTCGGAGCCTATTCAATTCAAACAAACAAACAAACAAACAAACAAACAAACAAACAAACAAACAAACATACAAACAAACAAACAATCAAATCTTTCCTCTTTATAATATTAGTATAGATGCATGCTGCAGATCAGTTGTGAAAGCGGTCGTTATGTCTAATATCTGATCAATCATCAGTCTGTCATCGATGACACATTGATTAGAGATCTTAAAAGCACGAATGTAACAAGCTTTTCACGTAAACTAGGGTGGTAGGTAGGTCTGATTAGAATTTCTAGAATTGTTGTAAAGCAAAAACTCATTTTTCAACAAATAACACAGTTTTTCCTTGTTTCACTCGTAAACATTTTCATAGCCTACACAGGTATCTATGTAGTTCATCGAGTCTTACTGCGGCCGACCGTGGCTTGCTGCTAGTTTGCATGGTTTGGGCAGTGAATGTATTGAGGGTTCGAAATCAAATAGGTATAAGTTAAAGACAAGCATAAAATTAAATAACTGCATAATGGGCTAGTAACAATAAAAACCAACAATAATTTGTCTATTTTCAAACTTATTTCAATAACATTAAATTTCAACCTTGCAACCCAAACTATTTCTCATCCCGTTAACTAACGAAACACGATCGATATATCGCAACGCGCACCATTACGTTTTATTAACGCAACGTAACGTTGTGCTAATTTAGTTATCGTAGCACGTTATGAGAAAGTTTTTTGCTATGAGTAATAGTCAATACCTTCATAATACCTTCTGCATATTTAGATTTACTTATAAAAAGTAAACGAATAATAATAATATTACTAGGGCTAAGTAGAGTATCATTATTAGAATTGAATGTATGGAGGTCTCGACGGATTTGAATTTGCTCCCCGTCGTGACCTAAGGTTCGTGGGGGACTATGGTATAACCCGGAGTGAGTTTAAAAAATATCTGAACGTCTGGTCAAAGTGACGTGTGACCCGAGAGCTGGTGAATGTCTGGCGCAGCGCATCAGCATTGCCATACAAAGAGGTAATCCAAAGACTGCTGTCTTGGGCTTAAGACTGTACTTTTACATTGTTTGCAACTGTACGCAGTTAGCTAAATTGTTTCAGTTGTAAACACACTTGTGTTTCAAATCAGAATTTTCCATTTGTTTATTTTATGTGATTGTAACGTTCATTGTTTATAAAGATTTTTATTAAAAGTCTAAATCATATAAGTTGTTTTGATTATGAGGTACAAAAGCAGAAATAAAATAATACAATATAATTATTTTGTTGCTAAGTAGGTATATCATTTTTTATAATTTTACTATCAATTTATTAGTTCTAAATTTATAAAAAAAATATTATATCCTTATTTTTCACTAAAATTTCCAAGAAATGTATTTTCCAGCGTTATTCCCAAATGACACGCCAAAATTTGCAATTACAACCCCTATTTCCGTACTTCCGATGACACTCGTACATTACACAAATAAAATAAATGTTAATCTACCCGCAGAGCCGTCAAGTATTGATGGATTTACAAATATTTATATGACACGGTACAACTCCATTCCCGATCCACCCTCTGCCACGTGGCATAAATTGGTAATATCCTAAAAATAACCTACTTTAACTTGAATATCGAACCCTAGAAATTATTCCTTAATTTGAACTTTGTTGCACCAAAATAAGAACTAAAAGGAACGAACAGAATTTTCGCTACTTAATTTAGTAAGTTCGGGGTGTGCCAAAATTAACAATGTGACTGCTGCATTAGTTTGTGAACTGTATATTGATAGAGATAGAGTTGAAAATGGTATGTTATTGCTATATCGCACCCTTGGGTGCGTTTGATGGTAATGCCTTTTATGGTTGCGATGAAGTTTCATGTTTTTGAACAAAACAATGTTATTCTCAACATTTTTTCTAGAATAATCTAAAATAAATGTTACTTAGTTCGTTTTTTAATAAGAACCTACATAAATACTGGGTCGCAAAGCTATGTACCTATTCACACAATTTCCCTAGGTTCCTTTAAAGACTAATATAAACTTACTTTTAAGTAGATGCAAAGTTTAAGTAGGTAGTTAGAACGAATTGTCACATGATGTTGAGTTTTGCAAAGCTGCCATTCTTACCTGAAACAATCAAAAAATATCATAAGTATTTTAATAACAATAGAAAATTTACATATTTAATATCACAAATTATATAAAAAAAATATAAAAATAATTCATAATATCGTCTTTATGACTTTGTATCCTTCCTGAAAATTCTTCTAAGATATAAAAGGCAATAAGGGTGTCCCGCGTTGACAAGAAATATTGATCATAAGGGAATGTTTTAAGGGTAGCTTAAGTGCATTGGTTTGTATATAACGCTGGATGCAAAGCTGCTTATACTATAATACCTCTGTCATCATCAGCCTATGTTAGTCCACAATAATACATTAACTGTATTATTATGGACTAACATAGGCTATAATACCTCTGTCATCATCACCATCAGCCTATGTTAGTCCATAATAATACAGTTAGTATTATTGTGGACTAACATAGGCTGATGATGATGATGACAGAGGTACCCATTCAAGTATAATACTAATATCTCATAAAGTATGAGGTGGAAAATAAATACGTCTTAGATACTCTATGATTGTCTGTGTATTATAATTATAATAATATTGTATAGAGGAAAGATTTATTGATGTTTGTTTGTTTGAATTGAATAGGCTCTGAAACTACCAAATGAACGAATCACTGATAAATCATTCAAAAACTATCATCGAGTTGTAAAACATTTCTGAAGGTATTTGCCCTCTTATTTTGCGAAAAAGTTAAAAAGGGGGCTCAGTTTGGTTGTTCTATGATTTTAATTAATATTTTGGTTGTTATTTTTATCATAAAAAATTCTTTACAAAATTCAATATGTACCTAGTAGGTAATATTTTTCAAATCCTGGGTACGGTGGGCGAGTGGTTTTCTATGTATTAAAAAATATCTATGTACGCTTATATTATTATGTCTATCAGCTATCTAGTAACCATAACACAAGCTCTGCTTAGCTTGGGGCTAGATAATGCTCTGTGAATTGTCCAGCATTATTTATTATATAATTAAAAAACAAATTATTGGGCTACACAACATACATATATATCAGAAAGTACATTCGTAATATTAGATTTATTCCATTCGCAATAACATTTTATATCAGCATCCGGCGATAAAATTCTTCTCTAGCATTTTCTGAGAAGACAGTCAACTGATAGCTGTGTTTGCATTATGAATATTAGCTTTGGATTAAGTATAAACAGATATGCTATTCTGGCTTCGTGGAGAAGGTTATTAGAACTGTACTTTGAGGTATCTTGTATTGGAAGGAATATGGTTCAACCTGTTGTCAAATTCAGAGAAAAAATTGTACTGTAAAAAAAATAGGAAAACTGTTTTGAATGAATTTGTCATAACATAATGTATTAAGAAATAAAATTGTAAAGGAACCTATGTAGTCAATTAATTTGTTTTTGTTTTTGTGTATTTTGATATGAATTTTAAATGATTATCCCATTTATTTCCGTAAAAACCGATTTCCCCTAAAAGTATCGTACAGGTCATGTAATTTTTTTTCTTTTAATTAAAATATACCTTCAACAAATTATTTTTTTCAGAATTGGATTTTCTACATTCAAGAGTGCCAAATTATACAAAGTTGAGCCTTTTCGCATCAGAAAATTGTTATAGGTATCTTTTGATCACACTACAATAAATTTACTTAAAAATTTGAAAGAACTGAAAGTTGAGAAAAATGTGGCGACCCATATACCTACATATTGCCATTAGAAAAGTCAAGTCAAATTAACCTAAACCTTTTTTGACTGTAGCTCCCCTAATTAAGCCTTTTTGGGCCCGCATGATCCTAGATAAATTGCTTGAATTATAATGAATGACTCTCCTCTCCCTTTTATAATCATAACGTGTGAAAGAGATGAAAGATAGCGTGAGAAAGAATCCTAAACGAACCTTTATTGCCTAGCCTTGTTTATATAAAATGTTCACGCCTGTTTTTTGTTCTGTCGTTAACATTGGGGTGTGATTGGAAGATATTTCTTGTGTTCTTTCAAAAAAATCAATACTTATTGAAATACGTTTATTTTAAAGATTTCATCATCATCATCATCATCATCATCACCAGCCTATAATAGTCCACTGCTGGACATAGGCCTCCCCTAATGAGCGCCATAGATGGCATTATCATTTGGGGGTTAATGCCCATAATCTCCACGCTGGGCATGCGGGTTGGGGATCGCAGTTCGGTGGAGTTGTTCTGCAGAGGACGCTGCTGCCCGCCCGAGGTGCGTTTTTCCTTAGTCGCCTCTTACGACACCCACGGGAAGAGATGGGGTGGTAAAATTCTATGCCGGCACCACACGGCATTTAAAGTTTTACTTATTTTTATTTAATTATTATCTGCTACAGGTCAATCCTAATGCTTTCGTTTACATCAAAATGTAACTCTCTACTCTACTAGGTTACAAAACGATTTAACCGACTGATCAAAAAGGCAGAAATCTTTTGGCCCTTTTTTATACATAAAAGTTTTATAAAAATTATAATAATAAATAATGCTGGACAATCCACACAGCTAGCCCCAAGCTAAGCAGAGCTTGTGTTATGAGTACTAGATGACTGATATACATAACACAATCTACAAGTTTGGTTTGTAACTTTTGGCATTATTGCTAATGTTTATTATTATAAACAAAATATTTTACAATATAATACGAAAATGCTTTACTGTAAGACTGTACCTACGTCAGAAAAAGAACATTACAAGACATTTCAATGGGCGGCCTTATTGCTGAGTAGAGATCTCTTCCAGCTTCTTTTAGCTTTTTTAGCTTGTCAGCAATATTTCGTCATGTTTCCTATACACAAAAATTTTAAACTCCTAATTTATATATCACTTTTCTTCCCCTAGTGCTTAAATGGCCACTTCATCAGAATCGGATCCCTCCTAGCAGAATTGGGGCCCTGTACAGTAGCCCTATCTAATCAATACAATGTCTCGATACATTTATTGATGGAAGATAACAATAAAAATAAAGATATCTACCCTACCCAATTAGGATAGACCAGGGATGTTGAGGGGTGTTTCACCCTGTTTGACTACTGGTGGCGTATCTGCTTAGAGTATTCGATTTTATACATAATAGGTTGAATAAAATCGAATACTCTAGAAGAGAAATAAGATTCAATTACTTTATTCCTTTAGGCTTACAAAATAAGCGCTTAGACTTAGATTGGGTTGAAGACAAAGTATTGCAGGGAACACTGGTTAACACTGGTTTTTTGCTAACCCCTAAGGTGTTTCGTCAAATCTTATGAAACTCAAATTTATTATGATTGCAATAGTATTAATTTACAAAGAAAAATAGACAGAAAGTAAGGAAGATTTAATTAAATGGCCACATAAAAACTAAAATAAAAATAAGATGGTCTAGGATAATACAATACACGTAATACAATTAATTATTGACGACCTCTGTGGCTCGGTGGCCGAAGGTCTGCCTGCGACGCAGGAGGTTGAGGGTTCGATTCCCGCCTCGGGACAAAGGTTTGTACGATCTGTAGAAATATATACGTACAAACATATGTCCCGAGGCGGGAATCGATCCCCCAATATTTATTTTAAAAGTATTAACATAAATTTTTGTTACTAGAATTTATCTCATAATCAAACAAAATATTTCAACCCATTTCCTCATACTACTATAATTATTATACGTTTTAAGTTACGTTCATAAAAGGGTTACACACCCCAATTTCACACCTCTAATTAAGGGTAAGTAATTTGTTTATTAGCTGGCTCGCTTTTGATAAGATTTTTTATGTTTTATAGGCTATCAAATGTCAGGTTGCTCGATGTTTTGTTAGAAAATATTTTGTGGTTTTGGTATTGACATTATCCGGTTTTATTTTATAACCATTTATTATGATGCATTGGAAGTTAAAATTCAATGTGTTTCAATAATAACTAACCATATTCATATTTTTTTTCGAAAAATATAACAGTAGTAGGTAGGAAAGTGAACTATGTTATTATATACTATATAATAACAAGTGCTTAGTAAACAATAAAAACCACAGTCTTCGCTTTTTCAAATTGTTTTTGGCAAATGAGTGCCCCTCTTAAACTACTATTAGGAGGTAAAAAAAAATAAAGATAAGTTAATCAACAAACTATCACTTACTATAATACTTAATACACATATTATTCACTTTAAATATTCAGTAAGAACGTATGAGTTAATTTGTCACCATCACATTTTTGAAAAACCTACTTGATAAAAATTACACGTAAAAAAGACGTAATTTTTGTGTAGAGTAATTTTTATCTAGACACATATCAAAAGAGCAATAAATCATAGAACCATAGCCAATTAATTTCTTGGTACAGGCAACCCCCGCGTTGGTTCGTGTGTGGCTTCATACTTAGCTTAATTTATACATTATTGGGTAGGTTTGGGACGAGTTTTGCTCCAACTCGAAAACCAACCTAACAGGGTAAAGGTTTCTTGTTCGCTACTTTACTTTACCTTAAAATGATTGAAGTGAACAAAGAATCAAATAAATAGTCACTTTATTTCCCATTATTACTAAAGTAATTTGTTATTTGTGACGTGACCAAGTGTCTTGTAGGGTCTAAAGGAAATACCTAAAGCACTTTGATGTTTGATTTTTCCAAATTAGATATAAAAGACATCTTAGATAAAATATACATATTTTAAAATGTAGTGTCAAAACCTTTGAGATTTAAAAAGATAAGCTTCAGGATTTATTGAAAAAAAATATAATCATGTATAGTTTAGTGTCAGTTCGCCACCGAAAACCATAATTTTTGACTTTCTTAGCTCTGATAGCAAAACTGTTGGCAAATGCCTTGAATGACCTTCCAAATATAAATAAATAAGATTCAAGTAAACCACCTATTAATTTGGAATAATAATTTTCCCCAAAGCCATCACTTCTGATTCTCTACATTAATTCCAACTAAATGCCAATAGTACATTAGCAATTCAAATTTAAACACGCACATTTCGTCATTACAAAACACATTGCCACAGCATTGCCATGTGTAAAATTTATTTAAACATTATTGTTGCCATCTGTTCTGTCAAAGTTCAGCTTAGCAATATGTTACTTTCCGTGAGATTTTAACAATATTCCTTGTTTTCTTGATAACAAAATGGATGGATAGATCGAGATGTAAACTCAGTGCGAAAGACAAAGCTGAGCTGGGACCTTTTTGTAGCAGAAATTAAGTTTAAGTTAATAATGAGGGCTTACCCGATCAACCCACAAATTTTCTCCCCAATATTATTTTCCCCCGCTCAACCCAAAAGATATGCTCCGTTCTACCCAGTCCAAAAACCTGAGTCACAGTGTATTTTTAGCAGCAATTCATGTGTTCTTGAAAATAATAATTATGTCACTTACATGAGAACAGGATTCTAAGGTTATGTACAGATAGATACATAGGTTGTGGCCGTTCAATAGAATAAATACGGTTAAAAAGGCGGCTTTATTGCTAGAGCGACTACTCCCAGGCAACCTCTTTAGATGGAGAAAAAGATATAATAAAAAAAATATATAGTGCACTAATTGTAAACCACAGAAGTTTGATTAATATTATGCATACCCTACATTATATTTAGTTACTTTTATAGAAAGATAATTTCTGTTATCGCCATTCCTCTTTTTTATAGATGAATTATCTCATTACTTTCTGTTATTAATTCAACCTAGGACTACGTTTTGTAAATAACATTACTTTACAAAAAAAAACTAGAAGAAAAGATGTCGAATCTCGTCCCCACGATAAAAACTAACCCAACTAAAATACGCGCATAACATCTCAGTCATTATTCATTATGCCGGTAATTTTGTTTAGACAGCGACATGCGGTTGGGGTCTTTTTATAAGATATATCAATACTTTGTCAGCAACCCAGGTGTGAAAAAGTTCCAGTGTCTTGAATTAAGGGGTTCAAATTTACCCAAGTTTTAAACCAGGCTTTGACTTTTAGACTTTTATAATATATTTATTTCGCTTGTTGCTTATTGAACATTTACGTAGCTTAGAAATTTCAAGCTAAATAAATGTTCAAAAATATAGGTACCTAGATATTCTAAGTTAGAATTTATCTAAGTATACAGTTTAGATAGTTCGATATTTACAGTGCTGTTAAATTTTGAATAGGTAGGTAATGGCTAAACGGCACAACCTACATATTTCTAGTCCAATCTAGACTAACTTCCAAAATAAAAAATCTATTTTATTATCTTCCCCCTTTCGGCTCTTTAGGTAGTATTTGGTTGAAATTTCAACTTAAATTAGAGAATCTTGTAAACAAGTACGAATAGAAAGATGGCGCATTCTAAATTTAAAACTCCCTCCATTTTATCCAATGAAGTATTATGGTAATAAAAAGGTTTTATTTGCCAAGAATTAACGTAACTTATGAATACTTCTTGCTTGCTTAAAAACCTAACTCTTGCTTTTTCTTGCTTTGAGTAATTTATATTGCAAGGAAAACTTTACGAATTTCTAGGAATTGAATTCTTCTCCGGATAACAAAAAGCTCAAAGTTTTCCTTAAAATAAAAAAAAACTTCAATCAATATAATCTTAAACAAAAAGAACATATTTTTTTATGTCTTAAAATGGTCTTAAAAGAAAAAATGTGAAACCACAGATATTTAAATTAAGTAAGTTTTTTTTTATATAAAACAAAATTATTATTAGTAGATTATAATGACTATATATAACTCTGCTTTTTTGCCAAAAAGTTTGAGTATGTAATAAACCTCATTTGGACCACCTGCACAGAAAAGCTGCTAAACCTACGCGATGTTGTTTTGATTGGCTGACTGACCCAGCTGTTGCACGTTTCATTCTATTTTCGAAAATTTGAAAAAGGAAAGGCGCGAAACAAATGGTTGGGGTAAAGTTCGAAAATAGAAGTTCGCTTTCACAGGAACGTTTCATCAATAGATATTGAAGAAGTTTTGAATATTTAATGGTCAGTTTTTAACAATTTTCTTCAGTGGGATACCAGACATGTTCTTCAAAAAAGGGGGGAGATATTTGGGCTGTTATTTGTGTCAATTACTTCGACTTTTAGGAGAACAATGTTTTACAACCTTTTTTTTTTTGCTATTTTTAGAGAGTACCTAATTCCGAGGTAGTATAAGACATAACTTCCATTGCAGTTCCTCAAATTCTCTTTATTTGATCGGTACGTTCCATATTTAATTTTGTAACTAACCTAAACTTTTTACACATATTTTCCTTAACGACAAAATGACGTAATTTCCGAAATATTCAAGCCCGTCGGTATCACAAAGGAACTGACGTCATGACCCTGGACTAATGGAGGAAAAAATCCCACACTCACTCGTTATAATCAAGATATTAATAACTGTGGACAAGTGATTAAGGTCATGGCGTTACGCGCAGAGCGATTTTATGTGAGAAGAAATAAAAACAAAGTGATCCCATAAGGGTTTTGAAACCGATGTCAAATCCCTAAAAAATTAGAACAAAATAAGAAGTGCACCTAGAAAGCAAAGCATATTATGTCAAGGGTGGAAGTTTGATATATATATATATTTTTAATAAATTTAAATCTGACGCAGTGCGTCAACATTGCGATACAGCGAGACAATGCGACATGCGGTACTTTTATAGACCATGTAATATGTTTATTTTATTATTATAATTTTATTCTTGTAAGGTATTATTGAAATTGAATATTTTATAAACCAGTTCTTGTTTGTGTGATATGGGTTTTTTTGCCTGAAATATAAGATTTTTTTATTTTTTTTATTTATTTCATGCAGTCAGCGTTTTAGGACGCTCTCGACTGGTGTTGGTATGGAGCACTAGATACCGGTAGATTGTTTGCAACAGTGGGATTAGCTCAATTGTAAATACTAGTTCTAATTTAGTTCTGTTATTTAATTGCGATTATCTTGTTACAAAATGTACGCTCAAAATATTGAATTCAGTGTTGGAAGAACAACAACGTAATGGCCCCTGTGGCAACGAGAACATTTCCTTAATAGTTGAACGAGTTTCATTTTCAATGTAATGCAAAACAAAACAAAATTGTAAACAGATAAAATAATCCTTCACAGATTATTTACTGAAACGTTTTATGTCATGTTTCAAACAAAAACTGAACGCCCTTCACCTATTTCTTTAAATCGCTAATCGCTCCGCCCAAGCTAACTACCTCCATAAACGAATGTCGGGCACCGTCTAAGTAATTAAACCGCGCCCTAAGGAATTGTTGCCAGCTCACATAAATCCATGCTATGGACAGAGTTGCCAGCTGCTCTAAATCAACGCCATGGGCGGGAAACGCAAATTTATTATCTGTGCTGTATTAGGTCAAACTGGCGGATTTTTTGGTGCGAATTAGTTTGGGAGTCGATTTTTGATACAACGACAATATCACAAACTATATCGATATTCAAAAGCTGATTTATAGATACCTAGTTAGAAATAGTCAGCGCGTAAATATTTTAAAAGAAACAATATTTATAGCAGCTTACTACATAGATACTAGTTAGATATTTAGGTACCAAAAATTGAATTTTCATGCGGATCCCTAACTTTTTGAATATATTCTATAACCTATGGTCATCAGGGAAAATTAAGGATTGTGATGGTGAATTTTTCAAATCAGTCCAATAGTTTCGGAGCCTATTCAATTCAAACAAACAATCAAATCTTTCTATATTATAATATTAGTATAGATATGTAAAGCTTCGGTAGTGTTTTCATTCCAATAGCTTTATAATGATTTTAATCAATTAATGATCTAACTAAACGTTTTTTTTTTATTTGATTGTCACAACATAATAAATAGTGAATCAAATATGATAAATAATGCTGGACAATCCACACAGCTCTGCAAGCTAAGCAGAGCTTGTGTTTTGGGTACTATATGACTGATATACATAATACAATAAATAATCTACTTAATAAATTATCCTAGACCGTAACAGCCTTGTTTTAAAATGTGCTTCTAATATATCAATGAACATTCTACATTAAAGGCATTATCACTCATTGTGTGTACATTAACATTGTTTGTGTTAAGCAATTATTGACGCAATGTTTGTCTTCCCAAAACACTGTTCAGTAGTTATGTAATGTAGGTACTAATGGCTCTGAAGTCAATGAGCTTTTGTCGGTAGCAACTCGAAAACGAAATTTATTAAGTACCTAAATCATAACTTTTTTGAGCATATGCTACTTTTTGATACAAAGCTGTACGTAATGCCAAAAATTATCTATTTATGTATTTTTTCAGTTATCAATCACTGTTACTTTTTATGCATGGACAAATATTTGTACGATCTGCAAATATTTGTTCAGGGTGTTCTGGTGGTTTTCTATGTATAATAAAACTTATCTATATTATTTCATTATTAAATTAGGTATATTATTTTTCTAAATAATTTGTCTAGTTAAATTCGAAGATGATTGATGCCAGGTATAGTTTTATTTTAATTCTTTACTTTTATGTGTTTATTGTTTGTTTCTTTGAATAGGCTCCGAAATTGCTGAGCCAATTTGAAAAATTCTTATACCATTAGAATTCTAAATTTTCAGAATAAAGGGATCTGCATTCTGCATTAAAACATAACCATAGCCCCGCCCAAATTGCTCAAGGTCATTCGCTGCTGTATGCGCCTTAAGTTTTTTTTGCTTGTCACTTATAAGGCACTCAAATCTCGCATCCAACTCACTCTTCGAGTTCATGACCATAGTAGAGGCGTCTTATCAAACTTTACGAAACGCCCGATAACAGTTTCTTTGGTCTTCCGCGTTACCGGATATTAGGAAATGTTTGAGATTAGCAATTTACTGTTTGCACTTTCTTTTCCACTTTAAATTAGCTGGGTATAAAAGCTTTTAAGAAACGAGTTTATAATGATTCTCGTATAATGTGCGATACGACGATAACGACCTCTGTGGCGCGGTGGGTAAACGTCCTACGACGAGTTTGCGGGTTCGATTCTTGGACAAATATGTATATACTATGCAGATATTTGTTTCCGGTGTTCTGTTTTTCTTATGTATAAATACACCACCGTTAGATTTTATACGCACCGGTCCCATGCATCCAAAGGTTGCCTGGAAGAGATCCCTGTTTGCGATAAGGCCACCGATTGTGGCATTATAGATATAATTAGTACTAAGATCATTTATAATTAAAACTTTAAGGTATTAATGGTGCAATAAAGGAATATTCTATTATAGAGGTAGTTCTGATACAAAATGAAACTACATATTAGGTACAGAGGTATTAAAAATAGCTTATATATACATATATATTTATATAATATCACTGCCTTCAAAAGTAAATAAAGTGATCACCTTAGAGGCGCCAGGTACTATCTTAACTCAAGATAATTCTTATCTGTCAAGTTTTATCAAAATCACTTCAGCCGAGGAAATTTTTCACGTAGCAGGTTATTCGAGAGCAAAACACCATATTTGAGAACCATATTATATGATGGTAACAATATAAAATATGGTTTGTCGTTGACCCGCTAATATTCATAATGAAAACGCCTTCCAGTTTGTAGACTAATATCCTTTTTTATGTTTATTTATAATAAAAATAAATACTTTATTGCACACTTAACTTATAAATAATAAACAAATGAAAAAGTCTTAAAATTAGCGATATATGTTATTGTAAGTACTTATTTATTTTTATTTATAATTAATTATTAATGAAAAGCTTAACTCTGCATTGAATTATTTCTTGACATCATATTTTCTAATTGCAACTTCTTTTATTTTTTGTATAAACCTTCCACAACGAGTAGTATCACCTTACATTATGAAAATCTTTCAATTTAATATTATTCTGAATATTTAGGTACACACTGTATTAATAATTAAACGTACCTAGTCTACAAGACAACATTTCAAAAATTATAAATTTTCACTCTCACACATACACGTAGATACATTATTGAAGTTTTCAGACGGATCCCTAACTTTTTCAAAATATTCTATAGCCTATGTTCATCAGGGATAATGCAGGATTCTAATGGTAAATAATTTTCCAAATCGAAAAGTAGTTTCGTAGCCTATTCAATCCAAACAAAGAAACGATCAAATCATGTCTCTTTATTAATTTATTTTAAAACTAGCAGATCCCGGCGGGTCCCGGCTTCTCACAGTATTTAATAAAAATTGAATTTGTCATGCGGATCCCTAACTTTTTTGAAAATATTCTATTGCCTAACTTCAGCAAGGAAAATTTTGGATTCTAATGGTGAAAGAATTTTTCAAATCGGTCCAGTAGTTTCGGAGCCTATTCAATTCTAACAAACAAACAATCAAATCCCGTCTCTTTATTTTATAACTAGCGGCCCGCCTCGGCTTCGCACGGGTATTTAATAAAAATTTAATTTTTCATGCGGATCCCTAACTTTTTGAAAATATTCTATGTTCATCAGAGAAAATTTATGATTCTATGGTGAAAGAATTTTTCAAATCGGTCCTGCAGTTTCGGAGCCTATTAAATCCAAACCAAAAAACAATAAAATCATGTCTCTATATCACATATTAATACCTAATATAAATATAGATATAGAGCGAAAGACTGCTGGCAGATGCTGGATGCGACAAGCCGAAGACAGGGCGCTATGCGCTCATTAGGGGAGGCAGTCCAGCAGTGGACTAACATAGGCTGATGATTATGATGATAAATATAGATTATCCATCCATAGCCATTAGCGGTGTTTAACAAAGAATTAATAATTAAAAGCTTCCAAAGAAACAATTAAGTGAACATGCCATTATATTATCAGGACAAGGAATGTTGCATGTCTGATACACATAACGACACCTGCTTTACGTTTCTGCTGTTAAACTGGTAAAATATGGAGGTGGTATCTCCATAATATTAAATTTAGGACGCGTACGTCACTTCTACAATGGTATAGTGCGCGTCAGAATTAAGTACACCCCTATCTCAATGTATGTGGGACACAATAGTTGTTATTGTTGGGAATTTCAGACTTTGAGTATTATGGTGGGTGTTTCGATCCTGAGCGGCGGCATGATACATTTTTGCATGTGAAAATTTGTGATAAGTTACACGGGAATTCGAAATAGTCGTAAATATTATGTAAACAAGGGGGGGTACTTAATTCTGACGCGTACTGTACATGCTGAAAATCAGCGTTGTGGGGTTACTGGCAATATACAACTGAGCATAAACCTTTTTTTATAGGTAGCGCAGGAACACCGCACTGATCACACACACGGCGGTGGCGGCCCGATCTTAATAATTTTAATCTAGTTGTTATTCCTGTACCCTGCCTATCAGAATAAATGTATTTTCTTTCTTCTTTCTTTCATAATAACTACTATCGGTCCGCCCCGGCTTCGAACGGGTATTTGACAATAAAGTTATTCGTTGCCTCCTCTAAAAACTTTCCCTCCTGGACACGACACCCCAAAACGAAACAGAATAATATACTTCGACGAAACACAGTTTGATGATGATTCTCTAATTAATTAAACGGGTGAATGACCTGGGTGAGCCCCTTGCCATTGCCTAATTCTAAGAAGCTATAGCTGAAGCTAAAGGTTGGGCATTTCTTTAGCATTTTGCCTCAGCTAAATAACAGAATTATATAAAAACTAGTTAGAAGCTGTGGCTTCGATGCTGATAGAAAAACCATCCTGTTGAACCAATCTATCTACATAGGGAATAGGCGATTAACTCTATCTATAAATCGCATCAAAATCGGTTGCGTAGTTTTAAAGATAGACATAGATAGACACGTAGACATACATAGAGACAGACAGGAAGCGGGAAGCGACTTTGTTTGAATTTTTATGCGCCTTAATGTCAAAATCATAGCATGTCCCCTGACAAAAGTTTGAAAACTATTTCGATATGTGATAGAAAGGTTTTTTTTTTTAATTTTTATAGCGACGCCCCGAAAGCTGGTGAGTATCTGGCACAGCGCATCAGCATTGCTATATAGCGAGCTATGCAGCCAGCGTCTTGGGACGCCTATATTGATAAGGATCAGTTGAGCTACCTGTAGACTGCTTACAATAGTCTGCAGTTAGCTGAATTGTTTTAATCATAAATACGTAATTGTCCTCATTTGTTTATATTATTTGATGGTCATTTTCGTTTTATAAAAATGAAATTAACAATTTATCGTAAACTCTAGTCTCATTTTACAAAGAAATTAAAAAAGATACTATAAAGATGAAAAACTGTTATTTTTTGACAAAAAACCTGCATGGACCTTAGAAACCCTTTCCATTGCCAAAGCGATAAATTGAGTAAGTAACTATCCATTACCAAACAACCGGTTACGAAAACTGGTATTTAAACTGGTATGCTGTTCTACCGGTACAGTTTAGCACGTTGTGTCTAATATTTACCTATATAGGTACTTTACTTATCATTATGACAAATTTCCTAATAATGATACTTATAACATTTGATAATATATGGTTAACGCAAAACTCACAAATAATGAAAAACTCACAATCATTTATTTCCCATCAAATAACTATAATATTATAAATAACCAAACATTTTGGTTCACGTTCAAAGCTTACAGCTGCAAAAACATTTCTTTATATAGAAAGAGGCATGTACCAGTAATTTTCGTTAAAAAATTACTTAGAAGAAAATTATTTCAATCAGACTAAAATAGGGACTTAGCGCTTAGCCGTCTTGGCTGTCAAATTAGAATGGCTCTTATATGTTTGTAGGATTTGATAATATTGTTCACATTTCAATGAATTTTCATTGTATTTTATTTTTATTATTGTGTATATTAAATGTCATTTTTGTATGAGTTATGGTACTCGAAATATTATTTTTTTAATTATTTTATTATTTATTTATATCAGCATTAGGTAATGCACAGCTGGACATAGGGCATAAATGACCGCTAGAGCACCCTGTCTTCAGCCCCATCATCTTTCTGCAGTCTTTCGTACGTCGTCATCCCACCTGGTCGGAAGACGTTTGTCAAGAACAGGTTTTTCATCACATCATCAATTCTGCTGGTGATATAGACCACATCAGCTTGCTCATTTAGCTTACAGATCTTCAATTTAGTACGCAAATCACTACACAAAGGAATGTAAAGAATTCACTCACTAAATATTCAGTAAACCACATACAACCCAGCCCAAATCACGATGCATTATACATAAATTACTAGAAAATAACGGTAGAGTTTAACATATGTCAAATTGACAGACGTTTTGACAGCAATTGTTAGTGGTGATCTTCAACCGTTACGAGGAAAATTTGATGATGGTTATAACTAATAATTAGGTTTTTAATTTAGTAATTATACGATGGGTATGTATTGGTAATCAACGTTTCTTGGTCGTAAAATTCGTTAGATAGATTAAAAAATCTATTTCTGGTCTATTAATAAACTTTCTTCATGATTATTATATGTTTTGATTTGAAATACATACGGTAAGCGATGAAGACAAAAACGTTGCTAAAGGAACTGTTATACAGTAAAGTCATGGTAAACGATTATTCATCGAAGGATTTTAGTTTAAAGTAAGCATCTTTTAGGAATTATCTGTTTGTTTATTTAGAATTTTGAGTTTGATTGAACTTGTTGGCTTGGAAAATTAATTAATGGGTATTAAAATTTATTAGTGATGTAATGAACTTCACACATGTAAAGTCGTGGGAATTTCCTAATAATTTAAATTGGGGATAAAATTGCAATACAGTCTGCAATTACGCAGCTAGTATTTACCTGCATGGCAATAAACACACAAATGATAAACAATGTCATTTATATTATGGCGGAGGCCTGTGTCCAGCAGTGGACTATTATAAGCTAATGATTGATGATGATTTACTTGTCAATTTCCTAAAAATCTAAGCCGTCACCAAAAGGCAGAATGTACGTTGGCAGCATTAGCACTTTGGTAGCAATGCTGATTAGTTCACCGAAAAGAAGCCAGCATTTTGATCACCTGTGGACTATATTATAATATACTGCCGTGCGGTTCTGGCATAGAATTTCACCACCTCCACTCTTCCCGTGGGTGTCGTAAGAGGCGGCTAAGGGACACACACCGGGGGGCGGGCAGCAGCGCCCTCTGCAGAACAACTCCACCGAACTGCGATGCCAAACCCGCATGCCCAGCGTGGGGATTATGGGCAATAACCTCCAAATGATATATATTGCCATCTATGGCGCTCATTAGGGGGAGACCTATGTCCAGTAGTGGACTATTATAGGCTGATGTTGTTAGGACTGATTAAAATCTTACCTGAACATTGCGAGACCGCCAGTAAACACAGCCCCAGGAAAACAGCAAGACTCCTTAACTCCATCGTGTTGTAAATATTTCACAAAAATACTAAAACACAGCACTATTTGACACTTCACTACACTGTAAGGCACTTCCAGTAGGCACTTATTGATCTGAAAAATAATAACAAAATTATAAATAAAAATTCAAATAGATACAAACAAATATTATTGAAACTAGATTGCGTTTCTTTGTTTTCTTTCACTGTGCATTTTGTGTTTGATTGACTTTGTTGGTAACGTATTTTAAGAACTTTTTGTGTTTTCCCTGCAGAAAGTACGGGAAAAGCTGATTGCGTGATGTGTCACCACGTATTGGGGAAACGACGAACGAATATTTTCCCCATTATTTTAATTTCATTTTAACATATACAAAGAAAATAACAATTATCTAACGAATTGAGCTAACTGCAAACAAACTACCGGTAGCTCAACTGATCCATATCAATACCAGTTAGAAGTGTACCCAAGACGCTGGCTACATTGCCTCGCTGTATGGCAATGCTGATGCGCTGCGCCAGATATCAACTTGTTTCTAGACATATGTCTATAGGTAGCTTTTATGGGAGATTGGGACACCAATCTCCCATAAAAGCTACCTATAGACACAATCAAAAGCCATTTCAGAAGTGGACCGTGCTTTATCATAGGTCCAATATCATACGTGACTCTTCGGACTCATTATAGTCCAGCCTGACCCACTACCAGTATCTTTATAGCCAACAATAGGTTATGTTTCGTAATTTATCGGAATGGATCGTAAGTTATGTTTTATTTGTATGCCGACATTGAAGGAAAGTGTTCGCGTAAATCAAAATTATCGACGCTACACAATAAATGTGTCGCTTAACTTCAAACTTAGGTAAATCCACTCTAGCCTCTTCGGAGATATTTACAGAAAAGTGATAATTATCTTAATTTGATGATTTAAGAGGCAGAGTGTTTTTTATTATGGCAACAATATTGAACAAAACTATTCTGTTTAACAATTTCAACAATAAAACCATTCATTATTGATAAAAATCAATATTTAGTTTGGATTTACCTTCATTTGATATAATGGCATACAATATATCTATGTTTGAAAAAACTCAGTGTGGATTTATCAAATTTTGATTTAATAGATCTGGATTTATCTGGATTTGAAACAATACGATTAGAACTAGGGATGTGGTAGTGGCAAAATCACGGTGCACTGTCAACAGTAAAATGTTTGGTAACTGAATAAAACTAAAAATAATAAAATATGGAAATCTTGTTTTATTCGACAAAATGAGTAGGTAGGTAACTAATTTAATTATTTTACACAAAAATCAAAACTTCTTCTGAGTGATCTTCTTCTATTTCTTCATTCATTGCTCTCCCTATCACATTTCCACTGTTACATATGTACTTTTTTGTAATAGTTTACTTACTTAACTGCACCAACGATGCCCAGTTTTGGCCAAAGTGCGTTTTCAGCAACATCTTCAGTATGGGCCAAAACTTCAAACCTCTTTGAAAAAATAAATAAATGTTAGTTCATTTATCATACAAGATAAATGTATATTCTCGGACATTTCACACAATTATAGGTATTTTTAATTATACAGTGTACATAAGCAACATTGCAAAACATATGCAAAACTTACATTTGGTTCCTGTATACCTATACAAATTAGATCAAACATTATAGTCCAGCATTATTTAGATCCAAACTTTTCTGTAACAGTACAACAACATAATAATAATAATCGATAGGTTATGATAATGGTTAGCACAACACTAGTGCCAACTCAGGATTCCAAACGACGCATAGGTATAGTATTTCAAACTTACCGAATTTTCGTTCTTTCCGCTTTTTTACGGCGAACTTTTATATAAGGCCGCTTGCAGGCATTACTGGGTGACACAATTTGAATAGATTTATCCATGGGAACTCTCGGAATAATATAATAAAACAATAGAAAGCAGGCGTGTACGGTGCTACTGTCGCAGATTTTACGTCGACAGACGGCCATGTTGGACAAACGCAGATCGCTGATTGGCTCTCATGGACTTACCTAAATTTGAAAAAATCTATCTCGTGGATCTATCTGAATTTGATAAAATAGTAAGATTTTGACGGCGTATTTCTCATGAACCATGCGGATTTATACACAACTGGTAAAACCGTTCGAAAACTGTTTGTTTACCCTTTCTATTGACACCAAAATCTAAAAAAATTCCAAAGTTGGATTTACCTGAATTTGAAGTTACGCGACACAAATGATGATTTATTTCCTATAAGTGAATGTAATTTTACAAATTGACGGCAAATATTCCCCGCAATTATATTCTAAGGCACGTGCTACTGTACGATTCTAATAGGTATTGAAATAATTTTTCATATCACTCCAATAGTATCTGAGCAGCAATTCAAACAAATAATCAAATCTTTCCTCTTTACATATTAATAAAGGTTCTTAAATATACTTTAAAATAATAAATTCCCGATCCAGGAAGGAACAAACAAGAGAGATTAAAACCCAATAGCATCTTTATCTATCCAAACTCATCCATCTTACAGGAAGCTCGTGCTTAGAGTTTAAAAATAACTTAATTTATTGATGCAAGTCTTCCTCCCTCCTCTTTGAAGTCCCGAATGGAACAGTAAAGAGTTTTTGGTAGTCGAGTGATTTGTTTCCAAGGCAATACTTATAACTATACTTTAGTAAAAAAAAACGCTTCCTATTTTTGTTATTATTACCTTGTATTAAGTTCCTAAATAAATACCTTTTTACTTTACTTTTACTATTATTTGTATTAAGTTTTAAAAAGTAATGCAAAGATTAGAACCTTTTACGCGCTTTGGTTTGCATTAGTGAAGTTTTCATATGGATGCCTTACTTTTTGAAAATATTCTATAAGCTATGTTCATTAAGGTTGATGTAGGATTCTAATGGTGAAAGAATTTTTCGAATCGGTTGAGTAGTTTTGGAGCCTATTCAATTCAAACAAATAAACACACAATCAAATCTTTCCTCTTTAGTAGGTATAGGGTACAGTGAATACATTAATATTAGTACTGATTCGGGAATTTATCAAGACAGTGCATAAACCTGTTGAAACGTCGGGAAAATAAAGTCAATAAACGATATAAACACCAGAATTAATGGTATGAAAAATTTTGTGATAGGAACCTAGATAAATACAATTCTAATACAAATAATAGGATGGTGAAAATGTGCTCAAATTACAAATCATTTTGGTTTTACGTTTGTATGTATTTGGGAAATTATTCCGTGGCTCCGGAGCCTTAAGTTATTTTGACTGTTGCCTTTATGGTCATAGGACCGGACACTATAGTCATTATGTTTACGGACAGACATAAAGTCATTCAAATCTTCTGTTTTATCATCCGTACAAGAATCCGCCTACGGGTCATAAATTTAACTGACCAATTGATGTCACAATTCGGTTCAGTTTGCGCATTTTGAGTTTTTATGCCCTATTTTGATTTCGAAAGTGAGAACGCTAGTTTGCTTGCTTGTAGATAGATAGAAAATACTTTACTATAATGATCATCTAGCGACCCGCTATAGTTTCGCACACGTGCAATGTTGATAATAATAAAATAAAACATAAAACCCTTCCTTTTAGTAAATAAATAAAAAAATCAAAGCCCGTTGCGTAGTTTTAAAGATCGTAGCATACATAGGGACAGACAGACAGACAGCGGGAAGCGACTTTGTTTTATACTATGTAGTGAGAAACGAAACAAATTCAAACGGATATGCTTAGAGTAGCATGCTTAGTGAAGTATATAGATGGGTCTTATTGCTGTGATCGATCTTATCCAGGCAACCTTGGGATGGACTGGACATGAAAGAACACATTACACAGTAACACTTAAATTAAAAACAAATATTCATCTCATTCATCATCATCATCATCACCAGCCTATAGTCCTATAGTAGTAGGGAGGCCTATAGTCCACTGCTGGACATAGGCCTCCCTAATGAGTGCCATAGATGGCATCATTATTTGGGGGTTATTGCCTTTAACCCATAACCCATAAGTGTTTCCCTTAGTCGCCTCTTACGACACCCAAGGGAAGAGTTGGGGTGGTGAAATTCTATGCCGGCACCACACGGCAATCATCTCATTAGGGGAGGTCTATGTCCAGCAGTGGACTAGTATAGGCTGATGATGATGATGATTATGATTTATTTAATCAATAAATAAGTCCGATGTTATATATAATAATAAAACTATATACATGAAACAGCGAAACCTTGTCTACCGAGATGTGATCATCGATTTAGTTGAAATCAATGCTCACTTCCTACATCTTAATGATATCGGTCACGAGTCAATGCTCCCGCTGACAATCGTCCTTGTTGTCTGGACTAAGTGTTTCATTTATGAGTTGATTGTGCAGTTTCTTTCTTTACTCTTGTAGTACTTTTAAATTTTTCAGACACCTAGGGTAAAGTCGGGATAGATGGCCCTCTTTTTGTAAGGCTTTGTAGTTAGATTTGATGTGATTGATGTGAATAATTAATGTATATCAATAAGGGATAGCTTAGCCTTTTATCTCACAGTAAGTACTGTTTCTAGTGACCTAACAATTGTTTTTGTATGCTCAAGATCCCTAATATTTTAATGAAAATATTATTTTCGGTCCAGTAGTTTCGAAGCCTTTTAAATTCAAACAAACAATCAAATCTTTCCTCTTTATAATATACGTATAGGTAACTATCCTGCAAAGTCAAAGTAAAGGTAGGTAGGTTAGGTGGTACATGGGTATATCCTGAGCTTACCTTATATGTATAGGGTAAACCATGGAATACAAGCCCCAGAAGGATAGGAACCATGCCAAATAATTAAAAGTTCATTTAGACCTAAAACAAAGTAAAACAGGATTTTTTTCACGAAAATCTATTTATTTAATTTTTCCTCCCAATCATGATCTATTAAAATATCAGGTCAGTATGTTTCTCAACAATTCTTGTAAGCCTCAAGATGATCAGTCTCGACATCGTAAAATTGTGGTAAAATGCAGCATCTTTAATCAGAATCAAGTGTGAGCATAGACTCAATGATTGATCTACCGTTATTTTATATAAATTCTTATTAAAACGTAATGGAGTTTATCACAAATATGGCGATGTTTTCATTAATTCTGCCCTAAAAACTATGAAAAATTTGTTACATAGTAGATACAAAGTACTAGTTTATTTAATAAAATCAGTCAAGTCGTTTCTTTGTTGCTTTAATTTCAGTTAGATAAGTACTGTTACTTGTCACTATTTAATTTTGCTTCACAACAAAAATACGTGAAAAAATTAATTAATTACTTAATTTATTATTTGATAATAATTAATAACATAATTCACAGTATACATATATACATATTATACGTATAATAGTACAGGAAATAGATATAAGTGTAAATATTCTTTGTAACTCTTTTATTTTGTTATGTATTGTAATGATGAACATTTGGAATACTATTGCTATTATTATTATAATTATTTACTGAAGTATATCAAGTTCATATTTTGTAACTTAAAAGAAAAAATAATCTAAAATCTGTCAGTTAATAGCAATCATATCGATTGCTCAGTCTATTCTCCTTCGATTAATGTTTAACATGAAGTAATTTCTATCTACAACCGGTTTCTATGCAGAGCTTCCCATAGATTTTAATGATTTTCATTCACTAGGAGATAGGTATTTATTATTACACCATTTATCAATATCATTGATCTTTGGTTCAAATTACAACACCTATACTCGATTCTAGAATCAAACATATTTTTGTAAACAAAGTCTTTTGGAACTTTGAATTAAATTTATACTGATCTACTTACGCCGGGGGTGCAAAGCCTGGGCGCATCGCTAGTATCTTCATAAACAAAGAAAATTACAAGACTTACTATTTAAACAATTGAGATAACTGCAGACTGTTACAAACAAACGGCAGCTCAAACCATAATCAATACTAGGAAATTTTCTTTCTTGATCCAACTTTATCAAAGCAAACAAAAACCTTGGATGCAAGATTTTTTTTCTCTATCCAACTTTGTCAAACTAAACAAAAACCTTGGTGCAGTGAGAACATAAATCGCAAAGCTCTGCCCTAATTATTATTTACAACTAATAATATTAATAATGACAAGAAAAGATACACTTTTCTTAGTCATGATTGATGTTCGCAGTTTTGGTAGCACAGCTAAATAACACTTTTGACGCTGTTCTTACAATAATTTTGGTATGCGGGACGAATATGGACAAATATTATCGTGACGTATAAATACTTTTAAAAAACGTGGGCCGAATACTAGGGACGAATATGGCATAAATACAAGAACACTGTCCCTTTCAATTATTACGAAGTAATATTGCACAAGAAGATATGATATATGGGGGTCTAAGTTCATTGGAGCGACTTTCTACGATAACATTGATATGTAATATATTGTGTTTGATGAATGAAATGCGTTTATAAGTTTTTATTTATCGCCTCGTTAGTTATTGATTTAGCGAAGTTAGCTGCAGTATTATTTTATTTGAATGTCTGTGGTAGTCTATGGTAGTGGGATCTCTGTGGAATAAAAGATGAGACAGGTAGATTGTCTATGCCGTAACAGTGCGTGCAGGTAGGAAAGTATGAACTCAAATAGAATACTATAAATTTAATGTTTTATTTATCAACTAGGGGTCCATCCCGGCTTCGCACGGGTATTTAACAAAAAAATATTTTTTCATGCGGATCTTTAATTTTTGTTTAAATGTTTTACAGCCTATATTCATCAGCGAAAATTTAGGATTCTAATGGAGAAATATTTTTTAAATCGGTCTACTTGTTTCGGAATCAATTCAAACCATGAAAATAATCTGACGATGACACTAAAAATCAGTTTGTAGGAAGAAATCACTAAGATAGTGTACACTTTATTTTTTTTTAGGTAATAAAAAACCGTAAAACCAAAAAAAAAAACGTAAATAGCTTTAGCATACTGAAAACTTGTACTATGTCGTTGTGAAGCATACTGCTTAAAATATAGATGATGACATTGATCGATACCGTTATACCTGATACTGTATTTTAAAAATAGAACCAATTACATAAATCATTAACGACAAAAACCAAATGAGCCAAACGTGACGTAATTTCCCAAACATTGACAAACCTTTAATATGGGTCAGCAGAATACCAAAGTCAAGCAACAGTTCGAGCTTGCTGTTGACACTAGTCAAGCAAACATGACAGACAAACACTGCCAATGTCGCGCTCGCTTTCTATGCCGCTGTGTAGTTCGGAGAATTGGTTTTTGAACGAAATGTATTTGTAAAAAAGGCTAAAAGAATATTTTAACGCAATTTTGCAATAAAGTACCTAGATAATTTTGGCAACATACACCGCATACTGTCATAATTTTATTTCCAATTTTGAATTTGTCAAACCTAAATTGAATTTTATTATAATACTGTTGAAATATATATAATCGAGTCTTGCATGAGTTCGAAAAAATCTACGTTTGTTGCTTCTATTATATAAAATGAAGAACATTTGCCATCAATCTGCAGGTAGCGCAAACAATTTCAATTGTAAATAATAGTTCCAATTTGGATCAGTTATTAAATGGTTTCTTGTTAGTAAAAGTTTTACCCCAGTAAAATAAAACATTTTTAAAAACCAAAACAGTCTTATATGACTTAGAAATTTTTGTTTTCACTATTAGTATCAAAAATCGTGACGGTGCCGTGCGTGACTCTATCAAAGGCAAAGACAGGTTCGACAAAAAATCATGTGTTGAATTCTTTCGTTAAAAGGTTGTATTTCCATACAATGATAAGAGTTTGAGTCGGTTTCCCTTTAACTCGGGAACTAGACAAAAAGTTTTTTGTTAGTTAAAAAAAGTATTTTTAATGATTTGGTGTTGGCTAAATTTTATGTAAATTTCAACAAAAAAATCTTCTGTTCAGAAAAAGCTATCGAGAAAACTTCGACAATCGTGTTTTTAAAACAAATAATCCAAGATAAAAGTTCGAAGTAGGTAATATTTTCCTAAATATGAATGTAGCTTTTACAGATTCTGAGACAAATAAGGATTTCGAATTACAAAATTTCTTTTTGCCTCTTATAAAGAACAATCCCCATATCAGGGGCTAATCTGCCTTTCTTCTTCTTCTTCTTTCTTCTGTCTTTTTGCTGACAGAGGCCCTGTACGCACAAGAGCCTATATAGTTTTCCCTGATTTATTTATTCACATCCTATTCAACCACTATATATAAAAAGGGCGTTGTATCTATCACGGTTACCTTGGCTGACGCCAAATCATTATCTTATCTGTGACCAGTGACCAGTCGATTGCATGCTTAGTGTGTTGGTGATATCAGCATAGGCTTAGTTGATGTGGGTTTTATCTATAGGTTTAGCTAGCCTGTTCATAGTAGACGATAGAGAATATTGAGTTTTTAGAAATCGTGTTTTCTATACTAATATAATTATAAAGAGTCAAAGAAAATTTAGTATCCTAATGGTGAAATAATTTTTCAAATCGGTCCAGTAGTTAGAAGCCTTTTCAATTCAAATATTCAAATCTCTCTTCTTTATAATACTAAGTATAGATGTATAAATTTCCCCCATAATAACTATAAATGGTAAAACTTTGGTAAAATAAGAAAAAGAAGCAATTTTTAATTGTTGTTAAAAAGTTACTAAAATAACTCTCACTGAAATACTAAACGAACTTACTGTTGACATATTAACCTTAATAATTTGATACTTTGATACTCCAAAGCAATGCAAAGAAAAAGTACAACGACCACGTTTCGAATGCCAACGATCAAAATTCCTATCGAATTGGGACGAGCCGACTCGCCGGAATCAAGTGAACAACTTTTTTCGAAGTCTTACAGTTAATTGTTCGGTAATTTTGGAAACCGTTGTTTTAATAAACAACTGCCTTTTGATAACTTTGCCTCAGATTTTTGGAATCACAAATCTACGTCATTTCCTGCTCACTAGGGCCGTCTAGGGCTAGATGCTGTGTGATTTCAAAGAGCGGCCTTCGCCTATCTCTATACTAATTTTATATAGGTACTACTCATTTGATTTTGAGTTTGTTTGGATTAAACAGGTCTCCGAAACCAAAAAAAGTTGAAATTCAAAGTTTTAGATTCCATAATTTTATTTAAACACATCAATGTGTTAGAAACATTAAAATCTATCTCACAGATCCGCTGTGGAATATTTTTATCAGCGAATAAAATATGATATTGTCAATAACCAGACGAACAGATGTTAGTTATATCTGAATACTTAAAACATAACTAAACTTGACAACTAAATAATATTTTGAGTTTTTAACTCGA
Source organism: Eupithecia pulchellata (assembly GCA_963931895.1). Lineage (NCBI taxonomy): Eukaryota > Metazoa > Arthropoda > Insecta > Lepidoptera > Geometridae > Eupithecia > Eupithecia pulchellata. The sequence continues at coordinate 6,174,704 of OZ007546.1, read as the reverse complement.
TTCTGCACGCGGCCTTGCATGCGTTTTTCATGGATAAAATGTATTATATTATATTAATAAGAGTTTAAAATTTCAACCCTTTGTTTGGTAGTTTAGGCGTAAAGAGGTAAGACACATTTTAAACTTTCGTATTTATAATATTGGTGATGTTTATTTAGAATTTAACCACAGAAATTTCAATATTATTATATAAAAAATATTATTCTGATATCTATGAATAGAACTTCATCAGAAAGACACTTTTGTATTTTAAATTATTGAAAAAAAAAACAAAAGTAAAAATCCAAAATTCTAAATAAAACATGATTCTCAAAATCTTTTTACCAAAATGTTGAGTCACCCAAAAAATTACTCGCAAATCTAAAACATTAATATACAATAAAACTCTTCTATCCCATCAGCTAAAATGATGATAAAAAATCACCAGCTGAACGCCGTGGGAACCCTTAACCTTGAAATAAAATTTGAAAGCCATTTAGCAAACATTAGGGTTCCGTTGTAACATGAGAATCAAAAGCGATGTCGTCAGAACCCCTCTTAGTATTCATTACGGAAAGGTGTGAATTAAAATAACCTTGAAAAAGTTGATTTTAATATGAATGGATCTATTTAGTTAATAGGATTTGATTAATTTTGAGTTATTTATGATAGAAGGGTTTTGTTATCTCTCTTGGGGTGCGATCGAAAATTTTAAAGGTAACCTAGCTATTTCATTTGTGTTGTACTTAAATAATGGAGAAAATACTATTAAGTTGTCAGATAGTAAGTTCAAGTTTGTATAACCACCTAGCATTAACAAAAATTTCATAAAAAATCTGGTAAAAATTCGAAGATTTTTGAATGTATTTTTACTGTTAGGTAAAAGAATATTAATTAAAGTATAAACTAACTGAAAGAGGAAACGGAACAAACATTTGCAATATATATATCATATCAGATAAAGCCAAAGTAGTACATAACACGTGTTTCTATATATGTGTGAATATAATATAATAGATAGACTATATGATTATAGGTATCATTATAAGCAGTGTCCTGTTATTATAATAAATTTAATAGTGGCAATGTCGCCAGCATTATGCAATTTTCTTTGTTCATAAATACCTAGAATCACTAAATACCATATTAAGATATGTATTTGCCAAAAAAATATTGTTATTATATATTGTACAATAAATAAAAAAAATAAACCGATTACGGTACGAAAAAATAAATAGAGAGAAGGCATACAACATTAAAACTACAATGTATCGATGAAAATTCGTTCAGACTATTATTACACTTTGAAAGTAACATTTTCATTGTTTTTAATATAAATAAATAAAGCTGGACAATTTACACAGCATCATCTATCCCCAAGTCAAGCAGAGCATGACTGATATACTTAATACAATATATATATATATATACATAGATAGATATTTTCTCATTATACATAGAAAACGACCAGAACACCACAAATATCTGCAGAGCGTCCATACTTTTGTCCCGAGGTGGGAATCGAACCTACCACCTCCTGCATCGCAGGGAACCTTCGCTCATCGCGCCACAGAGGTCGTCAAAAATACGAAATAAAATTAAAAAACCTACTACTAAAACTACATTTCTAGTGGCTTACTTTGTAATAATAGTAAAATGGACGCGATTAGAATGCCAAGGTCGTTAGATAATGATTGTAAACAAGTTCGCATTTGCAATTTCTTTGCATAACATTTGCATCTATATCTTGGCAATGAACTGGTTCAGTGAATTTAAAATTTTTTTTTTGTTTGTTATTTCGTTTTCGTATTTTTGTGCGGTCTTCATCATTCAGGGTTATGTACGAAAAAAAAATAATTTACTTAAATATTTTAATTTTTGATTATGGGACATCGCCCTCTGCAGAAAAAAAGCAAGAGAAATTAAATTAAATAATGGTAGGTTAACAATTTAACAAATATCAATTTGTTTGCGATATTTTATTTCTTTAACAATCTATTTTATGAAGTTCTTCTTTATGTAAATAAGCAACAAAACATCCGTGATAAATTATTACCAACTATTTATATTATATTTACTTGATTTTTTGAGGAAACAATGGTATCAATACCCCTTCTTATATAAATTGTAAAGGCAGACCCTCCAAATAAGCTTTAGCAACTTCTGTTTTCACCAGAAAATCGCTTGTTCCTTTAAAATTACAATATTCAGATTAAGCATTGAAATCATCAAATTGTAGCCCTTTTTTCCCATTTTAAAGAGCTCTACAAAATCATCTTACAGTACACATTGTTTCAAGCATGTCATGCTTACAAAGTAGGTCGATCGTCTCTCTGCGAAAGACTTACGGAGATGGGTCAACGACATTGTCTTGGTAACATACATACATCCCTACATACCTACATAATATGTAGGTATGTAGGTGTACATATTATGTATTATGAGTACTCAAGCCTTAGTATTTGGTGTGGAAGGGATTTGAGAAACCTAGGTACTATAAAACTTTTTAAACTTTCACGATTTGTTGACATATTATTATAGAATATTTATCGGGTATTTATCGCGTACCTTTTGTTTTTATTTTCCCCTACGTTTCCATCGCGTTGCAGCGATCGTGGTCACAGGGCGACTAAGTACTTACTACATTATATTTTACTAAATATTTACTGACGCGACAAGAACGTGGTCAAAAATAGTATAGCATGAGCATTTTTATGAACCCTTTATCTTAAAATTAATGTAAATTTTATCATTACATAGTATAAAATAAAGTCGTTTCCCGCTGTCTGTCTGTATGTCCCTATGTATGCGCATATTTAATACTACGCAACGGATTTTGATGCGATTTTTAATAGATAGAGTGATTCAAGAGGAAAGTTTTTGTATCAGCATTGGACCCGTGCGAAGCCGGAGCGAGTCGCTAGTATATTATAAAATAATATTATAAAACCAAAATAATGAAAATTACTAACACAACATTTATGCCAATAATAATATTGGCATAAATGTACCGGTATATGATTTTGTGTTTCAAATCCATTTCTTTAATTTGCGTAATTTTTTTTTCTGAATAGGTCACCATTTGTCATAACTATAAATATAGGTCACGAAAAATCTACTCGTCTACCAAAAAGTTTTGTCAATGTGTCACTTATAATTTGTGTATCACTATCACCTATATCTATATCTATAACGATAGATAGTGACACTTTAAGTGATAAAACTGATTAGGGACAGTGTTTTTGAAACTGTTATCATAGGTAAAACTAGAACTATGGAGCAGATATAGATAGAAATATAAAAAAGATTTATAAATTCATTTAATTACTAAACAAAGATGAATCGAAGACTACAATCGAATAACAGTAGGTATTAAAGTAAAACTAGTATTTGCAATTAATAAATAAATAATGTCGGACAATCCAAATAAATAACCCCAAACTAAGCTGAGCTTGTCTAACGTTATGGGTACTAGATGACTGATATACCTAAATAATATTAAAAAATTTGATGTTTTTTAGAAATATGATTTTAAGATGATTTTTCATAGAAAACGACCAGAACACCCTGAAGATTGTGCTTATTTTGTAAGCATAAACAAAAAAAACTATTGAAATGTAAAAAATATGTAAAAAAAACGAAGTGCCATTGATACTAAGTATATTTCATTGTCGCTCGTTGTTTGATTTATGGCTAATTCCAGTTTATATTATTAATTCTAATTAATTTCAGTGTGCCATTGTTGACTTTTTAATGATTAATTTGTATTTCTAATGCAGGTGAGTTTTTTTTTTGGATTATTTTATATGAAATGGAGAATGAATAATGATATAATTAAAAATTATTATTATTAAGAGATCTTAATAATTAAAAAGATTTTTTCAATGCTATTACTGGCAGTATATTTATGTATAAAGTAGAAAACCTTTTTTACTATAAATCTAAAGAGCTAGACTTTATAAATATAAATTCTAGAGACCTTTATAAAATGTCAGTTCCCAAGTAAACAGATGTTTCCAGACAGAGTGCGAATCTTGAAGATAAGAACTAAAGTACAAGATAATTACTGCATTTACCACATCAATATAGCGCGTATAGACGATATCCTGTCTGAGTACGTTAGTTCAGTACCTCGACAGAAAAATAAATACCTCGACAGAAAAATAAAGGAAGAATTTCATAATATGGTAGTAACTTTGCCCGTAGCTTCATAATGCTATTTTGTACTGAAATGGTGAGATATATTCAAATTGCTTGAGAAGGTTTGGCGTATGAGTCCAAAATTTTTATTTTACAAATTTTGTTCTTTGACAATTTATTTTTCTTAATTTGTTTATTGTACAATTAAGTTAATCAAAAATAAAGTAAAAAAAAACTAAAAAGATTTTTCTTATCTACGGTACCTATCTAAATGACGATTTATAAAACAAGTGTGGATAGATAATTGTGCTTGCAAAAGGAAAGACAATATGAAAACAAAACTCTACGAAATCTAAAAGAAAAAAAAGCTAACAAAAATAAAAATATTTCTTTTACAAAAAACAGCTTTTTATAACAAAACAAAGTTTTGTCGATCAAAACAAAACCGATCCTGCTGTTTGTCCCTATATTTTTAGATCTTAAAACCACGCGACTGATTTTGATACGTTTTTTTTAAATAGATAGTGATTGAAGGTTTTTGTTTCAGCATTGCCCCCGTGCAAAGACAGAGCGGGTAGCTAGTTACATATATTAGTAAGTATTAGTAGCGATTACCGTCAACTTAGAGAAGCTCTAAGTAAGGATTATGGATCCTTAGAAAGCTTTTATCAAGAGAATCGGGACAATGACCGCTGGATCACGATTTGACGCCCACGAACGCTCTAAGAATAAACTTCTAGGATTCCATAGACTGGACAACAAAACAAAATAATGAACTGTGATCGTTTCCGCGTAGTTTTAATGTTTTGCGCGGAACCCTAATTTTTTGTAGTTATTCTGCTATGGGATAAAATCAAACGCTGAAGATTTTTTTTAAGAATTAGTTAAGTAGGTATAGTTTTATAATTTAAGTTTTTTAATAGCTACGTGTGAGTCTGTAGATAGTTAATTTGCTTTCTAGATTTTTTTTAACAAATCAAGTCTTTAAAATCAATCCAATTATTCTGCGTTATTAATGGTGTAGTGAAACTAACCATAGTAAAAACCTAAAATAACCAAATAATATTATAATATTAATTTAAAATTACAAATACCCGTATAAAATTGTGAAATTATATATTGAAGAGAGAGTGAGTTTTTTTTTATTGTCGTGAATAGACCAAAGTGACGATTACGAATTAAAAAAGGGAAAAAATAGGTGTTTTCTGGGTCATTGAGCTAAAAATAAGTTCGCTAAAGATCCAATTTTTATTCATTATGGGTGCTCCATTAAAATTAACTTGTTTGGTATATAAATAATAATTCTACAAAAGAGTATCAATGATAATGTGTACACCGTTGAATGAATAAATGCAATGCGTTTAAATAAATGTTTTTTTTTTATTTCTGTAAATTATTTTCGCAATTCTGCAAATTTTTGGCTAGGAAATTTGTTTAACAAAACCTTACGATCTTTTCAGCCAGTATCTACTTTAAGTAAAGGTAGGTAGATAATTAGCACTAGGTTACTAACTAAAAATTTAGGTCCGTTGAATGTTTTTTTAAACAAGATACACAGTTTTACACGAACATTTTTCGAAAATCCCAAGTGTAAATTAATTGTTATTTTCTAATTTTAATTACAAAATAACAATTACTTTACACTCAAGGTCATTTAAAATGAATATCCTACCTACTTCAGAAAATTGGATCTTTGGTGAACATAATTTAAAGTAGGTATATGACTCATCTAGAAAACATTTTTTAATCTAGGTACTGAATATTGTTCAGTAATAAGCATAAAAAACAGTGATTTATAATAACTAAAAGAAATCTGCGATGATAATCACTGAATGAATGAAATGAAATGAAAATGAAGTTGAATGAATCTAAAATATAAATATAAATTATCAAAGCGCAATGTTACATCTAAATTGTAGAGGTTAAGAAACTTGTAAAATATCTTATAGAGCCGGCATTTCATTGCCGCATAATAAGCGCCAAAAAAACTGATGCAAAACTCTAACCACAAACTGTTGCTTCAAGGCTACAGAAAAAACAACGCTACATGTTTTCGTTTAGCTTAGCCGCGTGTTTTCTTTTTAACTTAGCAGTCTAGACTCAGACTAATCTTTGGGTACCGCTCGGCTAAATCCCAGTCGAAAACGAACAAAACAAACCTAGCCAGACCAAAATAAATCTACACTCCTTCTATTTTTGTAAGCACTAACACAAAACGCACAGCGAAAATCACTCTTATCTTCACTTTTTTGTTTTTCATTCACGAAAACCGAAACGCATTCTAGTTTTTTTTTTTTAATATGGCGGTATACCGTACCGTAGATACGTCTGACCCGACGCGATCCTGAACAGAGACTGGCTTTGGACTTATTTTATTTTCCGACGCGCCACACATTCAAACTGTTGTGCTGTGTGTATAGGAGTGTGGTTGTGTGAGTGTCTGTGTTGGGAGATGGTCGATAAAATTTTATCGATAAAAGTGTGCGAATTGATAAGGTAAGAGATTATAAGAATGTTTAGGTAGTTAGCTTAGTATAAGACGTACCCACGTCTTATCCTCGAGTCTGATCCTAGAGACGACAAGAGGAATAGGTAATTATGTAGCCTTCTTTGATTTTAGGATAATTATCAAAGATTAATAAATGCATATTATTAAACTAGTACGCTATGCAAATAATAAAATGTTAAAATAACCAAATTTCCGGTTCTGGTCTGTTGAATTTTGTAATTAAACAAATGCAATATATATTACTAAAACTTTGGTTGTCCTTAAAAAAAATCAGAGATACATTATTAGAAATTTTGAATACATATTAGTACAAAGATAAATAAATATTTATATTTGTTATCATATTTTTACGACATAACATCCAACTACTTTTGCCAAGTCTGTTGCTAATCCATCGAAACATTCATCGACAACACCCCCTCCCTATTCGTAACACTACACCTAATTTCACTTACACTATCACACTATTGTACGCACTCACACATACGCACTGAGCTTTTAAGCTGCAGCCATGATGTCATCCTAAATACATCTTATTTACTATGAGATAAAGTTTATTTTTGACTACAAATTTATAAGTTTAGAATTGCATGGCATTCCTTGATTTTTGATAAGTTGCATTTTTAAATAGGTAACTCAAATGATGTTTAACCATACTTTAAATATAGGTTTTAAAGATTCGAAAGGTGATTGATTTACTTTAAAAAGGTACCGTAAAACCTTACAAGATTGCCAAACTGATATGATTTTGCCCACCAGGGTACTTTTTTTAAAAGTCCTAGGATTATGAAGAATTTTATAGTAGCTCTTATTTCTTGTTTAATGGTAGAAACTTGAATATGTCACTGGCAACACTAAATAACCGATTGTCGCGAATTTTACGTCAGTTGACTGTCAGGTGGTGTCAAAGTGGGTGGTGTTTTTGGCGGGCCAAAGTTCGTGCGGAAAACTTTTTTCAAAACAGTACTTGCAGTTGCAGCAGGCAAGTAATTATTTTACCACTATAAGTTTGTAACAAATAAACAATAACTATCGAATATCTGACGCGAAACCTCTTTTAAACTCGAAAATATTAAGGTGGGCAATGTCAAATTACTTTTTCTGGAGTACTGTTTACGACTTTGCCCACCAAAATATTGCTATCAGGGTTGTCACTACGACATCAAATTAAAATTTATGTAGTTTCTATTAGTAGCAGGTCAATTGTTATTCTTAAAAAATCGCCTGTTTTATTATGAAAAACTAGCTAAATATCAGCTGTTTCATCCGGTCAATGACCTTTATATTAGTCTGTTTGTTGTATTGAAATTGTAGTTTACATACTTGTATATTATTTATTACAGTATAAATTTAAACTTTTTGTACGTTTAGTAGTAGGTACTTATCATTATCATACGATTGTTTTATTTACCATGGTTAAAATGTTCCTATAACAATTAAAAGATTTCTTTTTCCTAATGCTTAGATAGATTTCCTAGATCTCTTATATTATTTTCTGTACCTGATTTATTGTGTTCATTTTTATAAGTCGGTACATATTTTCCTTGGTGAAAGTTTAGGTAGGTACTATGCACCTACAGTTGACATGGCCGAAACGATATTTAATAGGTACTTAATTATATTTCAATATAATTATAGACTGTTGGTAAACAACAAAAAGGTGACAACCCTAGCACATCTTTTTATTTGTATGAAAAATTACAAAAAATTATTTGTGTCTTTGCCCACTCAATTTAGGCGATTAATTTGCTTGCTAAAACGTTTCATAGTAAGATATAAAGTAACATTGATTTTCCTATTGCTTGTTCCTTAAATCTTGTGATCATAAGGTCAAAAATACTGAAATTACGATGTTTTTTGCAAAATGGGCAAACTTGTAAAAAACAAAAATAATTGGCCCGCTCTCTAAATTATGATTTTTACATAATACCATCCCATTTTATTCGATTTATAATATATTAGTTGCAAAGAACAGTATATTTATAATAATTTTGTGCAAAAATTAATATGAACTATACATACTTTTAAAATTATCTTAAATTGAATCACAAAATCCAAGAAAATTGGGCAAAGTTGCACTGTTTTACGGTATAAAATATGAATTTATTTACTACTATAATTCAATTTATTTAAACTAATTCAAATACCTACTCCATTGCTACATAGTATAAAACAAGCTTCCCGCTATCTGTCTGTCTGTCACTTCCTTCAGAATATTTTCAAAATAATTAGGAATTCGTATGAAAATTATTATAAATGTAACCCAACGTGTAGGTGTTGTGTGTAAAAATTTATAATTTTAATATTTTTCTACTCCGTGACTGGCCTAGTACCATATAACCTTACTATAATAATAAATATATAATAATAAAAACAATAAGACCCTTTTTTAACGGAATAGAAGTTATATCAAGTCAACTTGAATTTAACAATAATTGTTCAACAGAATCATTATAAAAACCTTTACCAAAGAAAATACAATTGAATAACAGAACTACCTCGAAATAGTATTTACAATTGAGCTGATTGTAGACTGTTGCGAACAATCTACAGGTAAATCTTGAATGTTACCGCCGCAGATTGATCCATTCTAGATATCAATAGTATTACAACATCATCATCACCAGCCTACAGTAGTCCACAGCTGGACATAGGCCTCCCCTAATGAGCGCCATAGATGACATTATCATTTGGGGGCTATTGCTCATAATCCCCACGCTGGGCATGCGGGTTGGGGATCACAGTTCGGTGGAGTTGTTCTGCAGAGAGCGCTGCTGCCCGCCCCCCGGTGTGTGTCCCTTAGTCGCCTCTTACGACAGCCACGGGAAGAGTTTGGGTGGTGAAATTCTATGCCGACACCACACGGCTATAGTATTAAGATCGATAGATTAACCTATATAAGTAATGATGGCGTAATTAAGAAATATTCTATTCTATTGTAAAGTTACGCGATTTGTACATACATATTATTAGTATTTATCGCGTTTATTTACGCGGACTGTGGCAACAACAGTGTAACCCTGTTGAAACGTGAAAAATAGTAAATAACACGATAAATGCTCGTCAATAGTATAATAATAATCTACAGGGAGCTCGATGATCCATATCAATACAAGTCGGAAGCGTCCCCAAGACGCTGGCTGCATTGCCTCGCTGTATGGCCAAAAATAACTAAATAAGGTTTCTTTTTTTTTATATAATATAGGGTCATCTTTTCATCCACTTTGATAGAACCTAGCCCGAATATGGTACCTACCTAGGTTTTATTCTAACAATGACTTCGTAGGTGACCTAATCTATGCGGTTTTAACCATACTTCTAGAAAACGTGACTAGAGTAAGGTTATTAAGCCTCGCTGTATGGCCAAAACTAACTAAATTAATTATTAATTATGGATCAGTTGAGCTACCTGTAGTTTGTTCGCAACAGTCTGCATTTAGCTCAATTGTTTCAATTGTAAATACTAGTTTTTATTTAGTTAGATCATTGTAATTTTATTTGTTAATAAAGACTTTTTGCCCTTTTAACAACTAAATATTTTTTTTTTTAATAATGTAGGGTCATCTTTTCATCCACTTTGATATAACCTAGCCCGAATATGGTAAGTACCTACCTAGGTTTTATTCAAACAATGACTTCGTAGGTGACCTAATCTATGCGGTTTTAACCATACTTCTAGAAAACGTGACCAGAGTAAGGTATAGCTATAGGTTTTGAATCATCTTTCTTAGTAGATAAATCATTATAATTATGTATTATTTTAATTTCATTTATATATTATATATATTATAAATAAGGTTGCCTTTGGAAAAGTAAGGCAATAATGCCGTCTATTTTACGTTTTTTTTTAAATTATGATATAAGATTATTATAACTGTTTTATTCTTGTAAATTTCAATAATGTGTTCATTCTTCATTCATTCATTTTATTCATTCATTGTCACAAATGTAAACAATAAAGATAATTGTCAAGGTAGGGTAATTAATTATGAGGGTATTTAAGGAATTTTCAATCGACTTAACTCTGTCTGCTTTGACGTAATTATTAAATACAGCTATTTTATTTTCGCAAGAAAATAAATTTCATTGAACGCCTTTCGAAAACCTGATAGCAACCATGAAAAGGCATGACAAAAAATTAAGTATATAGCTTATTGCTAAATTGATTTATCAAATTTACAGACATTTTCCCAACTTCGCGACAAAACGGACTAACAAGAAATACATCATATTGACCAACTAATAATATTAAAAGCCTAATTTGCTGTAACATGATTGATAAAAAACAATGACCTAGCTCATATTGACTATAGTTCGACCGAAACCGCTGTACCGCTCCCTAAGAAAGTGCGGCGAAGTGGGGGCCGAGGAAAAAAGAGCAAGAATACACATGAGATCGATATTGTCGGATATATCTTACGATATCGTACCAATATAAACAATATTTTTGTTTTATATATTATATCGATATGTTTATATTTTTTTATAACTAAATTATCTACAGATATTCTGACAGAGCTTCTGCATCAACTTCATCTTCCGTTTCGCCATCGGAATTTGAATCAGAGTCGTTCTGCAAATTTATAATTAATGGATCGATAATAATATCAAATCTACTATCGCGATCCCAGTAATTGTTTTCATTTTTTTGGACATGATCATCACATTTCTGCCATTTTTCCGCCGTGAACTCCGAAAACAATGTATACAATAAGTTTATCTTTTCATCTAGAGAAGAGTTAATATGGTTATGAGCTATATTGTTTTTAATATCAGCCCAGACTAACTCTATGGGATTCAAATCCGGATGGTACGGCGGTAATCGTAGAACAGTATGTCCATTGGCTTTCAGGAGTTCATCAATTCTGTACACGGGCTCTTTTTGTGTATTATCGATAAGAAGTTGCAGTTGAGATTTTGTCATAGCTTCCGAAAATTCAACATTGTGGCGCCGTAACCAGTTCTGCATTTCGGTTTTGAGGCTTGCTATGGTTGGCTTCTTGTCAACCTGAACGCTGTGGTAAGACGCGTTGTCCAAGACAACCACAGAATTCGGAAGCAATTTATCTTTTAACTTTTCATCTACCCACTTATAAAAAGTAGGCCCGTTCATGTCTCCATGATAGTCGCCGGTCTTAGCATCTGATTTGAATATCGTCAATGCACCATCAACCAAGCCATTTCGACATCCAGCGTGAAGAATTACCAAACGCCGTCCTTTTCCAATATCAGCATGAATTCCAGGTTCGGACGATGATTGCCAACATTTGCTTACATGGTGACTGGCGTTAATGTATGTTTCATCAAGGAAATATATGTTGCGGTTTTGCGTTCTGTAATTTCTGATTTGTGTTAAGTATTTTTTCCGCCACACTACAATATTAGGCTCAGGGCCGTAGCCAGAAATACTATTCGGGGGGGGGGTCGAGCCTTAGACCCGCTCGAGACAACATGCAACATCTTTATATAATGACTTATGCTACTTATGCTAGTACCCGGAGTGGTTTTCAACCAAGCACTTTCCAAAAAAAATCGATAAAAAATAATAAACACGGGTAACGGCGAGCGGAGCAAGCCGCGAATTTTTTCAGATTTTTCCGAGGTTTTGTAAAAAAGTAGGCAAAAGTGTGACAATAGATGTGACAGCTAGCCCCAAATATTTTAAAAACTGCGGTGGTCATTTTGGAGATTGGTATGCCAGCAACAAAGAAAAAAATGCGAGAAATACAAAAAATAAATAACTTCGAGTGTCATTTTCGGGTGACAAAAAAGTTAGTAGTATTAGTTAAGGGCTAGGTATAACAATTCACATTATTATGAAAGAATGTCGAGCGAAGCCAGTCGCCAATTTTTTTACATATTTTCGGCAGGCTGATAAAAATGTCTAAATGGCTATAGAATGATCGGCGAGCGAAGCGAGCCGCCAAATTTTTTACATATTTTCTGCAGGCTGATAAAACTGACCGAAAGGCTACAGAATGAACGGCGAGCGAAGCGAGCCGCAATTTTTTTACATATTTTCGGCAGGCTGATAAAACTGACCGAAAGGCTACAGAATGAATGGCGAGCGAAGCGAGCCGCAATGTTTTTACATAGGTATTTTCGGCAGGCTGATAAAAATGACCAAAAGGCTACAGAATTAACGGCGAGCGAAGCGAGCCGCAATTTTTTGTGTGACCTTTCGGATAATCTATAAAATAGAATCAAGAGTGACAAAAGATTATGATAAGCGAACCCTGAAACTTTTAGAGCCAAAATTATAACAGTGAGTGGAGTGACCGCCGATATATTTTTGTTGTGTTTGCGGCCGCTGAAAATTGTTGAGAAATTGTGGCATTTTCGCAAGGTTGTTAAAAAACTTAGAATAATTCCGATTTAACGGCGAGCGGAGCGAGCCGCGAAATTTTTTGTGACCTTTTCGGCCGTTACCAAATAGTTTAGAAAAGTATGTTATAAATAAATACATGACAGTAAACGGAGAAAGCAATTCAATTATGGAACGACAAGAAAATAGGTCTATTGAATTTATGAAATTAAAAGTAATGTCGTGATCAGCCTGCCTAGCTGGAATCGGCCGTAAATGAATGCGATGCGTGCACCCAGCTCATTTAAAATGTAGAGACGAATTTTGTCGAAAAAAAGTTTGAGTTTTCAAAAGAGAATAATTTAAAGAAATATTTAAGTGCTTACATACAGTACAATGTATGTAGATACACAATAGGAATCGCATCGCATGGCACGGAGCGCGAGCGCGCCCCGTCCGCCACCGACGACTCAGAGCGCGCTGTAGTTAATCGGAGACGAAATGAGACGAAAAAAATTTTGTGTTTTTAAGAGAGAATAGCTATTTAAAGTAAGCCGCACTTTCCACGTACGAGTACGTATCCGAGAAAATTTTACCTATTCAAGTTTGATTTTTTAACGGTGCCTCAACATTTCGGGGGGGGTTTGAACCCCCAAAACCCCCCCCCCTCCCTACGGCCATGATTAGGCTGCTCTATAAGGAGATGTCTCTTCGATTTGCATTTTTTGAAACAGTAACCTATTGTGTGTAAGAGGCTCCTTAGAAATTCTCGTCCACAATTTAATATGCCATCTTGTTTCAAACTTGAAAGTAACTTACGGACACTTGGCACTCTTTTTTCAAATTCATAAAACTGATGAATTTTTCTTCTGATAACTCCTAAATCAAAATCATTAACAACATGTTTTTTCTTTATAGTTTTTGGTTGTTTTGGCGAATTAAATTTCAATCGGCCCAAATTTTCAGTTGATGAATTGCCCTCTTTTATCACATTTCTTGCGGTTTTTTCGCAGTACCCCGTAGCGTCTGCCACGATTTTGGCAATATTTGCATCACTTTTATATTCAAAGCTCTCTCTGTCTGCTTTTCTTTTCTTAAAATATTCGGCCACTTTAAAAATTATGGCCTTGACATCACGAGATAGCGCTCGGCCCATCTTTGGATATTTATCTCATGTGTATCTGACATAGACCGTCCGGTACAAAGGCGACCTACTGCCGTGAGCGTCGACGGCAGACTGATGGATCGGAGCGGCCGATACTTCCCCCCCGTCTCGCCGCGCGCATACCTCAGGAGCGGTACAGCGGTTTCGGTCGAACTATAATAAAGATTTTATTTAATTGAGGATTTGGGCAATACTGCCGCTTGCCGTCGCCAGTTCACAGACAATTTCCTTGCCATTTCATAATGGCGGGAACTTTGGCGGGAAGGATGCAATTCGGTCTTCATTTGTTTTCTCGTGATGTCGATTTTTGTTTTTATGAGGTACAATGAGTACATCAGTAGGCCAAGCACGGGGATTGTTCTCTAGGGTAGAATAGACAAAAATGACATCGCATCGCCATACATTGCGTACATTATTGATGTTGAAGAAATTAATTACAAATAATTTACGCATTCGATGACAAAGTGACGTAATTTTTGTCTATTCTACCTTAGACAAAAAAGCCCGTGCTTGCCCTACTGATTCATATGGATTTAACGCTTGATTTCATAAGAGAACCAGGAGTGGAGAACCTTTAAACCTCATCTAAGTTGTTAATTTATTTAGAGTAAAATTCACTTATTTTTCGTAAGCTAACTTGCGTTTTTATTTTTACTCTGTAATTCCTAAAGAAAAGCCCAGTGTTTACCTCGACCAACAATGTACTATTAATTTATTTTATGTTTCAATACCTAGTGGTTTTCTAGAGATGCAATCATACGTACATGAGGTCATCAGCGTTTATATTAAAAATTCTCTCACTCCGTGGTTTCTAGGGCTTATTTCTAGGTAACAAAGGTTACGCATAAAAGGTAGGTATGAAGTTAGTTTATAACGACCTGAGGGCTGGTTTCGACTGAAGAGTAGAGGAGAGGAATTTTTGTGGTGTTTAATTTTCCCCCTTTCTCCATACTAAAACGACAATGTAATGTTGTCCCAAATCGTAATCACTTTCTCCATACTTAAGCGATAATGTAATTTTGTCCTGTAAACTTCATGTACCCATCATAAGTCATTGCAATTGTATGTATTTGGGAACTTTTAGGGAAATTAATAATATCCCAAAAACTTTCGATTTCGGCGGGACTCGAACCCGCAGCCCTCCCTCAGTATGGGAGCGTGCGAATTTTTTTGGGATATTAAGTATTTAATTTCCTAGAGTTTACCCCGAGTGCGAGGGGTTAAATGACTATTAGGTATAACAAATAACATTTACGGAAAGTTTGGATTCTTAGCCCAAAATCTCTAATTTTCAAAAAGGCGTTTAAATACCAATGAAATAAGAGATACAAGTATAGTGTAAAGTTATTTATTACTTAACGAACACAAGTACAGAAAAAAAAAACAAATCAAACATAGAACCATCATAGAGGTTCTATGATGGTTCTATGTTTGATTTGTTTTTTTTATATATTTATTTACTTATAGCGTGGTAAATGACACAAAAGGGTTAGTACCTACTCGTAGTAAAAATGCGGCGCTACCTCCATGACCCTGCGCCGAAATAGGCAACGATATACCCCATATCAGTGGACACATCATCAGCCTATAAGTACCTACTACTCCACTTTATATCCCAATTTTCAGCGAAACCGCGACTCGGTGAACTTAGTGTAGGACGCCCTCCTGCCAAGTGGGATGACGATCTGAGAAAGACTGCTGGCAGATGCTGTATGCGACAAGCTGAAGACAGGGCGCTATGGCGCTCATTAAGGGAGGCCTATGTCCAGTACGCCGTGTGGTGCCGGCATAGAATTTCACCACCCCCACTCTTCCCGTGGGTGTCGTAAGAGGCGACTAAGGGTGACACACCGGGGGGCGGGCAGCAGCGCCCTCTGCAGAACAACTCCACCGAACTGCGATCCCCAACCCGCCTGCCCAGCGTGGGGATTATGGGTATTGCCCAAATGATGAATAATGCCATCTATGGCGCTCATTAGGGGAGGCCTAGAGGTCCAGCAATGGACTACAATAGGCTGATAATGAATGTCCAGTAGTGGACTAACATGGGCTGATAATGATGATGATGGTAGTCCTTCGTTTGATAACCCAAAGTGTGTGTGTTTTAAAATTTATAATACTTGAATTCTTTGTCAAATACCCGTACGAAACCGGGGCGGACAGCTAGTTACTTACAACCAGCTCCTTAATTCGTCTTCTCGTTGCTCGCAATATTTTTATTTCAATGTCAATCTAATTGGCTTGAAAATGAGACCTATTTTCCCTTTTAGCAGTAATGTTATCTACTGTGACCTTTTTGATTAGCGTAGGGCTCTTAGTACCGTAGAGGTCGAGTATCTTTGGATGTGGCATCTATACTATAATACATATTATAAAGAGGAAAGATTTGATTGTGTTTGTTTGTTTGAATTGAATAGGCTCCGAAATTACTGGACTGATTTGAAAAATGCTTTCACCATTAGAATCTTAAATTTTCCGTGATGAACATAGGCTATATAATATTTTCAAAAAAGTTAGGGATCCTCATGAAAAATTCGTGCGAGTGGAATGTTTACCCAATAGGTAGATATGGTATTGCTGGTATTGCCCTGTACGTCTTCTTTCCCTAAAATGGTGGGATGAAGTGTTGAAATAGTGGCTGATAAACAAGTTTTGCCCAACATTTATATCTAGTTCTGTTCTATTATAAAATAATTGGAAAATAGTGCATAATAAAAAATAGTATATGTAACTGTTGTATGATTATAATATTCTTTGTTGGTGACTCTCTACTATAAAAATATAAAATTTCATCATCACCCGTTAGTCAAAAATAGGACGTGTATTGCTCCAACGCAAAAATAACAGTTCGAACATAATCTAACAACAACAACTTTTTTAAGACTAGTGATGCCCGCTTTATTCGAAAATTATCCGAATTTATCTTTCCTGACTTTGTGACAATTATCACTAAGACTGCATTAATTGACATTGACACATAAAATTCTATGACAGTCTGACTCATTGGTTATGCCACTTTGAACAAATAAAAAGCAGTAGGTAGGTAACACTTGTTATTTAACAGAAACAGCTACGTAGACATCAGTTGTTGTCCTGTTTTCTTATCAAATACTTCTACCTTAACATCATAATAAAAATCCAGATGAATCCCCAAATACTCTTCAATTGGTGACTCTGACGAATAATTAGCTTTATTCAAAACATCTTTTATATCCGGTCCCCACCAATGCCTACCATTGACAGCTTCCTTAAAGTTGACAGCTAAGTTTCCACTGACAGTTGTCAAAACTGCCACTTTGATCGACAAATTGCAAACTTTCGCTGAAAAATTAGCAGTCGCTACCTGCCCTGGTTGAAGCTCCACTTCGTAATTTTTCCGTCCTATTTTAACTAGCTCGTGCTGTTGTGTCGGCGTGCCAAAAGTAGTAGTGTGCTTTATATCCGTAGTGCCAGAGTCCTCATTTAGATTAACATTGATGTCATAAACAAAGTCGTAGTCTAGAACAACATCAACTGGCTCCGTATGCCAAGTCGTTTCTAGTGTAACCGCTACAGGTATCTCTACACCAGCGTTCACTTTCAGTGTATCTTTCGTTGGATTTATCAAAGTTTTCGAAAAGTACAAAGATTTCCCTTCCTTGACGTCTTTGATTCGCATTCTTTTGATTGTTGTTGTTAGAGTTACTGGCTGCCAATTGAATCGTTTGTATAGATCACTAGTCGAACTTTCTGTTTCTTGATTCTTGTCAATATTGATTTCGTTCAAATCACTTGTGTCTTCAACGCCTTGGTTATCTTCATTTTCAACATCAGACAAAGTTCTCTTCCTTTCAGCAGAATACAACACTTTCCTTGGTCTAGTATTATTGAAATAAGCACTGGTATATTCTTCAATAGTTTCTCTATCAATGAAAAACAGATTTCTCATATCTCTATGCCTAACTTTTTGTATTTCTTCACCAGTGAAACTGATTAATGGGTTTTTACTATCCGCTACGATGTCTATCACAATTTTAGCTTCGATTATTTTTATTATAATTAATATGCAGAGAAAAAACTTCATTTTGTAGACGATTGGATGCGACAAATGATACGTTGTATATAGGTTTCTTGCGCGGTTGTTTTTATAACCTTTGCTCTTGCTATCGATGCGACGGTCCATTCAGCGGGAGATCAATGGTTTGCTTGTTTACGTTTATATTTGTTTATAAGTATAAAAGGTGAATTTCATAAGTGTACCGTTTTATTACACTAAATATACCAATTCCTATCTTGTTTAGGTATGTGAATAGCGCAGCCACTTCAGGAACCACTGTCACCACGGAAGACCTGCACTATGGCATTGATTCGCTCTATCATATTCATACTGTATCCATTTTTGTAATTTAACCAGCGTCTCCTTTAATTCATTTTTAAAATTCGTTAGCTATTTGTATTTTGTGTACGTCAAAAGTTAAAAACTTTATAAAACTAATATTCTCCTTTGGATCCCTATTTTCATTTACCTCGTCCGTTATCTATTGACGTCAAAACCTTAAATTTTCTTTTGCTAATCGGGGCACATAAGTAGTCCTACTGTCAATTTAATAATATGTTTTAACATGATAACCTATTGCAAAAATGTGTATAAAGTTCTCACTAAAGCTACATTATGTTGTTTTTATGTATCTCACGGTACCATAGGTACCTATTTCATATAAGTAATATAAAAATCCTAATTTGGTCCTAAGTATATAAAATTGTGTAGGTGACCTAAGCTAAATAGCTAAATATTCAGGAATACAGAAATACAACTATCCTACTATTTTAACACAAACCCTGTGTTAGGTAGGTATAATATCTCAGAATTATGCATTCTGAATTCCTAATCGCGTATGATCTCAACTTTCTAGGAATATTTGGCGCTGTGTCGATCGCTGTGTGAATTCTAATTTGTTTTCCTTTAACCTTGTTTTACCAATCAATCATTTGTATTAACTTCGTGTACCTCTCATAAATCATGATGTTATTTTTTTTAAAGGGCAAAAAGCCTTTATTAACAAATAAAATTACAATAATCTAACTAAATAAAAACTAATATTTACAATTGAGCTAACTGCAGACTGTTGCGAACAAACTACAGGTAGCTCAACTGATCCATATCAATACCAGTTGGAAGTGTACTCAAGATGCTGGCTGCATTGCCACGTTGTATGGCAATGCTGATGCGCTGCGCCAGATATTGACCAGCTCTCGGGTCACACGTCGCTTGACCAGACGCTCAGATAATTTTATGAAGACCCGAAGAGCCTCGGTTCCCCGCGGAGTTTTCATTAGAGTGACTATTACTTGTTTGTGAAAGAAAATTAGACACATTTTGCCTGTCCATGAAATCCGATGAAAATGGGGATTACCTATATGGAAAATCATTATGAAAATATGATTATTATTATTTTACGTCATGATTCGTGGTAGGATCATGTTTATGATTTGATTTGTTGTTTCTTGACCTACTGATAAGTGCGACCATGTACCAAATTCACATAATACAACATACAATGTAACAAATAATACATTGAAAACTATCATGGTTATTAATTTAAAACCATTTGGATTAAAGCCAAAAATTTATTTTTTTGGGGGCTATTTCATAGACAGTACACATTTACTCCTTACTCCATACTCCCCCTAATCTTCGAATTAACTAGTATTTGTATAATTGCATAATCGACAAAAGTTCGAAACCCTAGACGCAAGTTACACTCGCATTTGACGGATCTTGTTTAATAAACAAAATTAAAAAAGCTAAGCTAAATCAATAACATCTTATTTCCAATTTTTTTATAATTAACTGTATGAAAACTGACTTGTCTAAGTGCTTATTTTGTAAGCCTAAAGAAATAAACTTATTGAAATCTGAATTATGAAATCGAAGTTGGACGTTCAGAAACACGTACCTTTTATCCCTTTACCCTAACCTTTTATTATTATTAAGCTTTTATTTATTAACATTGAAATAAAATTATCTATACTAATATTATAAAGAGGAAAGATTTGATTGTTTGTATGTTTGTTTGTTTGTTTGTTTGAATTGAATAGGCTCTAAAACTACTGGACCTATTTGAAAAATTCTTTCACCATTAGAATCCTGAATTTTCCGTGATGAACATAGGCTATATAATATTTTCAAAAAAGTTAGGGATCCGCATGAAAAATTTAATAATTGAACCGTGCGCTGTATATTCAACCTCTTTTTCTATTATGGCGCGTCAGAATACAAAAGGAGGTTGAATATACGCACGGTGCTTGCTTTTTCTCTACGGCCAGTGTCAGTTATGGAGTGTCGAGTCAATGTCAAAAATCCCAATGCTGTTAAAAAAAGTAAGGGATCCGTATGAAAACTATGAAACCCATCGTGTTAGTGTGTATAATTTCTGAAATTTTTGTTTAATACCCGTGCGAAGCCGGGGCGGACCGCTAGTATTAAATAAATTAGGTTTTTTCATTGTTAACTCCATTATGGGTATAGGCCTTCTAAATCTTAAGATCTATGAACTCCAAAAAATTACCGCAGAATCTTTATATTTCAGGCTCTTCCTGAAATCGACATTGAGTTTGTTTTTTTTTTTACGTGTTCAATGCTGGTACAGAAACCTTCCAGAATCACTCTATTTAAAATAAAAAAAACTACCATCCAAAACCGTTGCGTTGTTATAAAGATCTAAGCATAGGACAAACAGACAGCGAGAAGCGACTTTGTTCTATACTATGTAGTGATTCCCATGAAAAATTAGCATAAGACCACCAAACATGGCCAGATATCTTGTTATCAATTCAATTCGAGTCTCCTAAAGATGTATTAGCATCGAAATGTTCCCATTTACTATCTTAATAGAATTGACTTCCTAAACAGCAATGAGTTCCTACCTAATGATTATTCCATTGTACCTCATTGTCGATGTCGTTTGACGACCTCTGTGGCATACTGTCACAGGTCTGGCTCGGCGCCGCTTCGATTCTCCCCCAGGGACATGTTTGACGATCAGATATTCGTTTACAGTGTTTTGGAAATTTCATAAGCTAAATGATATTTCTTATATTAAACATATTTTGTCCTAAGTTATTTATGTACCTATATTTTTTTAAATTATGCATAAATAAGTATTAGTACCGTAACTATAATCCGCTCTATCTAGCTATCTAGTACCACCACACAAGCTCTGCTTAGGTAGGTACTTGGGGCTAGAATCAAAATCAAAATCAAAGTGCTTTATTTCCTTTAGACCTTACAGGACTCTTGGACACGTCACAAAACACAAATTACAAAAAAGTAATACTGGGAAAAAAGTGATCATTTTGATTTATTGTTCACTTCAATATTTATAAAAGGTAAAGTAAAGAAGCGAACAAGACACCTTTACCTTGTTAGATTATTAGTTTTGGAGTTGAAGCAAAAATTTTCCCAAACTTTTTTATCGCCTATATAATTCTGATATTTTATAGTAAACCTTTTTGACAAATTTTGGCTAGGTAATGCGATATAGATTTTTCATCAATATAATACGTAGATAGGAAATTTTATTTGCAGACTAAGAAAATATTATACAAATAGGTAAAATAAGAACTATCTGTAGATTGCTTAAGACAGTCTACAGTTATATCAATTCTTTCAATTGACAAATACTAGCTCTTATATGTTTCTATATATAATAAACAATCAAGTAAGTTTTTATCTGTTCATTTGTTAAATATATTAAAGAATATTTATCGGGTATTTATCGCGTACCTTTTGTTTTATTTTCCCCTACGTTACGGAAAATAAAACAAA
Organism: Eupithecia pulchellata; assembly: GCA_963931895.1. Taxonomy (NCBI): domain Eukaryota; kingdom Metazoa; phylum Arthropoda; class Insecta; order Lepidoptera; family Geometridae; genus Eupithecia; species Eupithecia pulchellata. Next base: position 6,152,800 of record OZ007546.1, on the reverse strand, counting down.
AGGTACGCGATAAATACCCGATAAATATTCTTTAATATGTCAACAAATCGTGAAAGTTTAAAAAGTTTTGTTAAATATAGTTTGAAATCCAATTGGATTTATCGCAGAAAGGCAATATCTACCAAGTAACCTGGATTTGATTAGTTTAAGACTACTTTAGAAAATCTTCAGTTAAAAGTTCCTAGAAATACTGAAAATTCGTATCATAAGGCACATAAATAAACAAAACTAACAGCACCTACTTTATTAAAACAACAATGAAACCTAGAAACCGCTTTATAAATGCTAAGCTAGAAAAGTTATAAAAAACTAGGTCACCTAACCAAGACCTAAATCAGCTGTGCCTTACAAAGACTGCTTGTCGTCTGTCAGAGTAATTTATAGCCGTCTAAATACGACCTAGGTCTTTTTATAGCGCCTTTGAAGTCTAGAAAGTTAGTGCGGTGCTGTATGATGTCATTTTAGGTGACAAAATTAACAAAATTGGTAGGGTGACCATTTTTAAATGAATTTGTAAAATGTTTTTTGTTTTTTTCAATCACATAGACTAATAAATACTATGCAGGATGCAAAAATGGAAAACCATTCTCCTGAAGGGAATCCTCTTGAAATGCTTATCTAATACAGATTATTTTACTAAAAGGAAACATTCTATACCTAATTATATCCAAGGATTTCCACTTTGACTCCTTTTCCTTCAAGGCCAGCTTACCTTTCACATACAGAATTCATAAAAAATACTGAATTCTATTTATAAATATTCAATTTCGAAGGCTTTCCGTCGTAAGCCGAAGTCGCCGTGCATTTATTTATTTGCTTTCGATTAATGAATCCAAAAAAGCGCTTTTACAGAAAAATTTAAGATTCTTCGACTTTTTTAAATGCTGTACATATTCTCAAATCCAAAATTCTCACACTTTCCCTTAGTATCCCTAAAAAACTCACCAGTATTACTTGATTAGCTTCAGATTTATGCCATCTTTATTTTTCTGGTCTGCTTTTTTCTTATAATGTTATTGTTTTCTTTTGGGATCTAAACATCCAACAAAATCAAAATATATGTCGTCCCTAACTCGATACGTACAGCAATGTAGGTAGATATTATGAGTCACTAGATATCTATATTTCTGTCACGATCCCATTTCGGTGCCATGACGCGTGGACACACTACTAATGACATATAAATAGATTTAGATGTTTGACGTATTGTAACCACGCCCCTATTTAATAAACGATCTACAAATATTTGTTCAGGTTTGTATACTATGTAATGATTAGTAATTACCGGGTATTTATCGCGTTAAAAAAAAAACGCGATAAATACCACATAATGATTAATTACTAATCATTATGTGTTCAGATCGCGTAAGTTTAAAAACATTAATTGTATACTATGTATGATAAAAATATATCTATCTATGTAATTTATTTTATTGATTGTATATCAGTAATCTGGCACTCGTAACACAAACTTTGCTTATCATGGGGCTAGATGATGCTGTGTAGAAGGTCCAGCATTATTGAAATACAAATTTTTACTTTAATGGTGGCGCTTAAATGTGAGGCGCGGAAAAGTAACGAAAATAAAAAAGGCTCCGAAACGAGGAAAAAAGGAATTTTCACAACGATGTTAAAATTCCTTCACCATTAGAATCCTATTACCTATCCCTGATGAACATAGGCTGTAGAATATTTTCAAAAAGTTAGGGATCCGTATGAAAACGTTAATGTTACCTAAAGTTTATGTGTGTATGTGTGTTTAGTTAAATACCAGTGTGAAGCTGGGGGTGGACCACTAGTTCCTTCTAAAGAAAGTTAATAATAATAATAAATACTTTATTGCACACTTAACTTATAAGTAAATAACAAAATAAAAAGTCTTATAATAAGCGACAATTGGCGGTCTTATCGCTCAAGAGCGACCTCTCCCAGACAACCTTGAATGGATAGGATCGTTGGATTGTACATGGGGTAATAATGTGTGTTCAAAGTTCGTATTATAGTTATATTATTATATTCCTTATATGGATAAAATACTATTTGAAGAAAAAAGATGAGCATAAATTACCTATGTTTATTTAGTATAAAAAGAACGTCCAAGAAACAAGCAAAAAAAAAAGTTCACAGTAGCAGAAAACCTTAAGAAAATGAGGTCTTAATTTTTCACTAAACGTTTATTTGATCAAATATTCCTCAATCAATGTTCAATCAACTAAAGCACAACTAAAGTAATAATTAAATAGAGAAATCTATATCTATACTAATATTATAAAAAGGAAAGATTTGATTGTTTGTTTGTTTGTTTGAATTGAATAGGCTCCGAAACTACTGGACCGATTAGAAAAATTCTTTCACCATTAGAATCCTAAATTTTCCGTGATGAACATAGGCTATATAATATTTTCAAAAAAGTTAGAGATCCGCATGAAAAATTCAATAATTGAACCGTGCACTGTATATTCAACCTCTTTTTCTACTAGGGCGCGTCAGAATAGAAAAAGAGGTTGAATAATAGCGCACGGTGCTTGCTTTTTCTCTACGGCCAGTGTCAGTTATGGAGTGTCGAGTCAATGTCAAAAATCCCAATGCTGTTAGAAAAAGTAAGGGATCCGTATGAAAACTGTGAAACCCATCGTGTTAGTGTGTATAATTTCTGAAATTTTTGTTTAATACCCGTGCGAAGCCGGGGCGGGCCGCTAGTGCTATAATAAATCTGCTGTAAGCTAAAGCGACATCTCGTTATGATCGAGGTAACTAAATTAAAAGCCAATGGTGTCGCGTCGTCGTGACGACGCGGACGCGACGAGACGATCATAGATCGTTCGTGCTAGAGATAAGTAAATTTTAATGATGTAGCGAAGTCATAAGAGATGGCGCTAGTTGCGTACAATTACAATATAATTTACAGATAGTAGAGGTTTACTAATGGTTTCTTTTGAAATTCTTCACAATATTGAAAGTGAAAATAAATTTAATAACACGCTTATTTCTTATTTTATAATAATTTATTGTATTGACATTTTAGGTGAAAATAATACAAAGAAAAATCCTTATAATCCTTATAACAGTGTGTCCAGACTTACCAATTTTAACGTTTATAACATTAGTAGGAAATTTTAACGTTTTTAACTACACATCGATTTTGATGAAACTTGGTACGCAGATAGTTTATGACCTGAAATAATGGGCTTTTTATCCCGAAATTTTAAGGGATCAGGCGTTACGTGGGTTATCCCGGTGTCCAAGAGTCCTGTAAGGTCTAAAGGAAATAAAGCACTTTGATTTTGATTGATTTTTTTGATTTTTACCCAACTAGTATTTTACAAAACTCAAACTGCTAATTTTCAACTCCGCCGGATGTCCACATCGTCTAAACTACTGAATATTTAACTTTGGAAATTGATATATGGTAAAGTTCAGGACTTAATCTATCGATCATTTGTTTCGAAAACACGATTCCATAAAATTTTCTCGATAGAAAAAAATCGCAAAGTTACCTCTAAATTTTTACTAATACCTAAATTTCTCAATAAATACAGAAATTCAGATCTTGACAATAAGCGTGGTAATAGAATTAAGTATAATAAAAATGTTATATGTTTCGGTTTTTTTCAAATAGGTAATGTCCTAATTAATAGGTAATAAGCTAAAACTTGATTTTTGGACTTGCGTTGCAATGCCCTGTCCCGCTCTTATGAACGCAAAATCATATGTCTAGCGTTTTCACACAGAGTTGAGGTTGTATTGTGGTTGTATGGGCCCTTAAGAATAAGCCTTTTTAATAGGCATCAACCACCTCAAATCCAAAGAGGTCCAAAGTCTACAACAGCGGCGACTACACAGTAATTTTGTAATTTACTTTTACAATACGATCACTGGACGACAATGACGAATTGGTTGATAACTGCTCGGCCCAGTCTGTAGAGTGGCAGGAAAGGGAATCATCATCATCATCAGCTAGTCTACTGCTGGACATAGGCCTCCCCTAATGAGCGCCATAGCGCCCTGTCTCCAGCTTGTCGCATCCAGCATCTGCCAGCAGTCTTTCGCAGATCTTCATCCCACCTGACAAGGCGTCCTACACTACGTTTACCGAGTCGCCGTCTCCATTCAAGAAAGGGAATAAGCTCTTGGAAACTTCGGCATCTTAACATAGACCACAACACAACTTATAGAGCACTCAAACAACTCAAACATTAAAATCAATTAAAATATCTCAAAAATATCGATTACCCATAAGGCTGGTTTTAGAGTCACGCTGACCGTCGGCGCTGAAGCCTACGCGCGTAGCTCTCACGCGTAGCTGTCTGCGGCAACTCGTTTTAGTGTCGTGCTGAACGTCGTGGAGTACAGACATGCACAATCAAATGAGTGTTCGAGTTGCTGCCGTGTATTTTTTCCGTGATGAACATAGGCTACATAATATTTTCAAAAAAGTTAGGGATCCGCATGAAAAATTCAATAATTGAACCGTGCGCTGTATATCCAACCTCTTTTTCTATTATGGCGCGTCAGAATAGAAAAAGAGGTTGAATATAATAGCGCACGGTGCTTGCTTTTTTTCTACGGCCAGTGTCAATTATGGAGTGTCGAGTCAATGTCAAAAATCCCAATGTTGCTGTTACAAAAAGTAAGGGATCCGTATGAAAACTGTGAAACCCATCGTGTTAGTGTGTATAATTTCTGAATTTTTTGTTTAGTACCCGTGCGAAGCCGGGGCGGACCGCTAGTAAAATATATATATCTAAAATATATGTATCGTGCTGAACGTCACACGCCCTGTATATCGCGATTCATTGTTGCGCTCGTCTGTCCCCGTCGGCGCGCGCGTTTAATGTAACTCTGTAACGATAACGGAGTTCGGAAGCGCGTCGGCGCCGCGTGCTCAGCGGCGCCGACGCGTGGCGCGTACGCGCGCGTATGCACAGCGCTGACAGTGCTCAGCGCTGAGTCGTCGGTGTTACTCTAAAACGCTTCATAAGTAATCATACATATTGGCCTGTCAGCGCCGACGGTCAGCGTGACTCTAAAACCAGCCTAACACAAGCTCTGCTTCGATTGGGGCTAGATGCTGTGTGGATTGTCCAGCTTATATTTTTCTATTCTTATTATTAGTAATTATAATTTACCTTGGGCAATTGCAAAAGTCGTAGAACAAAAGTTGTTTCTGATGATACTAGGAACTTGGTTACCGAAGGTTTATGATCTTTTCAATATAACCCTATATTGACTTGATTCAAGTCAGCTCATTATATGTCCAGCTGTGGACTAATGATGTGATATGTATGTATTAGTGTGATTATGTGAGATTTTCAGATTTAATAACTTCTTAGTCAAGTCAAAATAACATACATTATTAGAAATTAGGAAATAAGGTGTTCTTTATTTAAATGTTTATACTCTTGTGGAAGAAGTGAAAATCTGTTTTTTGTAGTACTAAGTATTAACTAGGCGCATATATGCAGGTCTCGACAGAGCCTACAAATTAGCACCCCTTGGAGTCGAGACCCTAGGTCCGTGGGGTACCGAGGCTCTCCGGGTCTTCAAAAAATTATCAGAGCGTCTGGTCGAAGCGACGTGTGACCCGAGAGCTGGTCAATATCTGGCGCAGCGCATCAGCTTTGCCATACAATACAACGTGGCAATGCAGCCAACATCTTGGGTATACTTCCAACTGGTATCGACGGATCGGTTGAGTTCCGTAGTTTGTTCGCAACAGTCTGCAGTTAGCTCAATTGTAAATACTAGCTTTTATTTAATTGTTATTTTCTTTGTCAATAAAGGCTTTTCGCCCATTTAAAAAATTAACCATCTCCCATAGAAATCGAACAAAACAGAAATGAAAGCAGGTCGATCGGGTTCTGTTTAAAATTTGAACTCTCAATTAACGAGTTTTTATCAACAAATCATAAATAATAGAACTTCGTTAGCGTTTCATAAAATGCATCGCTTGTTTATTTATATCACACATAGTTTGTTATGTTGCCGGTGGCAACATAACAAAACAAACTATCTGATTAAAATAGATTACATAAGCCTGCTTCTACCATTTAAACTCGATTTAAGATTTGTACGTGGATTTTTAAACACTAGTAATTTGGTTATTTATTTGTATTTTTTTATAAGTTTTTACCACCTTAAAAAAATAAAATTAATGTAACCAGCCGATAAGTATCTACATCCTCTACATTTAGTAATGACTAATCCCGTCTTGAAAGGTGTACCATGTGATACTATTAATTGACGAGTTATTGAAAAACTGAGGACACACTGAGCGCAAACTTGGAATTCATTTCTTTCAGGAATTCATGAACCTAAGAATTCAATCAATTAATGAACCTAGGAATTCAATCAATTAATGAACCTAGGAATTCAATCAATTAATGAACAGGACCCTACGGATTCAATATAATACTAAAACATTGTATTTATGTCCAATAAATTCTAATAATTTGATTGAATTAATTTCTGATAATTAATAATTTTACGACGTCTGTGGCGCGGTGGGTGAAGGTTGCGGGTTTGATTCCCGCCTCGGGACAAATATTTGTACGATCTGCAGATATTGGTTCAGGGTGTTCTGGTCGTTTTCTATGTATAAAAAAAATTATATTTATGTAATAATATTGTATTATGTATATCAGTCATCTAGTACCCATAACACAAGCTTTGCTTAGCTTGATGCTAGATGATGCTGTGTGGATTGTCCATTATTTATTTATTTATAATTTTTTTTTATCTTTTCTTAATCATTGTAATCTAGGTTGATGGATGGATGGTATCTACCTTAGTGATAGTACCTTTAAAATGGTGTATATTTTATTCTTGTAAATAGTAAAGTAAAGTAAAGTAAAATTTTTATTTATTGGCATAACTAGTGTAACACATAATAACATAGGCCCGTAGGCTCCTGAACTAGTCAAGAACTGTGTTTCAAGAGCCAGTGGCTTCTCCTAGAAATTTTAACTGATAATTACATCAAAACAGTATCACTTATAGCTAAACTTAATAGTACCTAGATAAAACAATGCAATATGATATTATATAATTATATGCTTATACCTAGGTATTTTTGAAACATGCAAGTGAAAGTGTGATTGGAATAATAGTAAATTAGCACACTTTATGTATCCACTTGAATGATATCTTTATAATAATGTATTTTCTTTCGGATATATTCCCCCGCACCTACTGTGCCTGTTACCTAACGCCAATCATCTCGTTCCCTCAGGCTCGGCTCGACTCGAGATGACAGTTGCCGCTCGTTTCCCGCCAAGTGCTTGCGCGTTCCGTGTCACGCAGTGCTTTGTGTTTTTGTTTATGGAGGATAAAGAGAAAGGTGAGTTGTTTTAAATAATTTAAATAAATGATACCTTATTAAATTAGTATAAAAACTTCAATTTTAAAGAATTCTTTCAAATTACGAAGGGAAATTAACAGTTTTTAGTAAATCAGATACTTTTATATTCTTGATAAAGTTTCACAAAAGTTATTTCCAAATTTCAAACTAAAACACACCTTATTTTTCCCTTATTATAAATGCTAGATATTTTTGATAATTTTTAGCTGTCAGGAAGAAATTTTTTGTAAATATTTCAACAAAATATATACCTAATTTATGTTATTAATTTTTTTGAACCTCCCAAAATTATAATTGTCAGGAACGAATATAAAAATAACTAAATCTTGAAAAATTTATAATATTTGGTGTTCAAACATTATTAAAAAAAAACAACTTTAAGGGCTGTGTGTTTATCAATTTTATTATAAAAAAACAATAAATAATAATAAAATTGCACCAACTTGTAACTCTTATTTTAAACATCTTCCCACTAACAAACTCTTAGTTAATTAGACCGCTACCAAATAAACAAAATGCCATCACCAGCGCAGTAGACCATAAATCCTTATCAACAGTTAGACCGTGGAAGCGCTGTGTCCGCTGCAAAAAAACTTCTATAATTTATGGGAAAAATATTAAAATACTGCCCGGCTTCGCGCAGAAATAGCGCTTAGCGATAAGGCCGCCCATTGTGTAACTGTTTGTGTTATTATGTTCTGTTATTATGTATTTTATGCAATTAATAATATATTTTGTATTGTATTGTGAAATACTGATATTTTATACTTACTTAGAAAAGTTCCCCTTGAATCACTCAATCTATTAAAAAAAATCGCATACTTAGTTGCGTAGTTTTAAAGATACATAAGGACAGACAGACAGCGGAAAGCGACTTAGTTTTATACTATGTATATATGTATAAATATACTACTACTATGTATATATAAAAAAAGGGCGGAATAGTTTTCAAAACGGATGCAAACTCAAAAATTGGTGTATCAAATGAAAGGTATTAGATTTTACATCTCTAAACAGCTTTTAAAATTTAGGTTGGTTTCATAAGTACTTTTATAAATATTTTGAAAATGGTCGAAAATAATCTGGAATGGTCGATACCATTCCCAACCAAGCCCCCTATCTCTAGAGATTGATGAAAAATCCATCTGAGTGTACTTAATATTTGTAAATATTGATCTATATTTTACTAAAAAAAACTAAAATGGCATTAAACCCAGTAGACCATAAATCCTTATAAACAGTCAGACCGTGGAACCGCTGTGGTTGGCGCAAAAAAAATACTTTTGTTTACAAAGTATTTACCTTTGCTCTATTTTTGTTACAAATCGATCTCCTAGCCGAATTCGGCTACGGTTGAGAAAATCAATAACAACTTATTTCTCACCTATTTTGTAATAGATAACAAAGCCTTTACTGACAAAGAAAATTACAAATATCTTACATTGAGCTAACTGCAGACTGTTGGAAACAAACTACAGGTAGCGCAACTGATCCATATCCATACCATATTTTAAAATAATGATCTATATGAAATTTGACTTGTCTAAGTGCTTGTTTTGGAAGCCTAAAGAAATAAAGTTATTGTCTAAAATCTGTTTAATTAATTAGTAAATTTTTTTTAAAATTAATTATCTGTTTAATTAGTCTCAACTGAGAGTTGTAGATCAGCCATAATGCGTAGGACATCGGTTCGATTCCTGCCTCGGGACTTGGTCACAGCTTTTCACTTCTTTTCGCTAAATGTAGCTTGCTAAATTTAGTTTTGAAGCTACACTTGACCGAATTGAATATTGTTTTTTTTATATTAAAGAATATTTATCGGGTATTTATCGCGTACCTTTTGTTTTTACCTTTTGTTCTTTAATATGTCAACAAATCGTGAAAGTTTAAAAAGTTTTATTGTTTTTTTTTATTTTTGCTTCGTTTAATACAGGGTTGCTTTAAATAAAAATCTTGTTTCAGATAACAATGTGGAGTCACCTCATCCTAACAATCTTCGTGTTGACCGTGCGCTGTGAAAAGCCGTTCACGAGTGTACCGGTGCTGGTGAAGTCGTACGAGAACGATACCGTGCTTCTACCGTGCTATGTTGATGATTCAGGTATGTTGATTGTATACAGGGTGTCCTTAGACAAAAACAAAATTAATAAATAAATGATTGTATACAGGGTGTCCCTAGACAAAAACAAAATTAATAAATAAATGATTATACAGGGTGTCCCTAGACAAAAAAAAGATTAATAAATAAATGATTTTATACAGGGTGTCCCTAAGCAAAAACAAGATTTAGAAGAATAAAAAAAAAATTACGGATAATCCACACAGCATCTAGCCAAGCTAAGAGCTTGTGTTATGGGTACTAGATGACTGATATACTTAACACAATAAATTACATAGATAGATATTTTTTATCACACATAGAAAACTACCAGAACACCCTGAACAGAATCTGCAGAACGTACTCACATTAGTCTTGAGGCGGGAATCGAACCTGCAACCTCCTGCGTCGCAGGCCAACAGAAGAAGACAGACTGAGAATAGGCCATATAGGTAGCAATGCTTATAGTTTAACTTTGATGTCAGATTTTTATGAATAGATAAGGGTATAATAATATTTAAGCTATAGAATACCAACTGAAGAACCGTCTGGTTTTGGGTTTGAGTCCCGTAGTGGGACAACTACAAATTCAGCGAATATTACTTTGAACGTTCCGCCCATTCATAAAATCAAAAGCCATTCCTATATTCAGTAGTTTACTATTAAAATACTTAATCTCTTAATTAAAAAATTAACGATCGTTTTAAACAAAAAAATCATGTCATAACTACCGTTTATAATCAAAATCACAAATATTCTACAAACTTATAAACTCAATTCAAAGCGTCGCTAAAGGTTAAAACTTATAAGAATTCGAGAATAGCTTTGTAGTGAAAAATCGACTCTATTCCTTTTCTATGAGATATGATGTTCTATCAATCGGGAACTTAACCCTTAAGTAGGTTTAATCTTCGTTAATTTTTTTTCGATCTACATACATTATTTTGTGAACTATAAAAACCTCATAAATATGTCATTTAATTAATGAACTTGTCTCGATCATTACCGTAGTCGTAAATACCATACCGTTACAGAAATTTTATCAGATTTGTATAGTAATAAATATGTTATGTTTTTAATTAACCTTTTTAGAGTAACATGAATGAGCGTGGGTTTACGTTATGTGATTATTTATAAATTGGGTTAATCTTGGTTTAATTTTTTATTTTAATAACTTTATATTTTAGGCTTACAAATAACTTGTATAATTATAAACCATATTATTAGGTGCTAATAAATATTTATTAAAAATATTATTAAATATTTTTATAGCATAATCATAATCATAGCAAAATCTCATAATAATTTCAAATGAGTTTGTTAATCACGATAAAACTAATTGGCTTGACCGATTAATATTTATATTATTTATTATGAAGTTCATGAGTCCATAGCTTAATATAATAAAAGCTCGACGTCCATTTAATACTTTCAAAAACATAAATAAAGAAACGAGACATCAAACAACTTCTTTAAGTATAAAAAATTCAGTCAATATATCTGTATCAAACATATTCAAATGAGATCTTGTCTATCAATCTGTCAGAACAGACAAACCATTATTGTAGACACGCGTTTTATAACCATTTGCATTTGAATTGATGCATCACGATAAATCCAACGATATTCATCCACGGTTGTCTGAAACAGATTGCTCTTGAACGATAAGACCGCCAATTTTCACTTATTCTGTAGGTTTTAATTTTGTGAATTTTTTCGAGACGTGGGTAATTTTAGATTTTCTATCTATACCTAAAATTAGTTGGTGATTTTTTGGTTTATTCGTTTAGTGACTGTATGCAAAAATATATGGATTTTTAGTTAATATGTTTGAAATGATGCTCTATCAATATTTTTGTATTTTGTACCATGATTCCATGAGATGATCTAGTTAATGCCAAACCAGTTATGTTTGTCTTATAATAACCAGACAAACATCCATGACAGTAATATCAAAATGTTTTCTATTTTATACTAACCGGAAATAACTTTTTAATTTAACTAATAAATACATCTACTTATAATTTGATATTTACGTTAGAGGTCAATAAAAAGGTGGGAAAATTCATTGCACCTACTATCGTTCCAAATTTGAATAAAATTACTGTTATTAGTACATATTTGAATTTAGAATGAAATGATTATGGCGCTCAATTTCTCAATCTTATTTTGATTGCGTACATGCGTGTTTTTTTAAGCTATTATTTATAACTTAAAACTACTTTATAAAAGAGTTTATATGTTATTTACTTATGGAAGTAAGATAAATATTTCACAAAGTGGCGATCACAATATCAATGGTCACAGCGATTATAAAGCCACCAAAAGATATATAAATAAAAAAAGATTAGTGTTATTAGTATTTCGATTTTTTAGCAGATTTACTGTCATAGAATCATGACTTAAGACGAGTTCAAATCTGAGTTATGTTTGAGTATTCGAGGATTAATTAGCTAAACAAAAAATTCATAATCGCTCTACCTCTAGATTGTTATCGTAAGTCTGCTATTACCCAACTGTTTCAATAGTACCTAAATAATAATAATTTGTTTAGTGACGTCACGATGTGCACGAGTACATGACGTTACATATAAACCTTCATCTTGAATCACTCTATCTATTAAAAAAATCGCATCTAAATCCGTTGCGCAATTATAAAGATCTAAGCATACAAAGGAACAGGCAGCGAGAAGCGACATTGTTTTGTATATGTAGTGTAACTTATTCTAATATTATTCATAATAAATCCCAAGATATTACAAGAATTATTTAGGTACTGTTTTGTTTGTTATTGTCCCATAGTTACAATTTTATTATTTTGATGTATATATTGACATGATTATTATTTTTATTTTATTGATTATGATTGCCAATTTAATTATTTGATTATTTTTCATATACTATTCAGTACCTACTATTAATAGTTGCACACCTGCTTGCGGGTTGAATACATTGATAGTGTCAATGTATTCAACCCGCGTAGTTATAAGATCTGACATGTACCTATAATAATGTATTCGGCAAATAAATGATTTGATTTGATTTGATATCTCATCGCAAGAAAACTAAAGAGGAATTGAATATTCATGAAAATATTTGTTTAAGATCCTTATCAAAATCGCTCCCCTCAGAATCGTAAATAAATCTTTTGGAGCTATAGGGGGCTTCAATAGACACAAACTATACAATTGGTACACAAAGATAGTTTAAGAGTCCTTCCTGTCTCGCTGGATGCATAGGGTGTCACAGAATGTCTGTATTTGGTCTGACTTTTCTGTATGGATGTGGTTGAAAGATTCAAATGGAAGATCAAACATATTATGTAGTAAAAAATTAAATCGTAATAAAAAAATACGACATTGGCGTAGCGAGGCCTTTGACGAAGGAGATTACGGGTTCGGTTACCTCCGGGGGACAAATTTTTATAAGTAAAATCTGCAGATTTCTATGTAGATATAATAAAACTTTTATCTACGTCATGTAATAAGCATACCTTGCAGTCATCTACTACCCATAACATAAGCTGTGCTGAACTTGGAGCTTTGGAGATGATGCTTCTTATTTAGTAAATATGGCATTATAGAAATTTGTTTTTATTTATATGTTGGCTTATTTAAACAATCACTCAGTTATTACTAAATTGCGGTCTACTACATCTGGAACATCGTATCTTCCTTATATTTTGGTTTCATTTCTCATAAAAATTCTCAAAACTAGGTGGCATTTTTTCATAATAAATGTATTGCATAACAATAGCGGTGAAGCTTCTGTTATCGATGAAGACCTTATGTAAATTTTATAAGACTCAAATTATGCAGGACAATTACAGAATAACAATATGCCACAGATTACGTAGTAGTCTAATATATTATGTACCTATAGATTAAGTTCTCGAACATTTCAAAAGGAAAGACAAGGACGATCCGCGCGCGTGTATGGAGAGGCTTTTAAGTACCTAATCCTAGTACACCTTATAGTTTATTAAACTTTGAACTGTTGACAAGAAATAGGTAGGTAGGTTTGGATCCGTTTTGTAGCCATAAATGATTAGGTAGAATAAATAGGTAATTTTAATAAAAATCATGAATTTTGACGACATAACAGTTCACATAATAACTTTCGCCCATATCCCACGGGATCAAATAACATTAGACAAATAAATAAAAAAATCTTGTAAAAATAAGACAACTTAATATTCAACGTTTATTAACAAAGGTAATTACAATTAAATAACGAAATTAAAAAAAAAGAAAGAACAATCAAAGAACAATAAAAAAAAATTGAGCTAACTGCAGACTTTTTCAAACAATCTACATGTAGCTCAACTGATCCATATCAATACCAGTCGGGAGCGTCCCCAAGACGCTGCTGGCTTGTTGTAATAAAAATAAATCTTAAGAATATAAATCATTTTGACACAAAGGAGGTTCATCTTTGTGTTATGCACGAACTGTACACAGAATTTAAAATAGTCAGTATGGAATATTTTATGCAAAGAAATTTATTTACTTGTATTTTATAGACGACCTCTGTGCTGCGGTGCGGTGGGCAAAGGTCCGCAGGAGGTTGCGGGTTGGATTCCCGCCTCGAGAAAAAAAAATTACCATCTGCAAATAATTGTTTAGGGTGTTCGGGTCGTTTTCTATGTATAGTAAAAAATGTCTATCTATGTACTCGTATATTAATATGTATCAGTTATCTAGTACCTGCATATAACTAAATTAGAAATAGTATTTTTAATATATGTTGTGCATGCCTAGGTATTATAAATACTAGAGATGGGCCGAATATTCGTTTTATATTCGGTATTCGGCATATTCGGCCGAATATTCGGCTGAATCACCTAATGTTCGGCAAAGTGATACTTAAAGTTTTTACTGTTAAGACCCGTGTATTATCATGATTTGAGTGTACAGTGTAATGAAGTAAGTATTTTAGAGTGTAGCTTTCTGATTTTGTCGTCACTGAAGCTTTATTTTCAATTAAAGTTGGTTAGTAGATAAAAAAGTACCTAAATAAAAAGATAATAACTTCAATCAATATCTTCACGCCGGATCCCTTGCAGGGCAGGCAAGTAATCCATAATAACTTAATGCAAAATATAGGTATCTAGCTGTTTTGGGATTAGGCTTCTGTGTTAACTCTTTAGAATAATATATTATACAGGCCCTAATTGATGGAAAATAAACAAGGTATTTATTTGGGTCAGTCTTTATTGTGTTAGAGAATAGCTGAATCAAATCACAGCACCTTAGTAGATTATGAATAATATTTTTTTCTAGTTTCTACTCAGCATAGCGTCGCAAAATATATTTATTGATATTAAACGTTTAAACCTATCCTATTCAACCAATATAGTTATTTATAAAGAAAATAAGTAATTTGTTTGTACTTTTCAGGTTGTAATTTAAGAGATCAATCACTTAATCTACGTTATTTGAGATCAATTCAAAATGTCATTAATTACTTAAGTATACTTACTTAAAATATTCGGCCGAATATTCGGTTCGGTAAAAGTTTTACCGAATATTCGGCCGAATGTTCGTATTCGGTGAAACCCATCCATGTTCGGTCTATCTCTAATAAATACATACTCTATTCTAAGATTTTTATTGATGTAACTAAATATAATGTTTTATTGTGTGTATTGTTGGCATTGCCTTTTTAATAAATAAATATAATATAAATAATTGAACTAACCGTAGTCTGTTACATACAAACTACAGGTAGCTTAATCGATCCTTGCACTTGTACTTGTACGTCTAAAACCCACTCTTTTCTTTCCAGAAATAAAACTACGAGTTAGATGGTTCAAAGACAACTCCCTCCTCGCGGACAGCGGAGAGAAACAAGAGATAGAGAGAGTCAGGATGCACCAGAACTACAGCCTGCAGATAGATAGAGTGCAGGCAGCAGACACCGCCAGCTACACTTGTGAGGTACGAGATCATCATCAGCCTATATCTCGCAATTTGTTGAGTTTCATTTTCTTTATCATTCACTTATCATTCTTTCCTTTGTGTGGGTACAGTAAGGTTTATATTGTTATTGCTATTTTTGCTATAATTGACGCATATATGTTTCATTTTAATAATATATATTACATGGCATAAGTGGGTACTTTTGGTCTATTAACATGCGTAACATGCATGTATCCTAATTATCCTGCGGAGTAAGGCCCTGGTGACCCGTACCACAGGTCTTTTATAAACCTCTCACGGGCACCAGTCTCTTGCGAAACAAGATAACTAGCTATAAACTAATATAAGTTATTACTATGTAACAATTATCTTTTGCAAGAGAAAATAAATATACTATTCATTCATTCATTCATATTATGTTCACACTGAACTTCCCCCAGACAACGTCACAGAGTGATAAAAGCAAACCTAAGGCGGCAAGTCGACTGTATGGAAAATTTCCGCAAGTATTTTTACAGTGACGGACAAAACAAATCAATAGTTTTTTACCATCCATAGCTGTTTTTATGTTGCCTGAAATAAATGATTTATTATTAATAATAAAACATAAAAAACAATGATGGAGTGGCGATTATGTTTTTTTATGTTTTTTTTTTGTTTGCATCTTATAAAGTTATAATGCACGAAAGTTGCACGTAAGTAAAACCAACATACTTTGAAATATTTTCCAAGAATAGAACTCTTCTACTGATCTATTGTAAACTACCATAAACGAGGTCCGTCACACAAAAAGTTTGGATTAAATTAAATAATTGGAGTACTTTGAGCCGACCAGCGACTAGGGATGTGCTGGAGGTGCGATCGATAATTATTGTAGTCGATAAACCTTGGATTTAGATTTGACTTGTCTGAGTGCTTATTTTGTAAGCCTAAAGAAATAAAGTTATTGAATCGGAATCTGAATTAATAACTAAATTTCTTCAATAATAATATATAATTTATTGAATTAATTTGGTTTTGATATAAGTAGTCAGAGCTAGTACGTCTCTAACGTTACGCGAGACTTACAAACTAAGACCGAAAAGCGGGTAATTATTTTAATAATCATAAAATTGCTTTCAATAAAGCTATGTTGAAACTTTGAAAGGTGACCTATTTATTAAATTTGTAAAACTATAAGAGTGACAGAACAAAAGTTTCACGATAAACTAAATCGATAAAACTCCATGGTCAATTAACTTCTTGACTATAGAGACTATTGACCAGTTCACTTTACCAAAGATAGGATAATATATTGTATTATGTATATCAATCATCTAGCATCAGCATTATTAATGATTATTATCAGCATTATTAATGATTATTATCAGCATTATTAATGATTATGATTATTATTAATAAAATAGTTCATTATGAAAAGATACAACAAGTGCAAAAGTACTTTTCATCTGTATTTATCTCGGACAGTGGTCAAAATGTTATCGACAACATGTCCCAACACTATCCCACCTAAATTATATCGTTAGATCGAAGGGTAACGCCGACGACTAATTGATGCTGAAGAATTGAACCCAAGTCATTGTTTTGCAATACTTTAATTAAGACTGTAAAAAATATACGCTGGCCTTTGCCCAACTGTGGACCATTGCCTTTCGAAAATAAGCGGTAAACAAAACTAGCAGATCCTATATAATTAAATCGCGCTAAGTACCAACTATTTACAGTTGAAACAATTGAGCTAACTTTAGACATTTGTAAACAATATACAGGTAGCTCAAGTGATCCATTCGGAAGCGTCCCCAAGACGCTGGCTGCATTGCCTTGCTGTATGGCAATGCTTATAATATTTATAATGAAACTGACACTGTGAAGCTACATACAAAAAAAAAATAATCAAAAATTAATCAATATCACATTTATAAGCACGTTTTAATACGCAGACTTTTGTCAGCTTTTATGAAAATCTTTCAAAAATCTGCTACTTGAAACATAACGATGAACGACGATGCAACGACAAAATTTTAGATAGATAGATAGATAGATTGAGTACCTACGTAAGTTTTTTTTCTATAAATCTATACGGGCGCACAAAATATAGTTTTAATATACAAATTTCAAGTCAATAGCTGCAGTAGTTTCTGAGATATTAAATATTCAAAACACATACCAGCACATACCTAACAGAAAAAGCGATCCCATAAGGGTTTTGAAACCGATGTCAAAACCCTTAAACGTAACGGTTAGATTATGATCTGGGGCCCAATTCCACTAAAGTTTTAAAAAATGCGAGGATGGCGCCATACTATTGGGATAGAGATTCAGTCTTAAGTTTATTTGGTATTCTACTAACGTTTCGTTAAAAAGATTATGATTCAAAATAGCGTGTCAATGGAGTGGTAGGATAGTGTGGCCATATAAATCATAAAATAAATTGGTCGTGACCATAGATACTAATTATTCTATGATGACTACATGGTCGTGACGGACGAAATATTTTTGCTACTCTGCCCTCTTATTTAAGGAGTTTTAATTATCAATCGTTGTAAAAATTTGCTTTAACTTGTTAAAAATCAATTAACATCGCTCTTAAACACAATAAAACGCAACAAAATCACGATTTTAGGAAAAAATTGTGTGTGACTATCCTTATATGACAGATAAGAGTTGAAGTTGTCAACGTCAACGTCATTGTCGGTAGTACTGTCATATTTTCTGTGCTAAATGTAAACCTGAGTTTATGAGCGAGCGCAAACCATGGAACTTGTTTATTTTACATAGAAAACGACAAGAACACCCGAAACAATGTCAGCAGATCGGATAAACATTTGTCCCGAGGCGGGAATCGAACCCGCAAACTCCTGCTTCGCATGCGGACCTTCGCCCACCGTCTCACAGAACTAAAAATCAAACGAATTGTTTCTTCGTAATGCATTTTATTATATTATGATTATCGGTCTATTTGTGTGAGTTTGACGACAACCAACGGTGCCTTTAATAGTTTTGTTGCATTGCACTTCCACTGTTCTTTCTATTCCGTGGCCCAAACAGTTTTTTCTTGAGTTTTTTTCAGATTTTATCAGTATTGAAAGTTTTCAATAAAGTGAATTCTTTCTTTTCTTCTCTTCTCGTTTGCCAAGGACATCAAAACAATCATTTAAACATTCTCTATAAGATTCCGCTGAACAGATTTGTGGTCGACCTTGTTCAGTGCCTCGATTACCTCCCTCTCAGCTCTAGAAACAGCAGGCTGCGAGATATTGCGAAGAGCACTCTGGCATACTAACATTTGATAGGGTCTGGTGGCAAGAAATTCCAGTGCACTCAATATCTGCAAAATAAATTGTTTTGATTTGTAGGTAGTCAGTTTAATACATAACATAATGCTTAAAAAACTTATGAATATAATCAACAAAGATACAATACAGTACAAATACTCTTCATTGCACACCAAGAGAGAAAAAGCAAACAGAAAAACAAGTTGCTACATGGGCTTATCGCCAAGGTTTTTTCCATGCAACCTTTGGATAACAGCATCCGATAACAGTGTGCTATGCCACTCATTACTGGTAATTTTTAGGACTACCAACAAGAGATAACAAGGAAAGACTATTCAAAAACAATAAACAATTTCTTAGGTCTAGTACTCTCTAATTTATAGGCAGCCGCAGCAGCATATAAATCATGTAAGGATATAATACAGAAAACTGGCATACAAATTAACTTAATATTAGTTTGGAAATGAAATTATATTTTAGGTAGTATTATTATTTGCAGGTATAGAACATAAATAACAACATTTCGTAGTTTTGTGGCATGTACGGTGAACAATGAACTGTAGGCATAACAGGGGAGTTGGCAGGACAAGGGCTTCAGTGAGCGAAGATCGACTTGAATAGTTCCTTGACGTACCGAGGAGTATTAGGAATAAAGAGGATAGAGTATAGGAGAGAGAGGAAGTTTGCGTCCCGGCGAAGACAGATTGGTAGTAACCATTTTAGCCTATTGATGATGAAAGATGTTTGTTTGTTTTATTTACCTTCGTCAATATGGATATTCCATCAGAACGGCGTTCCTTGCCGATTTACGGAGTGAGGTCTTCAGCTAGTGTTTGTACTGTCCCTTTGGCAATACGATTTTTCACAAATTCCTTTTCCGTAAGGTCTCTCGCAGAAGAGCTGTATCCTGACGGCAACATGCTGATGAATGTTTAGGATGCCTCTTAGGTTCGCCAGGCGTCTTCTAATGAAAAAAATCTTTCTTCTGAACTTTTCTCATATGCGATTTGTTTACAAAAACACCAAGGAAAGGTACCTTTGTTCAATGGAGGTTCAATGACACGATAATGCTAACCATAGACTAAATTAGCTGTCAAAAAAATAGTAGAATACCAATTACGTACGCGATTGGAGATACATTGAATAGTAGAATACGAGAAAACAAGTTCAATGGTCCAATGGTCATAGACAGTCATAGATAGGGCTAAACAGAAAAAGATTGTGTTAATAGAATACCAAAACGTGTAAAAGGAGACAATTGATAGGCGATATCATTGTCATCGAGAGGAGATTGTATTAGTGGAATTGGGCCCCTGTAGTTATGTAGAAGTAATATTTGTCAAAAATTCGAAAACTGAATTGCACTGACGGAAGTGAAATTGCACACTTTATCTACTAAAGTTTACCGGAAAAGGGTAGTTAACTCTCCACCCAATTAACAACGACCACCCATCGTTGGGACCGGCATTACATTAGCATGGGTACGTTAATGGTATTGTAAATTAATCTGCCTACCGAACCGTTAATTAATCGTGAGTAGGTACCGTAATAAAGTATACACTATCACTGTTTAGTTTAGTATTAAAAAAATCTCAACAGGTACCTAGTTACCTACTAGAATCTTATTATTAGGTATTATCACGCATTTAATCGTCTAGTAGCTAATCTCCCGCCCCGCCATAGCTGAACTCTACGAAGATAAATACCTACCTACCTGCAGTGGTAGTAGGTATGTATAGGTCACTTTTTAAAGGCACTAGTAAATTGAAAGTTTTTGTATGGGAAACGAAAAATAGGATTTTTTTATTATCTCCCCCCCCCCCCCCCTAATTTTATTAAAAATATTCTATATCCTATGATCATCAGGCAAAATTAAGGATAATGGTGAAATAATTTTTCAAATGGATCCATTATTTTCGGAGCATTCAATTCTAGCAATCATATCTCATCTTTATAATATCAGTAGGTATAGATAAAATGTTTATATAGTATTTTTAGGCTAGATTAAGGTATTTTAGTATATTTTTATTTCTTATTTATTCTCTGTCTTGTTTTTGTTGATTGAGTTGCAAATAAAATATTCTCATTTATTCATTTTCTAAATAATAATTTCTCATTCATTGATTTTCATTTAGAAAATGAATATTTTATTGTAACTAAAATATTTTAGTGCCACCATCTATAGTATAGTGTTCCTTCATATCCAGTTAATACAAAGGTTGACTGGAAGAGATCGCTCATAGCGTTAAAGCCTCCCAATTTTTTTTTACAGATAATCCGACCGGATCCTTGGTCTTCAATCAAACAGACACACGCCATAGAAGTGCAATGTAAGTACCCGCGCCCATGTTCAATCCAAGATCCTATCCATCTACGGTTGTCTGGTAGTGACCGCTTTTGAGCGATATGACTGCTAATTATCACGCAATTTTGATTTTGTTTGTTATTTTTAGTTTAATTCAAATACCTACTAGGTATATATTAGAATAAATCTACATAATATTATTATCTACCTCTAATTTCCAGTTTTGTATTTACGATTTTTTTTAATTATTTAGCAACCTTTCTAATCATATTCGGGTAACATTTAGTTCGTACTAACAATATACCTAATATGTATGTTACGAGTATTATAGCAAATTGTCGCACTATAATAACATAAGAAAGGGCCGCGGGTTCGAATCCCTCCGAAATCGAACATTTTTGGAATAATATATATATTTAATTTCCTAGAGAATGTACCTTATTTTAATTGCTTAAGGATCTATGTAATGTCAACTAATAATAGTTCGCACCAACAATGTACCTTATGTATTTTTATGAGGATCTCTGTTTTCTGGACTAATAATAGTTCGTACCAACAATGTGCCTAATGTCTTTATATAAGGATCTATGTTTTGTCAACTAATAATAGTTCGTACCAACAATGTACCTTATATATTTTTATATTATATTATATTAGTTCACTAAACATAGATCCTTAATCTATGTTTAGTGAACTAATAATAGTTCGTACCAACAATGTACCTAATGTACTTTTATAAGGATCTATGTTTTATGAACTATAATAGTTCGTACCAACAATGTACCTAATGTACCTAGTGTACAAGGATCTCTGTTAACTAATAATATATAAATATTCCAGTTCCCCCGTCAGTGTCCACAGTCCCTGACGACGGTTTCCTGGAGGTGAAGAAGGGGGAGTACGTGGACATCGGCTGCGAGGCCACGGGAACGCCGCCGCCCATTGTTAACTGGAGGAAAAACGTAAGGTTTCATTCTAAATTAATAATGTTGGACAATCCAGCATCGTCTAGCCTCAAGCTAAGAAGTGATGCCAAAAGATTAAGTATAACGTATAGTTTAAACAGGTTAAAAATTAAAATTGCCGTGTGGTGCCGGCATAGAATTTCACCACCCCAACTCTGCTAGTGGGTTTCGTAAGAGGCGACTAAGGGACACACACCGGGGGGGGGGCAGCAGCGCCCTCTGCAGAAGAACTCCACCGAACTGCGATCCCCAACCCGCATGCCCAGCGTGGGGATTATGGGCAATAACCCCCAAATAATGTTGCCATGCCCCAAATGTGGCGCTCATTAGGGGAGGCCTATGTCCAGCAGTGGACTATTATAGACTGGTGATAAAAGTCATAAAAAGTCATAAAAGTCATTTATTTCATCTATAAACTTATACAAAGCACTTAGACATGTCAAAAATTATATAAACATAGTACAGTACAATGTACCCAGATTTTATTTATTCACAATCGGAAATATTTTTACAAAATAAAGATGTGTCGGCCATAGCTTCGTCAATTGTATAATAACATTTGTTCATTAAATGGTTCTTAGCATATTTAAGTAATTCAATGTCAGGTTTTTTCCTTATGTCAATTGGTAATTTATTATAAAATTTTATAGATATACATTTGAAGCTTATTAATATTTTACTTAGTCTAGTCCGAGGAACAACTACATTTACCTTATTCCTAGTGTCATGACAATGAACCTCTGCATTAGTCACCAAATCTTTACCATTTTCTAGCAAATAGACTATATTTTGATATATGAACTCAGATGCCATGGTCATAATATTAAGTTCTTTGAATTTACTTCTACAAGATTCTCTATATTTTAGGCCTAGGATGTACCGAACGCATCGCTTTTGCAGAACAAATATTCTGTTAGAGTCAGCTGCAATACCCCAAAACATTAGTCCATAGCTCATAAATAAGAGAATGAAAATAGGCGAAATAAACGTCCCTTGCAGCTTTTCCTCCTGATGATGATGTGATGATGAAAAATTAAAAATATCCCCAAAGTGGATATTCCTTTTTCATTAATACAGGTAGGTATTCATGTAAAATGTAGGTAATTTTTACGGTAAATATGATTCAGAATTTATTTTTCAGTTTCCTATTGAACTTGGTAACTTGGTTTGTTGGTAGTTCTTGGATTTTCTCTCGTTTAATATCCTTGCTTAACTTTCTAACTTATATAGAAATCGAAATTGTTTGGGATATTATTCTTTATATTCTATAGAACGGAACTTTGTTTATATGTAATTAATAACCTTCAGTTGCTTTCTGTGGAAATTTTTATGTAGCACGATACCAGTAGGCCAAGCACGGGGATTGTTCTCTAGGGTCGAATAGACAATAATGACATCGCATCGCCATTCATTGCGTACATTATTGAAGTTGAAGAAATTAATTTCAAATAACTTACGCATTCGATGACAAAGTGACGTTATTTTTGTCTATTCTACCTTAGACAAGAAAGCCCGTGCTTGCCCTACAGAACGACACGAGAACCTTATCAATTATGCTAGCTGTTTTCCAGAACATTTTATAAATAATTAAATATAAAAAAATCTATTCCAGGGAGAAGCAATGGCACTCCTAGAGCACCGTTCTCGTATTCGCTTCCGCGCAGAACACCGTTCCCTCGGCGGGGTCTACGAATGTATCGCCAAGAACGGAGTGGGGGATTCAGTGTCAGCGCATATCACTGTGGTGGTACATGGTAAGTAGTCTACAGCCAAACCCGCCGACACAACCTGGCGAGGACATATTTCAGTGTATGAGTCTACAACTAAACCCGCCGACACAACCTGGCGAGGACATATTTCATTGTATGTGAGTCTACAACTAAACCCGCCGACACAACCTGGCGAGGACATATTTCATTGTATGTGAGTCTACAACTAAACCCGCCGACACAACCTGGCGAGGACATATTTCATTGTATGTGAGTCTACAACTAAACCCGCCGACACAACCTGGCGAAGACATATTCCAGTGTATGAGTCTACAACTAAACCCGCCGACCGACGCACGTGTGACAACCCGGCGATGACATTACATTGTATGAATATAGCCAACATTTGTCACCTTGTCGGCGCAGGCGTCTTGGTTATGAAGACAGAGAAGAACTTTTAACCTGATTCGCGTATGAAATTAAAAATCAAAATCAAAGTGCCTTATTTCTTACAACTCTTAGACACGTCACAAAATACAAGTAATTTATGTAATACAGGGAAATAAAGTGATCACTTTTTTCTTAATTCACTTCGGTGTTATCTTATATTTTATAGCAAACCTTTTTGCAAGGAATATTATATTTCACAATAATGTTTGAACTTATTTCTAGATTATTTTTGCAACTCACTTGGAGTGTACAAGCGAATACATTCCCCTTTCATAGTTACATTAATCTTGTTTAGCCTAGACACTACTGAGACCCGTGCGGTCACGTTGTTGTATGCAATATGCATCTTGTCCGACCGGCTTCTGCTACGCAAGCTTACGAGATTGCAACATTGCTACGTCGTAGTAAATATTGCAACGTGAGCGTAGGAGATTGCAACATTGCTACGTCGAAGTAGATATTGCTACGCGAGCATAGGAGATTGAAACATTGCTACGTAGTAGATACTGCTAGGTGGGCGTAGGAGATTGCAACATTGCTACGACGTAGTAAATATTGCTACGCGAGCGTAGGAGATTGCAACATTGCTACTACACAGTAGATATTGCTACGCGAGCATAGGAGATTCTAACATTACTACGACGTAGTAAATATTGCTACGTGAGCGTAGGAGATTGCAACATTGCTACGTCGTAGTAGATATTGCTACGCAAGCGTAGGAGATAGCAACATTGCTACGACGTAGTAGATATTGCTACGCAAGCGTAGGAGATTGCAACATTGCTACGACGTAGTAGATATTGCTCCGCAGGCGTAGGTGATTCCAACATTGCTACGACGTAGTAGATATTGCTCCGCAGGCGTAGGTGATTCCAACATTGCTACGACGTAGTAGATATTAACTAACGAATCATTTTCTAGTTTTACCTTTTCATATTATAACTTATATGGTATATTAGCTGAGTGCGGTTTCACCCATTCTGTTATTCCAGGTCATAAACTATCTGTCCACCAAGTTTATCAAAATCCGTTTAGTAGTTTTGGAGTGAAAGAGTAACAAACATCCTTTTGATTCCTGTAAGGTCATAAAGAAAGAAACAATTTGAATCAGATCGTTTTTATCGACACCATTCCTGTATTAACTTAGATAATCTTCGTTGCAGATGCCCCAGAAGTGACAGTGGAGCGCTCTTTTGTGCACACAGCCCTAGGGCTCCGCGCGGCATTGGCGGCGCGCGTGGAGTTCGCAGTCCCGCCGGCCAGGACGTCCTGGTATAGAGACGGAAGGCCTGTGAGGACAGACGATAGGTATGTTACGGTTAAAGACATTTTATATTTTGTTTTTTTATTTGCCACGACATGAGAACTAGTGGTCTGGCGCAATGCTACCTATGTGGGAAAATGGAGCCTGGCTGCTATCTTTTTTCAAAATATTTTTCTAAATTGAAATATACCGAACGGGTTTTTTCGAAGAAGAGACATATTTTTTTATTATTTGTGTAGATAGGTAAGTATTTTTCGGAAAGCTTTTGGTAGGAACCCTATAAATACTATTCTGATACAAATAATAGCAAATCATGGTTTCAATATGCTCAAATTACAAATCATTTTGGTATCACGTTTGTGTGGGAAATTCATTTATCCCCGGAGCCTTAATATGTAAGTTTATTGTAAAACCTTTACAACTTTATGTTCTCCGAATGAAATAAATATACCTAGTATTTATTTTTTCTTCCAGGGTAGTGATGATAGTGACCGATAACCTTCACCAGCTGATTTTCCGGTCAGTCCGTAAGAGTGACCTGGGAAACTACACCTTCAGGGCAGAAAACAAACTGGGAATGGCTGATGTATCCTTCAAACTAACTGGTTAGTCTATACTTATAATTATAAAGAGAAATGATTTGACTGTTTGTTTGAACTATAATAGGTTACGTAACTAATAGATGGGTTAAATAAAAAAATATATCATTAAAATCCTAAATTACCCCTGATGAATGTAAAGATAGAGTTTTTCAAAGAAAATTTTGAATGAAAACTGCAAATATAACCTAACGTACGTAAAAATGTATAAATATTGTAAAAATATCATCATTGATATAAAATATGAAAAATCAATCATGGAACCCAATATAGTAGGTTAAACCTTGTGAAGGTTTATATGGTCCAAATATTTATAAGTATTGAGATAATTTTACAATTAATACACAAAAAAATTGCATTTATTTAATATCTAATTTTTATTCTTATTGTTCTCCAGGTGTTCCCAACGTGGCCTCGTTCAAAGTGGACCAGGCGTTGAACAAAGCTACCTCCACCGGCTTTACCTTGATTTGGGAAGTAGACTCCTACTCTACCATTATTGGTAAGTACAGTGCAGACCCAGAAAAAAAAAATTAAATTTCATTTTTAATTTTTCTATACCACTACCCTCCTCCATAGAATTTTACCACATAACTCTTCCCGTGGGTGTCGAAAGAGGCGACTAAGGGAGACACACCGGGGGGCGGGCAGCAGCGCCCTCTGCAGAACAGCTCCACCGAACTGCGATCCCCAACCCGCATGCTCAGCGTGGGGATTATGAAAAAAAGTGGACTATTATAGGCTGATGTTATTGTTGTTGTTAACCCTCTTATTGGTAGACTGGTAATGATGGTGATTTCTATTAGCATCTAACAACAGCCCAAGCAGTTTCGCACCTAAATGGTGGCCCTTGTGGTTGCCCCGACCTATTTAAACGGTGAGGCGCCCTCTGCGCCAAAAGTCTGGTAACGCTGTCATGGCCATCTTCGGTCAAGAAGATAAGTCCATTAAAAAAAAAGATGTTGTCTGTTTGCACCTGAAAACTAGCGTAGCATCAGGCCTAGCCGAATGCTATAACTAGCTGAGTTGGGGACCCTTGTTTACCCTATTATAAGTAATTTAAGTTATTATCTCTTCTGTATTTGTGTGCCTAAATCTTATTTAGTTTATACATATATATATAATTTTTGTTTTTAAATGGTAAAAATGAATACCTACTTTCTTTATTTTTTCTCTCTTCTGTTTTTGTGTACCGAAATCTCATTTACTTTGCACAATATTATATTTATCGTATTATTATCGCGTACCTTTTGTTTTATTTTCCCCTACGTTTCCATGGCCCCGTGACCACGATCGCTGCAATGCGATCTAAACGTAGGGGAAAATAAAACAAAAGGTACCCGATATATATAATTATTCTTTAATATTTGTTAGGGGAGGCCTGTGTCCAGCAGTGGACTATTATAGGCTGGTGATGATGATGATGATGATGATGATGTCAACAAATCGTGAAAGCTTAAAAATTTGTGTGACCCGAGAGCTGGTCATTATCTGGCACAGCGCATCAGCATTGCCATACAACGTGGCAATGCAGCCAGCATCTTGGGTACACTAAGCTTCCAACTAGAATTGATATGGATTAGTTGAGGTACCTGTAGTTTGTTCGCAACAGTCTGCAGTTAGCTTAATTGTTTCAATTGTAAATACTAGTCTTCAGAGCGATCGATGTGATATGTACCAAGTGTTTATAGATATGGATCTAATTTTTACAGCAAAAATATAGAGAAGTCTGTAAAAATAATACTTTTTGAAATATAATCAAAAAAGGGCGGGAAAAATTTCTAAAGGTGTGACTACCCCACCGAGTTGGGCATCAAATGAAAGGTATTGGTTTGTACATTCCAACACAGTTTTTGAAATTTCGAAAGATATATTTATACTTTTTTATACCTTTTGATATATTTTGAAAAAGGTCGAAAAATTGACGGGTACCAAGTGACGCGCGAGTTACACTCGCACTTGTCGTACTTGTTCTTTTTTTGGATTTAAATGGGTAAAAATAAATGTATTTCTTCTTTTTTCTTCTTCTTAGAATACAACCTGTGGCTGCGACCCTACTACGGCCGGTTGGTGACCAGCGAGCCAGATGCCTTCACCACGGAGGCACCTGCGAACCTCTGGAGCAAGATCGTGGTACCAGGTGACGATAGCGAAGGTAAGAAACCTTAACTATAAATAATTCCACCTTCATCCATCATTTAGCCCCATGCTCCTGCGAACCTCTGGAGCAAGATCGTGGTACCAGTAGGGCAAGCACGGGCTTTGTTGTCTAAGGTAGAATAGACAAAAATTACGTCACTTTGTCATCGAATGCGTAAATTATTTGAAATTAATTTCTTCAACTTCAATAATGTACGCAATGTATGGCGATGCGATGTCATTATTGTCTATTCTACCCTAGAGAACAATCGCCGTGCTTGGCCTACAGGTGATGATAGCGAGGTAAGAAATTTTACTGTAAATAATTCTGGATCCACACAGCATCATTTTGATCTAACATCTTATTATATGTTATATGCTGGACATAATATGTTACCGTATGCAAAAGTTGGTACCCAACCCGCATGCCCAGCGTGGGGATTATGTGCAATAACCCCCAAATAATGATGCTATCTATGGCGCTCATTAGGGGAGGCCTATATCCAGCAGTGGACTATTATAGGCTGGTGATGATGATGATGATGATGATGATGCAAAAGTTGGTGTTGCCAGTAGGTATTAGATAGGTAGCAATAAAGATAATAACTATCTATCTAGAAATATTTTTATAAGTCATTATATGAGTCGATGATATGGTTGGGTCAATTATTTGTGGCGAATGGCTTCCCCTATGTCCAACAGTGCACGTGCGTGGGCTGATAACGATTTGATGACTTCTTGACATTTGATAGGGTTTGACTTTGCTCCCTTTTAGTGGCTCTGCGTGCTTTGGGGCTGATGCTGTGTGTTGTCGAGTTATTTTAATAATTTTTGTTTTGTAGGTCCAATCCACAGCGCTATCTACTCGGTGAGGGGACTCACGCCATCAACAGTGTATGAAGCCATCGTGACATCTAGAAATAGGTACGTATTCTACTTATTTACACACACACATTTATCAATTTGCCGTGTGGTGCCGGCATAGAATTTCACCACCCCATCTCTTCCCGTGGGTGTCGTAAAAGGCGACTAAGGGAAACACAGCGGGGGGCGGGCAGCAGCGCCCTCTGCAGAACAACTCCACCAAACTGCGATCCCCAACCCGCATGCCCAGCGTGGGGATTATGGGCATTAACCCCCAAATGATAGTGCCTTCTTTGGCGCTCATTAGGGGAGGCCTATGTCCAGCAGTGGACTATTATAGGCTGTTGATGATGATTGATGATTTATCAATCATCAAATCAAATTTATATAACAGAAATATTAATAATATTATTTAGATTTCTCAGATTTTCCCCATACTAAACCTAAAAGTATGGGTAAAGTCACAGAAATCTTTCATCTATGCTGTAGGTATAGTGAACTAATACTCACATCATCAATTCTTTTAGTCGTGTTAGTCCATTTGTTTGTATACTTAGTAATTATCGTTGCATCACTCCATGTCCGGGCTCCACCTGAAAACCTAGCATCAGGCCTAGCCGAGTGCTACAAATGCTGAGGTGGGGACCCTTTTTTACCCTACTTTAACTATCATTTGATTATTCTTACTTCCTTTTTGTGTTAGTCTTATTTAGTTTTTATATACTGTGTTATTTTATTGTTTTTAATATGGGTATAAATAAATGTATTTTCTTTCTTTCATCATAAGTCATAATCATAAAACAGGCTCTGCTTATCTTGAAGCTAAATAGTGCTGTGTCTATAGTCTAACATTATGAAATAAAGACAGCAATTTGATCACCTGTCGACTCTATGACTAGCTTCTTAGTTAGTCATAATAACTCATTTGATTTAATATCACTGTTTATGCCGCGGGACAAATATTTGTTCAGGGTGTTCTGGTCGTTTTCTATGTATAATAAAAAATATCTATCTTTCTAATTATATTGTATTATACATGTATATCAGTCATCTAGTACCCATAACACAAGCTCTGCTTAACTTGGGGCTAGATAATGCTGTGTGAATTGTCCAGCATTATTTATTTATTATTTATATGAAGTATTGTTTTTTTATTCCAGGTTTGGGTGGAGCAAGCCTTCTTCGATTTTACATTTTGCTACAGAACCTGGAAGTAAGTTTGAATTGAAATCAATTACTAATTATCAAAAGAAAATTTCATATCGATCTGTTCAGTAATTTTGGCGCGACAACGTAAAAATCCATACATCCAAAATTTGATTGTATATTAATGTGAGTAAAAGCTTATTCTGTAAGTCTTAAATATAAAAGTGTTTTGATTTTGAAAATGACAAGATTAAGAATAAAATATAATAATTAATTTCCGCATAAACATTATAATGTAGGTACCTACTAGAAGGTACTACGACAGTTAACAACTTAAAAAATATATAAAATAAACGCAAAAGCCACATCTTCCTCAACATAGAATTTATAGAAAGCAAGGTAGATAGGGTGTTTGGCAGTTGGCAGGTATATAGGTAATGCGTGCCAATTTGTATGTCACATCATCATCGTCAGCCTATATCAGTCCACAGAGCGCCATAGATGGCTTTATTTATAATTTTTAAGTAAATGTTGTGCAATAAAATAATTTATATATCTTTTTTATTTTAGCAGGTAGACGGCCCTCCACTTCGGACTATTCGGAAATTACGCCGACATTAGAGGAGTATGTAGATCTAAACAATATAACACAAGCTCACACTTCAAATACGGAGGCTTGGTCGAGAGGAGAGCGGGGTACACCGGCACTGTTTACGGTTTTAACAATTTTGATGTTGTTTTTAGGTTTTAGATGAGGTTTTTTAATTTTTATTTTATTTATATAATTTTACTGTTTTAACTTAATATTTAAGTTCCTTTTTATCATAGGTTTTTTATTGTACATAATATTTTTTTAATAATATTTACGTTCGTTTTAAAAAACAACATTGAAGTGTAAATCTATTTTCATATTTACCATGCCGTTTCTATGTAAGAAAACAAATAAATAATTTTGATTACGATTATTTTATTTATACATATTTAATACATTTATCATTTTTTAAACAATCATTCTTGTTTTACAATAAATAATGTCCGTGATAGTTTATGCTTACATATTTTTCTATATTAAAACTCTGATAGTGTTTTAATATGTTTATACTCTTTCACTACAGTAAATGTTAGCCATAACCAGACTATAGCTAGACTTTTTTAAAATAAATCTTGCCAGATATAATTTCACATACATTTTCCTTAATTTTAAAAAAACATTTATTACATTCACTTACTCATACAATATTAAAATTTTAGATACGGAGTAACAATAATTAGTGATGAAAATGGTATAGGCTATTACAGAAAGAGTTTAGTGTTTATGGTTATTATATAGTTCCAGTTAATTTTGACTTTAGGATGGAAATAAAATAGCTGAAAATTCCGCGAGTGAGCCCTTTTCTCGCAAAAAATTCAGCATTTTAATTTTGAAAAACCGATTTTATTTTATTTGAAAATACGTCATCGTTTGTCGAATTACTCGAACGCAATATGCCAAAACCATTTTCATCTATTTAATTTTTATAAATATACAAAAAAGTTTGGTCTTTATTAATAAATTAAATGGAAAGTTAATTCAATTCAATGATCGTGAAAAAATACTGTTTCAAAGGACTAGAATAAGTATTAACTTCTCCAAAATAAATTAAAGTGAATACATATTAATATGATTTTATGCAATGAATGAATAAATCGATGACAATCATTAGGTAACTTACATTAATATTGACATTACATAATAAATATTGAAATTTTCATACATGACTAACAATTTTATTTAAAAAACACAAATGATTACCTAAATCTACCCGTAATGCAAAAATAAAGAAATATCATCAAAAATATATTATATATAATAAAAATTATAAAAAGTCAGCATCAATTTCCTAAAAATCGACTTTTGACAAAAAAAAAATATAAAAGCTTGTGGCAATAATTTGTGTCAATGTTATAACTTATGTTTAACTTGAAAGAAGCATATGTAAATATGTAACAATAATGAGATATGTTTAACAATTTTAATTGTCATGCATTTGATGAAGTAACTTCACAAAACACTAAAATCTTTAACAATATCAATTTTAAATCAAAAATCCCAAATAGTCATGGAAGACTTGTAAAACAATTTGATAACTTCAATAACAATGATAAAAATAATAAATGTGATATAGCGTGATTTATATGCATAACAAACATTAATTCCAAAATCTTCATCTCATGGCGAACCCTATCTTAATCCACAAATGCCTCAGTATCGAAGGTCTTCCATTATTTAAATACGCTTAAATGCAGCGAAAATTTTAAATTAGATCTTATGTAAAACGTTGCATTTGAAACTTCCACCTGTCAGCTGTCACTGTCAACTGTCAATTTGACACACGTTTCTTTTCCTTCACTTTTGTGTTAATCACAGTCACTGGCGTTTCAACTTCACTATAAAGTTCCAACACTTTCACTTTTCAACTCCAGCAATAATTACAATCCCATACTCATGCCCATACTTACGAGAAATCAAAAACATCGATTTTAATATTTGATTTGAAATTACAACGTACACACTCAATTGCTAAATCTAGTTCTGTTTATATTCTTATCTATTGGTATGAGAAAATGATGTATACAAAATGAATACGATAATTATACAAATAAGTTAATAGCTGTCAATATGACGATACAAAATCTTTTGATTTAATGCCAATTAATTAAATATGATTGTACTCAAAAGTTTTAAGTAAACAGTAGTTACTCTAGGATGTATGATGTGATATTGTTTAAAACTAGTTGTTTACGTTTATAAATTGGCAGTATTGCGTAACCATCGCCAAATCGTTTGTAAATTACAACTTTGCATATTTTTTTTCCTCCCAACACTTTGAATCCCACGAAATAACACGTTCATTTTTCAAAGTTGTATGGAACAGTTTCTAATTCCTTCCTATTTTCATATAACATCAATTTATGCTTTGGTATAATTAATTAAAACCTTATTTGTAAGAAATTTTCTTTATGAATATACATTTTAATAATTCGAAATTTAAATTAAATATGGCCATTTTTGCCCCATGACCCATTTTACCCCAACCTCATCCTGATCTTTTGACACTAAATAAAATTCTTTATAATATGATTCTGATGTATCTATGAGTCTATTCTTGCCGCTCTTTGGATGCTTTCCGAATAAAAAAAAAAACAAATGAACTAATACGCGGCGATATAGTATGAGTGATACGCTCACAAATACATCAGAATTGACCACTTGGCCAACTTTTCGATCCACTATGAGACTAGCGGATAAGCAAGTTATCTAAAAGATTTGTCTATGCATAAGAGGAAAATGCCAGACAATGCGTAAATTATATACCTATGTAAAAAAAAATCCGCATTCTGTGTCATTTTTCAACCATAGACAAAAAAATTCTGATAAATTTTGTGATGCTACCAGTAAATGGTGTCGACTCTTATGTAACAAAATACTAATCGAAACCAATTTAAGACCAATTTAATTCTGTCATACTTAAAAAAAATTAAATCAAAAACAGAATATTTATGAAATCGAGTTTTGAGTTTTTCAGCAATATTAGCTATACTACATACTCATAGCATGGTTATACTATGAATTGTTACACTCTCATAACGAGAAAAATCATTTTTGATAACATACCTACTTTAAAAGTATTGAAATCAAAAAAGTACTGCGATTTTTTTTTATAAGCCTTTATGTAACTTTGTTTATACTATGAAATATGACCTTTTCTAAATCATGGCAGATAAATTTCGGAAAGCATCTGATTAACCGTTATACTTTGAAGTTTTTTCAGAGCTGTCAAATTAATTTAATTTATTTATTTTGTTTATTTAACGTACAAAACACATCTCAATTTCAATAATGCGGTTATATAAGGCTAAATTAAAACTTGATTGCAACAAACATATGTACATGCAGTATTAAGTTTAAGTTACATGAGAATCGACACCAAGTCACTTAGACATAGACAACTTAAGGTATCAAAGGCTTGTGGGTAGAACCGGTTCCGCGTATTTTGCTGGCGGTGCGTCGGATGCAGCGCAGTGGAATGTAGCAGCAAAGACACGGAACCATTAGGCTAAGCAGAGTCACTCCGATCCAGCTGAAATTAGATTGTTATTATTAACGCGATGTAAACTAATTGTAAATCGAAACACCAACAAAGACAAAGCCGTAGAACAAAAGTGGTTAGTCTTGATTTACCTAAGTCACCTTGAGTTTATTGAGTTTATAGCCCTTTATATAATATTTAAATACAATAATTCAGGTACAAAAAAACAGGGAACACAGAAGAGCAGGTACTTATAATTTTATAAAAGAAACAGATATAAAAAAGCACAATGTTATATAGGTCTAATATTATCTAATATTACCGTTTCGTGCATTGTTCGTCGGGTGGTTCGCAAGAGCAAGGGTGGCGATTGAAGTCTCCGTCGGAATCTGCCATGCAGTGGTACACCATACACTGAAACAAGAAATAAAAATAAATAAAGGTGAGCTACCCGTAGTTTGTTTACAACATTTATTCATCATCACATCATCACCAGCCTATAACAGTCCACTGCTGGACATAGGCCTCCCCTAATGAGGGGTTAATGCCCATAATCCCCACGCCGGGCATGCGGGTTGGGGATCGCAGTTCGGTGGAGTTGTTCGGCAGAGGGCGCTGCTGCCCGCCCCCCGGTGTGTGTCCCTTAGTCGCCTCTTACGACACCCACGGGAAGAAATGGGGTGGTGAAATTCTATGCCGGCACAACACGGCAACAATAATAATAAACAACATTTATTAAGTACCTAGTATCAATAAATCTATAAAAAATTAATAAATAAAAATTTGTAAATAAATAAATTAATTAATTAATTAATAAACATTCAGCAGTTAGCTCAATTGTTAATACTACCTCAAATTTAGATCATCATCATCATCATCATCATCAGCCTATGTTAGTCCACTGCTGGACATAGAAAAAAAAATAAAAAAAAATTTAGATAAAAATTGTAATTTTCTTTTTAACAAACTTCTAGCATGACAGATAATGCTAATGAAGTTTTTGGAACATGAGTTTTGCTTGTCTTATTTCCAGAGACGAATCCATAGCCGCGTATTGGTATTGCGTAATAAATAATAATACATACCCTTACACATTTCTATGTATAGTAAAATATATGACTCTTAAATAATACCTAAGTAAATTAGGAAACCAAAGGTTCCAAACCAGTTTAGACAACAGAACTAGTTTTCTTTTTTGGAAACCTGGTTTTCGAAAGATGAAAAATAATTCTGTTGTCTAAACTGATTTCCAGTTCAAATTATAGACTCGTGGTTTGAAACTCATTCACAAATATAAATATGTAAGATATCATTTTTTTTATTAAAAATTTGTCTATCTATTCGCCCGTATAATATTTATTCAATGTTATAAATAAAATAATATAGTACATACAGTAAAATAATATAGTATACATACCCGTGCACATTTCATACAGCTGACTGTCTCGATGCAGGACTTGAACCGGTCCGGCGCGTACTCGCAAACACCAGGTCTGTTGGCGACTTCGAAATACCACTCGTGGCAATGCCTGGAAAGGTAGGTTATGTATAATTGTATAATATAATATAATATATAATGCTGGACAATCTACACAGCATCATCTAGCCCCAAGCTAAGCAGAGCTTGAGTTATGGGCACTAGATGACTGATGTACATAATACAATATTATTAATAGATAGATATTTTTTTTACTATACATAGAAAACAACCAGAACCCCTGAACAAATATCTGCAGATCGTACAAATATTTGTCCCGAGGCGGGAATCAAACCCGCAACCTCCTGCGTCGCAGGCGGACCTTCGCCCACCGCGCCACAGTGGTCTTCGAATTGAAGGGGTATCTGTTTTTCTTTTGATGTGCCGTGCTAGCATAGAATTTCACCACCCCAACTCTTCCCGTGGGTGTCGTAAGAGGCGACTGAGACACACCGGGGGGCGGGCAGAAGCGCCCTGTAGAACAACTCCGCCGAACTGCGATCCCCAACCCGCATGCACAGCGTGGGGATTATGGGCAATAACCCTAAAATATTGCCATCTATGGCGCTGATTAGAGGAGGCAATGGACTTTTATAGGCTGATGTTATTGTTGTTGATGGGGTAATAACAGTGAACGGATAAAACATGTACTTCCATGTTTTATCCGTTCACTGTTGTTACCCCGTAGTATTTTTATAAAGAGTTTATAATGTTATAATCAAAAATGATTGATTGTTTGTTTACTTGATAGTTTGAAATGAAAAGGCTCCGAAAAAACAGGACCGATTTGAAAAAAATATTCACTATCCCATGATCCCTGATAAATAACCTATAGAATATTTTCAAAAAATTAGGATTCCCTAAACTTCAATAATGTAACCCAACGTGTGTTATTTTTAACTAGCGACCCACTCCGGCTACGCACGGGTCCAACGCTACAAAAACCTTCCTCTTGAATCACTCTATCTATTAAAAAAACCGCATCAAAATCCGTTGCGTAGTTTTAAAGATTTAAGCATACATAGGGATATAGGGACAGAGAGAGCGACTTTGTTTTATAGAGGTACTATGTTTTGATTTAATAGGTTCTTCGACCGCTAGTTGTGTGGCTGCTTATATTAATTGTACTTATTAATTGAGGAGCTTAAGGCGCATACAGCACCTAAACTAGCGCCACCACCTACTTTATGTTATTACATATTCTGTTTAACAAAGGAATTTTCAAAAATCCTTCGTCCAGTTTGTGACACCTATCATAAGCTTTTTTTTAATGCCTCTGTAATAGTTTTATTCTATTTAGTTTAGGAAGAGATACGAAAATAGATTTTGGTGGCCACCAAGGGCAACTTCGTATCACTCTTGTGGTGGCGCTAGTTTAGGTGCTGTATGCGCCTTAACTCTTAACTTAGTCTTTTAATTGCATGTACCTACCTTTATTTTTATGTATTAACTTAAATATGTGGATAGCGCAGTGGTCTACATTAAGAATATATTTAAACTTTAATATTAATTAAAGTATTTATACTTAAGTAATAATAATGTAGTGTAGTCGTTTGTTATTCCTAAGTAAATAAATAAATAAAATATTTAACTGAAATATCCTCACCTGCACTTTAGCCTCTGATGTAACCCCTCGCCAGGTTTCTTAAGAGCTGGCATGTCGCTGTACTTTTTTATCGAACCTGCAAAATATATTTTTATTACAACAGAACAATAGGGTCACAATGTCAAACACACCAATAAGAAACGACGACCTCTGTGGCGCGGTGGGCGAAGGTTCTGCGACGCATGAGGTTGCGGGTTCGATTCCCGCCTCGGGACAAATATTTGTACGATCTGCAGATATTTGTTTCGGGTGTTCTGGTTTTCTATGTATAGTAACATTATCTATGTTATGAATTGTATTAAGTATATCAGTCATCTAGTACCCATAACACAAGCTCTGCTTAGCTTAGGGCTAGATGATGCTGTGTGAATTGTCCAGCGATATTTATTTTTATTAATTCTACATTTATTAATAGTCCTTCAACGAATAAAAAATACTTTATCAAATATAATACCTACTTGTATTATATTTGATTAAGAATCAGTGTAGCTATCTAAATTCCGTGTATGCTTACTGCCGTAAACTATATATATATATATATATATATATATATAGATATCCCCACGGGCACTTAGTTGATCAAACGTGCCATATAGGTAGTAATTATTTGATCCATTTTCACTTGTTGATCCGGTTAGTATTTGTTGATCTATTACCACTTCAC
Source organism: Eupithecia pulchellata (assembly GCA_963931895.1). Taxonomy (NCBI): domain Eukaryota; kingdom Metazoa; phylum Arthropoda; class Insecta; order Lepidoptera; family Geometridae; genus Eupithecia; species Eupithecia pulchellata. The sequence goes on along the minus strand of OZ007546.1, from coordinate 6,114,888 downwards.
CGTTAATACGTGGCTCCAAACGGAGCCAACAGTGTCACCATCAGTAATAATAATAATTACGTGGTTTTTATACAAATCCACCTTTTTGGCATTTTAGCACTTGTTGATCCGATTCAAATGAGCCAATCAGAGCCCACCGAGCTCAGTCATTGGTTGCTTGCCCTTTTAGCCTTTCGTTTGTTTTAGATCTAACATTTGAATTGTTAAAGTGTTAGTTTCAATCTTTGCTGATTTTATAATACATCTTTATCAGATTTGTTTATAGCAGGTTTGTTTGATAGATTTCAAGCTGAACGACTAAAGCGCGGAAAAAAAGCATACAGCACAAATAATTAGAGCTCCGATTATTCAAAATTTTTAAGTACCTAAATTTCAAAGGGTGTCCAAATTTTTTTAATGCACACATCTGTTTTGTTTTTTAGTCGCCTTCTAAAATACCTTATTGCCGCATTGGGTGATACTTTTTTAAGCCGCGATAGCTACGTAGTAAATAAATACCCACATCATCGTCTACTGATGTGGCGTAAGGGGCGACAAAGGCCTGCGATGCAGGAGTTTACAGGTTCGATTCCGGCCTTGGGACAAATGTTTGTACGATCTGCAAATATTTTTTCAGGTATTCTGGATATTTTTCTATGCATAAAAAAATAACCATCTCCGTAAAAATTTAAAAGAAAGAAATAAAATCGTTTATTTGGCTGACACAAGAAAACATAAGTACAAAAATAGTGTAAAAATAAAATTAATTTAAAATTATAGTATCGTACCTACTGAGTATGAACCAAAAATAAAAGTAATGTTTTTTATTAAGTTGTGTCATCTAGTTCCCAAAACTAGAGCTAAGGGACATACACGAGAGGGCAGGTAGCAGCGCCCTCTACAAGTAAGCTGAACTACAATCACCAACCCATGCCCGGCGTTGGGATTATGGGCAAAATAAATAAATAAAATTATCCTATAATATTATAAAAAATATCCCCCTAATAATAATTTAAGCCAGAAAATGGTTTCCAGCTCCCGGCCGCCTCGCAAAAAAAAAATAAAAAAATCCTGGCTTTGGTAGCGGTGCATGGTAAGGGCGGGGCAGGTGTTCTAAGAATCACTGGGCTACTCCAGGCTACCATCCACACAAATTGACCCTGGCTACGTTTAACGGACGCACTCTTCAGGCTTAACCACGATCCAGCACAGTTGGAAGTGGAGTTAGAGAATATTAGATGGCATGTTCTGGGGTTACTTGAAGTCCGTAGAGAGGGAGAAGAAACCATAAACTTGGGCTATCTTCTCTACTTTAGCGATGGTCATATAATATCTGTCCTTGGATGTTTTATTATAACATCCCAGGGTGGCGTAGCTTTTCTCGTCAATAAAGCACTCTCTAACTACGTGGAAGAATTCTTCAGTGTGTCGAACAGGGTAGCGTACCTGTCAATCCTTAGGCTGTCTTAGCGCTACAGCAAAAAGGTCATTCAGGTCTACGCACCGACCTCGGCACACTCGGATGATGAAGTGGAGGATATGTACGAATACATTCGAAAGCCTTAAATCCCACCACCAAGGCTCACTTCAACGTTGTTATGGGGGAATCGGCAAGGTAGGAAACCAAACTGGTAACGAATCCCGAATAAGCCCGCATGGTTCCATTCCAGTGTTCGACATTTTTTATTTTATTTATGAAACAAAATCTTAGTTCTAAATAATAAAAAGATAAACTTATAACATAACCTACAGCCAAAACAGGATTTACATTTTATACATCACAGGACAAAAATGCTTGTCAACATTCTGGAGAAAGAAGGGCTGTTCTTAATAAACTCTTTCAAGCAGCCCCAAAGAAAGTAACCATGGCAGAGCTCCGAAATTGTGTAAAAAAATGAACCGGTTATCAATTTGAAGCTTTAGAGAAACTGTTGATGAAGTCCACGTACCGCCCAAACGCAACAACATCTCACTCCTTATCCACATCTATTCGCTGTTCTAAGGAGTAATCGCGAACCGTCTCCCCATGAGACTCGAAGAGTTCCAAGCTACCGGAACAGGCTGGGTTCCGCGGAGGATATGGTACCATAGATCACATTCACACAGTGAGGCAAATTATACAGAAGTCTGAAGTATCAAGTATCAGCCCCTTTGTCTGGCTTTTGTGGACTATATGAGAAGGCCTTTGACTCTGCCCAAACTTGGGCTGTTCTAGAATCCTTACAGCGATACCAAGAAGACTATCATTATATCGAGGTGCTGAGATGTCTGAACGAAGCCGCAACCATGAGTGTACAAATACAGGACCATCAGCCTTAACTTAACCAATCCCAATGCGCAGAGGAGTGAGGCAGGGGATGTCATTCAAAGTGTTCATTAGCGCGTTGGGAGACATTTAACGTTTGTTGTTTGGATATGCTGGGCTGGAAAGATCCCGCACCTTTCCATTCTAGAATCTTAAACATAACTTTTATTTACTACATAAACGGCGTCTGTCTACATGTCACACTAAAGGAGCTGAACAGCACAGGCTTGACAGTCTAGCTTCAGCCTCCCGATGTATCGGCCTTGGCATGAATCATGATCACTGGCCACATTGATCCAGGATCGGTGGTCGTACATGGCTTTCTCGAAATTTTTTCTGAGTACACTTACATTGGGCAGATTTTGCAGTTGAGTAAAAACAATTTAGATCGAGAAGGAAGCCAAGAGGATGATCCAGCTGGGCTGGGCAGAGCTCGGAATCCATACCAAAACTATTGAAAGCGAAGGATTTCAATCAGTTCCTCCTACCAGTCCTGACATACGGAGCTGAGACGTGGACACTTACGATAGGGCTACCAGTTTAATGTCGCTCAGCGAGCTATGAAAAGAGCTATGCTTAGAGTTTTTCTGAAAGATAGGATTAACCCAGTAAACGAGTTCTTGAGTGGAGACCACGACTCGCTAAACGTGACGATCTGCGAAAGACTGCTGGCAGATGCTGGATGCAACCAGCTGAAGACAGGGCGCTATGGCGCTCATTGAGGAGGCATCTTCATCAGCCCCTATGTGTAATAGGGGCTGATAAAGATGATTCAGTCAAAAATATTAAATAAATACACGATATAATTTTAATTTATAAAAATATGTTAATTTTATAATAAAGGAGATTTTTGTTAAATTTCAAACTACGTTTAGTTGGTGTTATTTTCTGCTGGTGGTTTTGGTTTTGCTATGTTCAGGCTGTCTTTTAATAAAATATCAATTTACAAAAAAACTCCAAGTGACTTGCAAAAATTATCCACAAATTAGTTTAAACGTATTGTCAAAAATGTTCTTACAAAAAAGCTTACTATAAAATATCAGATTATCTAGATGTTAAAAAAGTTTAGAGATGAGTTTTGCTTCAACTCCAAAACTAACAAGGTAAAGGTTTCTTGTTCGCTTCTTTACTTAACCTACCTTTAAAAGATTGAAGTGAACCATTAATCAAAGTGGACTCTTTATTTTCCACTATGATTTTTAGTGTAATTTGACGGTGCCCCGTCCCCCGCGCCCTTCACACTGTCAAGGATGCAGCAATGTATGAAGCACTGCACATATTAATATACGGAGCCAAGAAATACTGAAGTGTATTCGATAATTACTTAATATACAGTTTCGTTTCGTCGGATCAAATAAAGCTCTAATTTTGATAGTATAAATGGATCAGATCAACGTACCTACGACTTTGGATTTGGTATATAAAATGGAGCCAACAAGTGATTAAACGTTTCAGAATTTTAGCCGTTACGGAGTCGATTGAGTTCGAGATCGTTACGATAAAAATGTCAAGTACATCACTTTTTCGATGAATACGTTTGGCAACGTCGCTTTCAAAATTGCGCCGTTGCCACTCCGGGCAAGATCTATGCAACCGGAGTCGAGTAATATGGGGGAAAAGGTGGACTCAGTAATGCATGGGCGTCAGGCTGGATCAACATAGTGCCCAAGTTGGTATTTATATATATATATATATATATATGTTATATTCTAAGTTTTCCTTTGTTAATTTGGTACATACATTAAATTATTTATTAATTAAATATATTGTACAGTACATTACAGGACATTACAGGAATAACTAATGCGATAGAGCACAGAGTCACCATCTTAATGCATTCAAATTATTGAATTCGTCAACATATTGCATAATTAATTAATAATTATTTTCTTATAAATAATAGTCTTATAAATAAATATTGTCATCTGTAACCTTTAGAGAAGAGCGAGATCCTCTAACACAAGTTTTTTATAATCAAGCAACATATTGTAAGCCAGTTACAGAAATAAATTTAATTATATTTAATTTTATTATAATTATCTATAGTAATAAGTACCTGAATCCCTTGTGAGCAGCGGAGGTTTGGTGTTGGGAGAGGACTTTTCCGACGTAATGATACCGCCTGGACCGACCGCAGGGTAGTTATATTCGTGAAGCTGTGGGCAATTATAATTTAATCATTAAAAAGGACAATTATAATTCATTCATTAAAAAGGACAATTATAATTTAATCATTAAAAAGGACAATTATAATTTAATCATTAAAAAAGACAATTTTAATATACACATTTAAAATAACAATTATAATTTAATCATTAAAAAGGACAATTATAATTTACTCATTGAATAACAGAACAAAGATATCTTAATATTAGGATAAAGAGTTACAATTGGCGACCTATGTGGCGCGGTGGGCGAAGATGACGCAGGAGGTTGCGGGTTCGATAGCCGCCTCAGGACAAATGTTTGTACGATCTGCAGATCAAGGTGTTCTGGTTGTTGTCTATGTGTACTAAAAAGTATCTATATTAAGTATTACAATCGCTTTAAGTGGCATAAAAACTGCATTCAAACATTTAAAAAAATTGTATAATCGGGAATCGAACGAGATTAGATTAGATTTTTCAAATAGTCCGGACTATTTGAAAAATCTAAATGCCTGTATAAAGCCTCTATCAAAATTTTCATTCCCAGATTATCGAGCGTTATTTATTATTATTGAAATAATTAAAATAAATAGAATACTTACAGCTGTTAGAGACACGTAAGGGTTTTCATCGGAATGATGATACATGGCGTCGTATTTTGCCTCTGAAAATGTTGATAATAACGAATTAATTTCATTTATGTAGTTTAAGTTTCCGAGGCTCTCCGGGTCTTCAAAAAATTCTCTGAGCGTCTGGTAGAAGCGACGTGTGACCCGAGAGCTGGTCAATATTTGGCGCAGCGCTCGCTGTATGGCAAGCAGCATTGCCATACAGCGAGGCAATGCAGCCAGCATCTTAGGTACACTTCCAACTGGTATTGATATGGATCAGTTGAGCTACCTGCAGTTTGTTTGCAACAGTCTGTCAGTTAGTTAATGTTTCAATTGTAAATACTAGCATTTGTTTGGTTAGATAATTGTGATTTTATTTGTTAATAAAGGCTTTTTGCCCGTTAACGTTATATAGTTTGGCACCGTGTGGTGCCGGCATAGAATTCGACCACCCCCACTCTCTTCCCGTGGGTGTCGCAAGAGGCGAAAGGAGACACATCGGGGGGCGGGCAGCAGCGTCCTCTGCAGAACAACTCCACCGAATTGCGATCCCTAACTACATGCCCGTGGGGAATATTTGCAATAACCCCCAAAATGCCCCAAATTATGAATAATGCCATCTATGGCGCTTTAGTGGCCTATGTCCAGCTGTGCAAGTTATAGGCTAATGATACAAATAAAGGGCATCCGCTGCCTGCTGTTGAATTTATTTTTTTTATTTTAGCGTACTACGTTATTTGACTATACGAGTCAACGTTGTAATATTTAATTTCTAAATAGTATTCTCTATCGTTAAGGTACGAACCTTTAACGTTAGACATTAGCATTTATGTGTTCGCCGATAAAGATTAGGCGTTCTCGGTGTTCCGAGGTAATGTAGCCTCTTAGTCTTACTTAGTCTATAACAACCACTTTTTTCAGGTTTTTTTGAAGCCTTCATTGAAAGTGATTGCGATCTGTTATGTACGTTAAATATCATCATCATCATCAGCCCACATTAGTCCACTGCTGGACATAGGCCTCCCCTAATGAGCGCCATAGCGCCCTGTCTGCAGCTTGTCGCATCCAGCATCTGCCAGCAGTCTTTAGCAGATCGTCATCTCAACTAGCCGGAGGGCATCCTACACTACGTTTACCGAGTCGCGGTCTCCACTCAAGAACACGTTTACCGTTTACGTTAAATATATAACAATATTAATTAATAACCCCAACCCGCATGCCCAGCATGGGGATTATGGGCAATAACCCCCAAATAATGATGCCATCTATGGCGCTCGTTAGGGGAGGCCTATGTCCAGCAGTGGACTATTATAGGCTGGTGATGATGTTGACAGCAGCAGTGCTTACCTCCGGCGTGTTGCGGCAGGGCGATGGAGCAGAGGATGGGTGTTTCCGAGTCCATGGCGCGCGGACGCCGCGAGCCGGCCGAGTTCTCCGAGCTGGACCGCGACGAGCAGGGGAGGTTCAGGCACTGAAATGTACACGTTGCGGTTTAAGGTTTCATGCGAATAAAAAATAAATAAAATAATAAAAAAATAAATAAATAAATATAATAATAATAATAATAATAAATAAATAATAATAAAATCAAAACTAATCAAATTCAAATAAATTATTATTTTGTCAGAAAATACATACACCAACAAATAGCGGGGTTATTATTGTACCAAGCATGGTATAATGTCCCCGTGGTTCGGCAAAAATAGCGAGACCGAAGAGTCTGAAGGGTCACCGCAGAGGTTTTAGTGGATATTAAGTACTTCTCAGGGTGTCGAATCCATTTTCCATTTTAAATTTATGAAATAAAATGTAGGTATGGTAAGTCAATATCATATTGATAATAATTTGCCGTGTGGTGCCGGCATAGAATTTCACCACCCCAACTCTTCCCGTGGGTGTCGTAAGAGGCGACTAAGGGAAACACACCGGGGGGCGGGCAGCAGCGCCTTCTGCAGAACAACTACACCAAACTGCGATCCCAACCCGCATGACCAGCGTGGGGATTATGGGCAATGACCCCCAAATAATGATGCCATCTATGGCGCTCATTAGGGGAGGCCTATGTCCAGCGGTGGACTATTATAGGCTGGTGATGAAGGACCAATTTCTTCATAAACAAATTTCCTCGCTTAAAAAGGCCGAGCATTCAGAATATTGATTCCCTCAAGTTACATGATGATTTATGATGATCAAAGAAATGATCAAAGGAATGATGCTTTATGATGATTTACCTCAAAAATATTCTGTTCTTCGTCCTCCTCTTTGGGCACAGGGTTCCGTTCTTTGTACGCGTGAAGCGACGGCCACGCCCCACCCAGACCTGCGGCGAAACAACGGTCTTCATGTAAATAGAACATAGAAACATTTACTGCAACCGACACATACAATAATAAGTGATATATGAATGTATGTACTATAAAATTCTATGCCGTGTGGGGCATAGAATTTCACCACCCCACTCTTACCGTGGGTGTCGTAAGAGACGACTAAGGGAGACACACCGAAGGGCGGGCAACAGCGCCCTCTGCAGAACAACTCCACCGAACTGCGATCACCAACCCGCATGCCCAGATTGGGGATTATGGCAATTACCCCCAAATGATAAAAATCAAGAATTTTAAATTGGTACCTATAATTTTGAGGCATTTTGCTCCCAATCTCAGAAAATTCACATAATTATTAAAAAACTCACCATGTAAGAATCCAGTATACGGAAGGGGCAAGCAGAAAAAAGCACATTAGATAAATTAGTTCTGGTAAAGTTATATTTATTTAGTAAATTAAAAAAATATTATTTACCTTAAATCTACAACACTACCATAACTTAAGGAAATTAAAAATTTATCCCAAAAATTTACGATTTTTGCGGGTCTCGAACCCGCAGCACTCCCTCAGTACGGAAATGTGCTGATCACTACACCACGAAATCAAAAGAGAAGTCAATAACTTAAGACTAAATTATTCCTAAGCTTTATTACTTTTCTAGCAGAAGTTTAGGGCAAATATGGCATAATACTCAGCGTTGATTTGTCAAGCATTATTATTAATATTTTTGTGCTGGGTTGGGTATATATAATATAGATACAAAGATTTAAATCGTTAGATACGCCCCGACACCAATAATTGTGTCATTGTCCTTGAATGCGTGCGTGTGCAACAAGCGTACTGAGAAAATAGTGTCATCTCTTTTTCTCCCACATTATTTGCAAACACTACTATCTGTTTCGTGCACTCGCCATTTAAATTTGTTACCGAGATCGCGGAATGATAAATAAAAGTTATTTAATTAAATCGCAATACTTACGAGTGAAATGTTACACCTTTAGCTTTGTTTGTATTTGTAGAATTGTTTTTACACTTCCGAAACACACACGATGGCATTTTGTGAAACTTTTCTTGCAAAAATTGGCAGTTACGATTGGTTTTAACACGTCCGGATAACACTGTGCTTCGATCTACACTGATTCCAACTGTGCGAGCTGGCTCACCTTAACTTTGCAACAACGGCTTTGGCGCGGACTCACTGCGGAAAGGGCGTATCTAACGATTTAAATCTTTGTATAGATAATGTGGAGTCTACCCAGCGCTAATGCACGCCTAAAGGCAGGTCAAGTCCCGACCATCATTTCTCTCATTCAGAAATCTGAGTTATAACTGTTATAAGGCAATAGAAATGTTATCAGTCGCGGATCGGATCTGCTGCAACACACCATTTTTATTGCTTCTTTCACGTCTGCTGTTTCGGACAATACTAATAAATTACTAACGCGCTGCTGGCTTATTACCCCGCACATGTTAGTAATAACTAATAACTTAATAAGTTATTAGTCTCAATATGTGCGGGATATCCCTAAGAGAGAAAAATAAAGAAATTAAGCTAATAACTAGGTAGGTACTAACACTAATTTTAGAAAACTGTTTTTTAAAGAACGATTCGTTCCTCAAAATAGCAGTTATCATACTTGATGGAATGAAAACTGTTTTTCGTAAAGAAAGAACGATGCGTTCCTCAAAATAGCAGTTATCATACCACTTGATGGAATGAAAACTGTTTTTCGAGAAGAAAGAACAATTCGTTCCTCAAAATAGCAGTTTATCATACCACTTGATGGAATGAAAACTGGTTTCGAGAAGAAACGAGAAGAACAGTGGTGCCGACCACTGTGGCGCGGTGGTCGAAGGTCCGCCTGCGACGCAGGAGGTTGCGGGTTCGATTCCCGCCTCTGGACAAATATTTATACGATCTGCAATATTTGTTCAGGGGTTCTGGTTGTTTTCTATGTATAATAAAAAATATCTATCTATTTAATAATATTCTATTATGTAGAGGTATATCAGTCATCTAGTACCCATAACACAAGCTCTGCTTAGCTTGGGGCTAGATGATGCTGTGTGGATTGTCCAGCATTATTTATTTATTTATTTTTCGAGAAGAAAGAACGATTCGTTCCTCAAAATAGCAGTTATCCCAGTTATCATACTTGATGGAAACTAACCTTCCAACAAGTCTTCGACCGCGGTCCTCACACCGCGGTCGAAGGCCCTGGCGTCGGCCGCCGTTTGGAAGGTCAGGCCGAAGCGCTGGCCGTCAGTCACCCAGTGGTGGAATGTTGGCATAACCTTGTTGTAGTGGAAGTCTTTCTTTATCGTGCATTCTAGGACCACCTGGAATCGGAGAATAAAAGATTAATAGGTATTACTTATTAGAACTATAAAAATATCGTGGACCTCTTGGGAATCACAGTATGAAGATAGCTAATCATACTGTGATTAACTAAGCTTTTTGAAAACAATGGAGTCGTGGACCTTTGGGAATAAGCCTGTTAAAATAATCAGAATTAGAAATTTATTGGTAAAAAATATTACACGTCAGTATTTATCAACATTAAATACATTAAGTAAATTAACTACTAAAGTTATCGTTTTAAAATATGTCAATAATAAATTAAATTATTGTTAGAACTTAACATAAACTAAAATATCTATACTAATATTATTTAGAAGAAAGATTTGATTGTTTGCTTTAATTGAATAGGCTCCGAAACTACTGGACCGATTTGAAAAATTCTTACACCATTAGAATCCTAAATTTTTCGTTCTGAACACGTGGTAATAGAATATATTCGAAAAAAATAGGGTTCCGTGTAAAAAATAAATTTTTGTTTACATATGAGTGGAGAAAATTAATTGTCATTTCAGGACCTCGCGTTCTACCTTGAATGCTCCTCAAAAGTGTTGTTGTTATTGAATTTTGCAGACTACATTTAAGCCTCCACAATAAGTTATCGTCACGCTCTGAGTCGATTCAACATTATACAAGTAGAGCTGATATTTTTTATTATTTATTTATTATTTAATTGCATTAATAATGGTACCTAATTAACAACCAAGCATGCCGAACGAAAAAAAGATCGCAGTGAACAATGAATTAAAGTGATCACATTATTTCCCAGTAATACTTATGTTATTTATATTCTGCAACGTGTCCAAAAGTCCTGTAAGGTCTAAAGGAAATAAATCACTTTGATTTTGATTTTGAATTCTGAGAATTCTATTATATTTTGGAGGTATGCTTGAGAAACCCTCAAACATGTTTATGGATTAGGTGCAGAATCGTCTAAAGATATGGGGTTAAGCTTGTGTAAATACTCGACTCACCACATTGTCGCTGATTCGAGTCCCGTGTATGTAGTACTCGTGCGACGCAAGGACCGCTGTGGTTGACTTGTCGCCGTTCTCGCCTTTATCTGTATGACAATAAGGTCGAATTAAAGGAAGAACACATTGGCATCAAAATGGGCGCAAATGGCCAAACTAGGATATGACTGTCGACAAGGCAATATATTACTACATAGAGCCAAAGTAGAATAATAAGATTCAATAGAAGAAAGACTATCAGTCTATCGTAATTTTCCGACTTCCCCGTCGGCAAGGCCGTTTCCTTCGGCTGAAACCTAGCCACCTACTTTCTTGTCGCGCCTCATCACCAGAGCCAAAGTATACTAGAGCCAAAGTAGAGTAATCAGATCCAAGATGAGATTCACTTACAGACGCGTCGCTTGCAGACTTGCACAGCTGCATCGCCGGAAACCACTAAAGCCAAAGCAGGATACAAAACAGAGCCAAACTAGGATAATAAGAGCCAAGTTTAAAATTCACTTACAGACGCGTCGCTTGCCGACTCGTACGTCGGCGAGGCCGCCGCCAGCGCCTGGAACCCAGCCGTCTGCTTGTTCGTCGCGGCTCATTACCTGCGCGCGAACACGGACCAAGTAGCACCCACTGAAATGGAGAGAAAACACTTCTTTATATCTCTTACTACTCTATTTATAGCTAAATCATCGTCAGCTTATAATAATCAAGTGCGGGACATAGCCCTCCCCTAATGAGCGCCATAGATTGCATTATTAATCATTTGGGTGTTATTGTCCATAATCCCCACGCTGGGCATGCGGGTTGGGGATCGCAGTTCGGTGGAGATGGTCTGCAGAGGGCGCTGCTGCCCGCCCCCCGGTGTGTTCCCTTAGTCGCCTCTTACAACACCCACGGGAAGAGTTGGGGCGGTGTTTCGAAACTAAGGGGTCAATTCATTATGAATGTTAGCGGGTTAACTACGAACCTAGTTTGTGTTGGAAGAACACCGAAGTTTCATTCCTTAACGAGGGACTTCATCTGGACGAGTGCCCGCACCGCTTGTATAACGCACACAAGGGATGAAACGTTGGTGTTCTTCCAACCCAAATTAGGTTCATAGTTAACCCTCTAATATTCATAATTAATTCGGCAAACTAAGAAAGTTTTTGTTTTATGGCCCGAGACCATGGTAAGGGGTCAATCGTGAATTTACAAATCTATACTAATATTATAAAGAGGAAAGATTTGATTGTTTGTATGTTTGTTTGTTTGTTTGTTTGTTTGTTTGTTTGTTTGTTTGTTTGTTTGAATTGAATACGCTCCGAAACTACTGGACCGAGTTAAAAAATTCTTTCACCATTAGAATCCTTAATTTTCCGTGATGAACATAGGCTATATAATATTTTCAAAAAAGTTAGGGATCCGCATGAAAAATTCAATAATTGAACCGTGGTCTGTATATTCAACCTCTTTTTCTATTATGGCGCGTCAGAATAGAAAAAGAGGTTGTATAGCGCACGGTGCTTGCTTTTTCTCTACGGCCAGTGTCAGTTTTGGAATGTCGAGTCAATGTCAAAAACCCCAATGCTGTTAAAAAAAGTAAAGATCCGTATGAAAACTGTGAAACCCATCGTTTTAGTGTGTATAATTTCTGAAATTTTTGTTTAATACCCGTGCGAAGCCGGGGCGGGCCGCTAGTATTTTATAAACTCAAAGAGTACATAAGTTAGGTAATATAATAATAAAGCTAGGTGGGTACCAAATGGGAACACAGAATCAAAGGTAAAAGACCGAAGAGGAATCAAGAGCTCTCAATGACATGCCTTGTGTCGGAACTAAAGGGGTCAATTGGGAATTCGAAACTAATTAGTTTTCCGAACAGAAGTTTTCCTAATCCGCGATGCATGGCGGTAGTTACTCAATACTCATAGAATAAAACGTTTGCAAAGATAATGACCTACTGACCTCTTGGTCATTTTAATGCAGATAGGTATGCTAAAAAATGGAACCGAATGGATTTGTGTGCATTCACTGCCCAGTCTCTTCCCGATCGGCAGGAGCGGTTTGTTTGACGTACGATGGTTTTTTTTTAATTTTGTATAGTGGTATTGATTATTATGATTGTATATTATTTCTTAACAGTTAACACGCTCTCTCCCTTTATTTAAGAATATGGTCTAAAATAAACACCTAAATTATAACTGACATTTTATATTTAATGTAAATTTTTTATATTTCATGTATAAATATTACGTCTTAAAGTAAAACTGCTTCCACTCCATCCCAAATTTGTCTGGAAGAGATCACTCTCGGCGATAAGGTCTGTTTATTTTTATAGATTTTGTATATTTTTCTTCTTTGAATAAAGTGTATTGTATTGAAATCAACACGTCCACTGCGGTCCCGAATTCAATTGCCGAGGGCGGTGATTAAAACGAATCTCCTTGTTGGAGGAAGGCTTGTTTAGCATAGACTAGACTTATTTTATTTTATTTTTATTTTAATTATGAAACAATTATAAATGTCGATGAAAAAAGAGAGCAGAGTTACGATGTGTAGGTAGGTAACATAATTATAGGATAAAGCTATGATAGCCGTAAAAGACAACAATTAGAAAGATTATGGGAAAAACCGTGGTGTCATTGCACAAAAGACTTCTATGCGAGATGACGTTGGTGGAAATTCCACTTAGAATTAGAAGCTTTGGCTAACTTAGGATAGAATTTCACACAACCCCCCCCCCCATTCCCTCTTCCCGTGGGTGCCGTAAGAGGCGATTAAAGGAAACACACCGGGGGGTGGGCAGCAACGCCCTCTGCAGAACAAATCCACTGAACTGCGATCCCCAACTCGCATGCCCAGCGTGGTGAATATGGGCCCAAATGATCAATAATGCCATATAAGGCCCTCATTAGGGGAGGCATTTTTACCGAAGGCAGGACCTTATATACCTACTGTTAAAATTAATACTAAAATTATTAGAATAAATGTGATTGATTTGTTACAATAATTTCAGCCGAAAGATGTTCCTGCCATGACTTAGGCATTCCTCGACGACCATCACGACTTAAGATAGCCACATAGACCTGCCTCTATGCTAATCAGTGGTTTCCGAATTACGAATACGATTTAACATACACTCCAGTAAAACCCCTATCCTGTTAAAAGTATATAAGCAATAAGGCCACTCTTTGTACTTGTCTTATGTTATGTTCTTTCTCTGGTGTACAATAAAGCATTTTTGTATTGTATTGTATGTACTTACATACGTACACATTTCATTTCATTTATCACAATCAAATTTACAGTTGAGTCGGAATTTTGGTACAATTATAAAATGATGATATTATATATCGGTAACTTCAAATGTTAATTATTGAAATATGATTTCACAACACAAATACATTGAAAATAAAATTATACTTACACTAATTTAATAACTACACTACACACTATGCATAAATAAAATAATAAATAACACATGAATTTATATTGTCGCGAGGTTGCTTTTACTGTCCCAGACGGTTTAGATTTTTGTCGTTATGGTATTCAATAGAGTAGTAACACTTTACCGGTAACTAGATGCTTTCAAACTTAACTGGAATAACATTGTATCAAAAGGACTTTAAATTAACTCACGCCATGATAATTGCTAGGTGACCTATCCCCACATCGGCTCACTAGATACAGACTCCCTACCTGTGATCTCCCCTTCAGAAGGTACCTTGGAACCCTTGCATTGTCTAGTTCGATGCACAATGCGTCATAGCCCAGTTAGGGATCATTGTAAAATGGTGAGTGGGCAGACGTCTGACGTTTCGGTATAAAAGCTTTTATAAAGGTGTTATATTTCAAAATGTAAAAAGAAACAAAAGATGTTGCTGATTTCTGGTGTGCGGATAAATGATCTAACGGTCAAGAGGTCTCTGTCCAAGAGTTCGATACGATTCCTTATCGTATCCAACTCTGTCCAAGATTTGGATACGATACGATTCCTTGGTATAGCTGTAAGTCCAATTGTAAAATAAATAAATAAATTGCATAAATATTCCGTGTATTTTTCCTTAGTTACTGGTGTCGTGTTTTTAACGTTTATTAAGTACCTGTTGTGAAAATTCATAAACAGAAACTGATATACTATAAAGACACGATGTAGGTATCTGCCAAATAGACGTCCAGCTTTGCATGAATATCGGGATGGTATCAAACATCAGGGGTGATATCTAAAAGTAGCTACTATCTTCAGGGTGAACCTTTATCGACCGAAAAATATTACAATTAAATACCCAAGTTACAACTAGTACGTATTTACAATTGAAACAAATTAGCTAACGGCAGACTGTTGCAAACAAAATACAGGTAGCTCAACTGATCCATATCAACCAGTAGAAGCGTCCCCAAGAGGCTGCATTGCCGATAACGATTATATACATACCTACTTTGTTCAATCTGAGAATATACATAATGTTGATGCACCATGCTTCATCTCGTAAGCTAAACTAGACGTCATCCAGGAACGAAAGAAAAACTAGGTATTAAACATACCTTTCTATGTATTATGTTACGTTGAAAATTAATGATGCTATGATTAGAACGTCTACGTCACATGATCGCACATCGTCACGATATTATTGCATTTCATTAACAAGGTAGGTAGATAGGTACCTACACTTAGCGTAAGTTAAGTATTGTTGCAAGTGAATTCCGGTTTCAAATTATCGTTTAATAATATGAAGAAACCACTAATTCCTTTAATATCTTAACTTGAAAAGCTTAGAATAACTTTGGCAGCTTCTACTACTAAGCAATGTAATAATGAGCAATGACGAAGATTAAAAAAATTAGGATAGAACGCGACGCAGCGGAACCAATCAACGAGTGGCTGATTCTAGTTTTGGGTGGATGTCCTTCACAGTAAAAGAGATGGTTAGATGGTTAGTTATCGTATTAAGAAACCTAAACATTATTTCTAATAGTCCACTAACTTAACAGTTTCTAAGCAGTGTTGTTTCTCACTCTGACTTTTGTCAATAGAAAAAGACAGAAATATAAATAACATTGTTTAAGTTTAGCCATTATAAATAAGGGGCATCATGCTTATAAGCAAGAATATTCGAAGAATTCAAACAGGAATTTTGCAAAAGATGATTTAACCTTCGACTGCTGATATTGTGGGCCCATCAAACCGGTCTAGGTACCTATATTGGTATTTAATGTTTTGAAACTTACGCGATCTGAACACATAATGATTAGAAATTAACGGGTATTTATCGCGTTTCTTCTTCTTCCTTTCTTCTTCTTCTTCCTTTCTCGACGTTTCAACAGGTTTGCACTCTGTCGTGGTCACGAGAAGAAGAAACGCGATAAATACCCGTTAATTTCTAATCATTATATTCGTATGTATGGAACTAATAAAACCTACGCAGTAGAAAGATCTTAATAGGGAATGTTCAACGATGACTCAATTTTAGAAAATGTAGGAGGAAGCACTTGGTAATTAAGACAATGAAAGCCGATGAGTAAGTATCATGATTGGAAACAATAGACTCCAATAACAACTACATTGAAGTATTGCATGAACGTAGGTAAACTACCTATATGCTTATATTGCTATGTGCTTATATTATATGCTGTGTGGATTGTCCGGCATTATTATTATTATTATTATTATTATTATATGTACTAGGTGGCGCAAAGGTCATTTTTAATAGGCGGCCAAAACCATTCATTATTTTACCAATCTTACTTTTTGATTTTCTAACTTTAGGTACGATCGACAAAAGATATGCCTAGACACCACAAGGATGATTTTTGCAAAATATTTTCAAACTGGACAGGCATATCTTTTGCCGATAGTACTTAAAAAGGTTGAAGGTGTGTTGTTGTATTTTTTCTGTGTGTTTATAAGATTTCTCATTTAGGTACATTAGGTATGTAACAATAGCTTGAATTTTCAGTTTTTATAATATTAGACCTCTAAGTTTTAATTTAATTGATCTGAAATTCTGAATATAAATAAATAAACAAAGATAAGATAAGTCGTAAAAATTGTTTTTTCATAAGCATTTTAATTTGAACTATTTTTTAACATTTCAAGTGACCAGGGGTCCAAAATAGTCGGGGTGCGAAAGGTACCTCCTACATTTTGTTATTTTTTAACACTTCAGGGTCAATGGTTATGAATAAGGCACGGCAAGGACATCCAACTTGGGCGCTATTGCAGCAAAGCTCTATAGTTCGAATGACCATGAAAGCATTCTTACATTATTGTGAATGAACGACGAGTCATTGAAATAAAGCCCAATGGTACACAACGGGGTGACAAGGGCGGCGGTCGGAACAGTTTTACACTTTTTTATCACTCATTTTTTATCACAGTCACAGATTTTGTATTATTATGAATATAAGGGGGCTCAAAGTAGGAATGTAAGGGCGGTTTTAGGAGTGATAAGGGAAAATGGCCGGGGATAGGCCCTACCTAGTTCGGACAGGGCAATCGAAAAATCACAAAAAACTGAGTCAAATTCACAGTACTCACTTCTCAGATGCCTCGGTCATGATTCGACACGTCGAATATCCTAATTTCTACTCGCCACTTCACAGATTTCACCATTTTTAAGACATAAATACATCAGATTCACTTTAGAACGATTGTTTCGGCCCTTTGTTGGGCCTCAGTGCGCGTGCGTGAACACAGTCCGGGCGATTATTCAATGAACGCGGCGCGGCCGCGCGACAGGTGGCGTGGACGTCGCGCACAGCAGCTGAGAGCTCGCGCGATTGGCTGCCTCCACCGACTGTGACGTAATGCCCAATGACAGCAACCCGTCTGCGCGCGCACTTAGATCACACACTCGAGGACAAAGAGCGGAATCCGCGCGGTTTTTCAAAACCCGAACCACCGGTTAGGCAATTTTTACACCCCTGCACTCGAATTTTGTGATTTTTCCCAAGATTATTCCTCCACCTTGTAAAATAAAAATAATCACGCACAATTTCTGCTTCGTAACACGTTTTCTGTGGTTATTTCTTGTAAATTCGTATTTTTGGACGGGGTGCGTACCGCGGAAGTAGGTCGAGGCTTCGACGCTCCGACTAGAACTGAATGGGCTCGCCCCGTTCATGCAGCCCATTCAAAAATAAATAGGTCAAATGAATTGCAGGGGCAGAATACATGGTAGTTAGTACGTGGCCTAGTTGCAGCCATTCATGGATTGCACAGCCTCCGAGCTAAAAATAGATGTCCTATATTTGGGGGGTCAGTCGCCGACGTAAGTGCAGCGAACTAGGTTACCTGATTTTCTTTGTTAATAGTGCATGACGTAGGTTTATGACGTCAGTCTTGGTATAGTAACTGTTTTTTATACTTGGTTTGGGATAGCCTCTTTGTCCGGATTTTTTTAAGGGGGTGTGTCAAGTAACTTCATTATGAGAATTTATTTAAGAAAAAAAGTTATTACTTAGCAACGATAGTGATTTCTACTAACTAGATTAAAGTTACCCTAAAGGCGTAGTGACATTGTATTTGCAACCATTACTTTTGTATTGATATTGGCTTAAGCAGATAATTTAGCTTTCGGCGATTTATCTATTTATTGTGGTAAACCACAGCGTTACAGTTAATATAAGAATACATTTAGCTTAGATATCAACGATACTAAGCAAATCCGATTTCAAATATAAAAATGTGTTTTTGAAAAATAATATGGATATTAGGTACATATTATGTACCTAATATCCATTAATTTTATTAATTTAAATTTTAATAACTATATAAGTTATTAAATACTCAACAAAATGATTAATCCGCTAAATTATCTTTATAAATTCCCAATTGACCCCGTTAAGACATTAAGGGTTAACTTACAAAACACCTACGTCGCACGAGAGGTTAATTAAACTAAAATGTACATCGAAATATAAAACAAATTCGGATAAGAATGACTTATAAGAATAAAAACACTCGAAAACTGATCTAAGATATCTAAAAAACTAATCTAAGTGACACAGTAAAAGATACCGTAAAATTACACACACAAGACAACAAGACACAAGTAACATTCTTTAGAGTGTAAATTTTACACTCTAAAACTCTTACTCTCTTTACACTGTAAAACCTTTATTAACGAAGATAATTACAATTATACTTATAACTAAATTAGAACAAATATTTACAATTTAAACTGTTGAGCTCACTGCAGACTTTAGCAAACAAACTACAGGTAGCTCAACCGATCCATATCTAAACAAGTTGGAAGTGTACCCAAGACGCTGGCTGCATTGCCTCGTTGTATGGCAATGCTGATGCGCTGCGCCAATACTGACCAGCTCTCGGGTCACGAGTCGCTTCGACCAGATAATTTTTAGAAAACCCAGAGTTTATGAGATTATAATTGAACCCGCATCATCCACTCTTTATCCTCTATGCCACAACGGTCGGCAAATTACAACCTAGCACAAGTATAAATCATATTTAAGGTAGGTTTATAAATAGGGACACTAAAGCCTAGATGCAGCCAATCCAGGTTGACCTAATTTCAATTTTACAATCTATAGTAACTATTTTAGTACTTTGGCACTACGGTGACGGCTTTTACTACCTATCGCATATTGTAGCGGTCTATTTCATTAGGTGGCTTCTGTCCGCGGAATCGCGTACTAGGTAGGTACAAGTACTCGTATAAGAGATCTTACCTTTTGGAAGGACTTGAAAATAATAAGAGGATATCAGCTTACTATTTGTATTGATTAAAATAACTTGTACATCGCATTAATCAATTTTTAAGCTAGTTAATTAGGTATTTACATTTCAATACACGTGGACGCCGCGCGCTGGTCGTGGTCGCGCTCCGAATGAATGACAAACCATTCCATTAGAAGCGGGTTTTTTGAAATACATCGATAAAGACGCAGACCAAGTAAATTAAAAGTTTCAATTATATCTGCTGTTTTTAGGCAAATCTAACACTATACCTTGTGTTCGATTGCAAAGTCGAAGGTCCGCCTGTGACGCAGGACGATGCGTTCGATTCCCGCCTCGGAAAAAATATTTATACCTACGATCTGCGTTTGTTCAGGGTTTTTTGGTCGTTTTCTATCTATAATGGGTATGCAAAATGTTCAACGGTTGGAATGCCGCAGTGTCAAAAAGTGACGGGACTGGTGGGAAAAAAGTATTTTTTGTTTTATATAAATAAATAATTCCAGACAATACCTAAGAAGAAATCGAATGTCTTGTACGAGTACGTACATCGTGCATTGCCCTAATTAATGTCAACCGCGCATTTACGCCAGTCATCAATTTAGCAATACTTTTTATTATATTCAGTTAGCGATCAGCTGTCAATCGACTCACGCGTCTCACTATCATATATAATATTTTTATACTATAGTTTATCGTTAAATATATCAGTTAATTTTTTTATCTCCTGGTTTTTCTGATATATCCAGCTTAGTTACTAGGTACCTGGTGTACGACCGTACATCATGTCTTATAGTTTTACTTCTTTCTAAAATAAACTTAACTAAAACTAACTAACCTAACTTACTTAACTTTTTTTGCCATTATCTAGGAATTCGATTACACTGATCGATTTAAATGTGCCACCCAGTACCAACTAATAACTCTGTTTAAATTGAAAACCTAGAAGTTTCAGTTTAATTTCTATTTTGGTGACTCAATAAATTATTTTGTTTGTTTGTTACATAATTTACTGTGTGAATGCTTATTTTGGGTACCTGTTCGTTTTTGTAGGTAAGAGCCTAAACAAAGGAGTTATTGATATCTGAATTTAGAATTGGTAAAGTGGTAAACCTTGATTCCTTAGAAAAAACTGACCTAACTTACTGAAACTCAACTGATTATCACGGGGCATGACGATTGACGGTGCTATGCAAAAAACTTAACAACGACCTCTGTGCTGCGGTGGGCGAAGGTCCGCCTGCGACGCAGGAGGTTGCGGGTTCGATTCCCGAATCAGAAAAATATTTGTTCGATCTGCAGAATAGTTGTTCAGGTCGTTTATTTTATTTATTTCCTCGTTGTAGGTTAATATTGTCGTCACTCAGTCCACGCAGGAGCTGCAGCTTTATTGTCTTCACAGAACACTAATATCCTAACGGAAAGAAGTAAGACTCCATAGAATAAAAATGCGAACACTAGAGCACACTAGCGCCGCTACTTTATGCCCACGGTAACTAAAGTTTGGCGGGAAATTTGAATTGAAAAGGCGCGCAATTCAATCTTTTGTAAGGTGCTTACTTTCTTTGCGATTATTTATCTATTAAATGAATGGTGAATATTCAACATTTTGTTGAATATCCGCCATTCACCTGATAGATAGTCACACAGTAAGTATTTTGATGATATATTAAAAAACAAGCATTTTTAAATGTTTTGTAATATGTTTATTTTCTTTTGCAACCATAACAATTTTCAAGCAGGTCTTAGTTTAGTCATCATGTGGCCAAGGTCTTCACACCATACCATTTATCCAAATTTTTAGGTGCTCAACTGCATTCGGCGTTCTAACAAGACCTGGCACCAACAAATCTCATTGAAAGAATCTCTTCATTTCGATGAAGTGTTTAAGATGGGGACTCAAGTGTCCTGTAAGGTCTAAAGGAAATAAAGCACTTTGATTTTGACTCCTTTGAGTCAAATTTGTTTCCCTTTTTAAGATCTGGATTGTCTCCATTCAACGCATCAAATAATTGCTCCATTTTTTCGATGATCATTGTTGTGCTCCTAGCTTTTTGTGAAAGTTCACCTGAAAGAAAGATAACATAACATAATAAGAAAAGTTGTTGTTGCAAGCTTTTTAAAGATTTTTCAGTGGACCAGTCCCCAGCTGGAAAACAGAATTAAGTTCATACTCGTGCCCTGAAGTCATGGAATGAAGTCATTGAAGATGGTTCGACATTAATGAACTTATTGAGGATGGATCGATGGACGATAAAGACACGGATATTAATGTAGAATAGAAGTATTAATGTACTCACCTCATAGTAGCGGAAACCTGTGAAAGCACAAGTTAAAACATCTGCGGTTCCGTTTTTGGTGGAAATACGGCATTTAGCGCACTTTCGGTTTTAAGCCATTGTCAATCGAAATAACCTTTCAAAAAGTCGAAATCTTTCAAGATTATTAAAATGTTCTGTTGTTTACGATCACAAAATAAGCAATTAATTTTATTTTTATATCGGTCGGTCTACCGTTTGGCGTTTGGCACGGCTTTCATTCATTCAAATTAATGACAGTGTTACAGGGACATTTGGGTGTCATGTCAAGATTTTATGCATAGATTTTCTTTCTCTTTCTAACGTATAGCGCCATCTCATCTGATTTTCTATGCCCAAGTACTTGTGCTGTTGGCATTTTCTGCTTAACGAGTTGACAGCCCCTGATTGTCTTACTTGTAATCCATTACCAGTGAACTTCAAACCGATCACCGTAGACCCAGTCAGAATGTTGTCGGTATTGTCTAAGGTACCTATTCAACTGGTCTTCGGTTTCAGCTATTTACACAATACTAGCGATCCGCCCCGGCTTCGCACGGGTATTAAACAAAAATTTCAGAAATTATACACACTAAAACGATGGGTTTCAAAGTTTTCATACGGATCCCTTACTTTTTTTAACAGCATTGGGGTTTTTGACATTGACTTGACACTCCATAACTGACACTGGCCGTAGAGAAAAAGCAAGCACCTATTCAACCTTCTTTTCTATTCTGACGCGCCATAATAGAAAAAGAGGTTGAATATACAGCGCACGGTTCAATTATTGAATTTTTCATTTGCGGATCTCTAACTTTTTTGAAAATATTATATAGCCTATATGTTCATCACGGAAAATGTTCATCACGGAAAATTTAGGATTCTAATGGTGAAAGAATTTTTCAAATCGGTCCAGTAGTTTCGGAGCCTATTCAATTCAAACAAACAAACAAACATACAAACAAACAAACAATCAAATCTTTCCTCTTTATAATATTATATAGATATAGATATAGACAAAAGTGACAATCGAAGTCCAGGCTAGGTTTGAAATGCTAAACTGAAGCCGATTACGATTACCAGTTGAGTTAGATTAGACAACAGAACTGATCCACTGCTATGGACTATTAGACAGGTTATAGGGATCCGCCTTGGGGCATCCCGTGGATATCTCAATCGCTGATTGAAGGGCTAGTTTTCCTCCCTATGAGAATCGACCCGTCTGGTGGTGGTCGGGTCGTCAGACGTTTTCACTTGCTGACGTTTCGGACAGAATAAATGGGGACACTTAGTCGCAAATTACACTTTATTTTAGTATTCTCTTCACTGACATTTCGGACACCAATGATAAACGCTGTTTTGTACAGTCAGATAATAAAGTGAAACTGCCAAGACGAATCAAATGATTAAATCATAATCTTCAGCCCACATTAGTCGACTACTGGACACCCTAATGAGCGCCATAGCGCCGTCTTCAGCTTGTCGCATCGCATCCAGCATCTGCCAGCAGTCTTTCGCAGATTGTCATCCCACCTGGCAGGAAAGCGTCTAACACTACGTTTACCAAGTCGCGGTCTCCACTCAAAAACACGTTTATCCCAGCGGTTATCGGTTCTTCGCGAAATATGGCCGGCCCACTGCCACTTCAGTTTGCTAATTCTCTGAGCTATGTCTTTAACTTTAGTTCTCTGCCGGATGTATTCGTTACGAATTCTATCCTTCAGAGAAACTCCGAGCATAGCTCTTTCCTTATCTCGCTGAGCGACTTTGAACTGGTGGACCAACCCTATCGTGAGTGTCCACGTCTCAGCTCCGTAGGTCATGACTGGTAGGACGCACTGATTAAAAACTTTCGTTTTTAAACATTGCGGTATGGATGACGTCATCCATGTGTCTTCTCGTCATCCATAACGATATGATCAAATGAATCCTTAAAAATATAAATCTCTTTAACGATATAAAGGATAGCTAGCAAACTACACAGGGCATCCCACGGCTATGCTACATGGAGGGAACCTATTTTATCCACTCTGACGGCCAGGCCCTCATAGCATTTGGACTCGAAGGCTGTCACGTCCAAGTTAGATATTTCCTATTCTTTTAGTTTGTATTCCTTTAGAAACACATTAAGGGACTATCTGTCTTTAACCACACTGATAGTTCAAATCAAATTTGTACTGTACACCAGAAATTGAACACAACAAAAGACATTACATAAGACAAGTACAATGGGCAGTTTGGCGCTCTTGATGTCATAAGAATATCGTATTCTCCTGTCACACACACAATATTCTTAGCTAGGTACTCCTGCTGCCAACACCAACAATTGTATTCCTGAAAGCTTTTAAACGAATAAAACAAAGAAACGCTCGATGGATCACGTTTGGATAGACCCTGTCGTTAGATACTATACATCCTATAGATAGGTACATATATAGGATATTATATACTAGATATGGTTGTCATGTTTACTTAGTAGCGAGTTAAGAATTTTGTTTTTTTTTGTATTTTTGACAATCTCGTGTGGTAAATCATTAAGTTTCTGTATTTCTAGTTTCTGAAAAGTTTTGCTGTCTTTGTCTTAATGTTCCAGATATTGTAAAGTCAATAAAGTCAGCTATTGTTATGAATAGCTCTGGATGCTGCATAACGAGCTGTTTTAGCTTGTTTTGTGTAAAGGGATGGTACAGAACGAATGCGATATTCTAATTTTTGATACTTTGTTCGCATCTCGTAGTGAGTAGAGTGTACATATATTTAATGTCCGTGTGTAAGTAAAAACAGATGTTATTTAAATAAGTAAAATTTATTATAAAAATACTTAAACTGCTACGAAATACAATAAAAATTCTGCTTAGGATTATAACAATGAGTACATAATAGATTATAATTTAATAGATACACTTATAATATAAATAATAAAATATCTAAACGACATATTTAACGAGGAAAATTTCCTATTTCAGTCATTCCATCAACAACTTTCAGAAATTATACAATTTTAGCAGCGCCATCTAGTACGCAGTAATAAATAAAATTTTAGCAGCGCCATCTAGTTTGCAGTAATAGAAACTGGCAATATTTCTACAAATTATCAAACTCTGGTTTTTCGCCCTTAGTTGCTTGCGCCATCGCTGCTTTGGGCAAGTCGTCGCCTTGGTTCATTGATGCGTTCAGAAGTCGCTAGAATAAAATAGAAGGACATTAGATATAATTACAAAAAAGTACCTATCTACAGCCTCATTGTCTAACTTGAAATCCAATACCAGTGAACTTCAAACCGATCACCAGTTGTAGACCCAGTCAGAATGTTGTCAGTATTGTCTAAGGTATTCAACTGGTCTTCGGTTTCAGCTATTTACAATACGAAAGTGACAATCGAAGTCCAGGCTAGGTTTGAAATGCCAAACTGAAGCCGATTACGATTACCAGTTGAGATAGACAATAGAGCTGGTCCTGCTAGGTCTCTAGATAATAGAACACTATTATTAAGTTTTTGTGCCTATAATAATTAGTATTAGGCGGAGTATAACCCCTTATTATTTAAAAGTTTGCTTTTTTAACTAATTAAATAAATGAACAGGAAATACAATATTTCCAAAAAGCAGTCATCTTTTTATTTCTGATACTATGTTACTTAGTGAAAAATAATCCTCATGATGCCTTTTGATCGGCATGATTAAGCTACAGGGTGATTATTTTTCTCGTGTAACGGGTTCGATTCCCGGTTCACCCATGTAACTATATAAAAATCTATGAATGCAGTTTAAATTGTTTTTTAAATAAACATAATGTCTTCTTTCAGTAAAAGGTTCTATCTACAATTTTTAGGTACAGTGCACGTCACATTATAAGTACCCCCCCTATCTCAATTATGTGGGACACAATAGTAGTTATTGTTGGGAATTTCAGACTTTGAGTATTATGGGTGGGCGGTTCGATCCTGAGCGGCGGCGTGATAAATTTTTGCATGTGAAAATTTGTGATATCTTACATGGGAATTCGAAGTAGTCGTAAATATTATGTAGACAAGGGGGGTACTTAATTCTGACGCGCCCTGTACATTCCCTCCATGTGGCATAGCTGTGGGACGCCCTGTATAGCGATGAAATGTCAAAAATGACTTACAATATGCTCCAACCCCTGATCGTTAGGCCTGCTCTGCGAATAGACCAGGTTTTGCTTCGCGGTTTGCACGGCCACGGGACTCTTTGATGCTATATCTTCAGCTAGGCTCATCGCTTCTTTTACTGCACTGCGGAAAGGATAATAAATATTTATTTCCAAAAATGGGTTTACAATTAGGGACTTAGAATGTATTTTATTATAATGGTGTTTCCTCATTGGTTAGGATAAGGATATATTAGAACAATTATATACATAATGGCCGTGTTGTGCCGGCATAGAATTCCACCACCCCAACTTTCCGTGGGTGTCGTAAGAGGCGACAAAGGGAGACACACCGGGGGGCGGGCAGCAGCGCCCTCTGCAGAACAACACCGAACTGCGATCCCCAACTCGCATGTCCAGCGTGGGTATTATGGGCAATAACCCCTATTATATCTATGGCGCTAATTAGGAGGCTTAGAGGTCCAGCGGTGAACCTCTAGGCGGATGATTATATAAATAATAATAAAAAAAAGATAATCCGCACGACGAGGATGATACTCGCTGTGTAGATCCCCCCCCCCCCCCCCAAAGATGAGATGAAGATGAAGTTATTATTATATTAATTTAAAATACTCATACATGTACTAAATATAAGTATACTTTTGTATTTTTTTGTTTGAGGTCAATATTGAAAAGTATATTGCTTATCTTATTTACGTTTTGAATTGTGACTTGGTGTTATAAATAAAGAATTATATTGTACTAGCGGCCCGCCCCGGCTTCGCACGGGTATTAAACAAAAATTTCAGAAATTATACACAAAAACACGATGGGTTTCACAGTTTTCATACGGATCCCGTACTTTTTCTAACTGCATTGGGATTTTTGACATTGACGCGACACTCCATAACTGACACTGGCCGTAGAGAAAAAGCAAGCACAGTGCGCTATATATTCAACCTCTTTTTCTATTCTGACGCGCCATAATAGAAAAAGAGGTTGAATATACAGCGCACGGTTCAATTACTGAATTTTTCATGCGGATTCCTAACTTTTTTGAAAATATTATATAGCCTATCACGGAAAATTTAGGATTCTAATGGTGAAAGAATTTTTCAAATCGGTTTAGTAGTTTCGGAGCCTATTCAATTCAAACAAACAAACAATCAAATCTTTCCTCTTTATATTATTAGTATAGATTATTGTATTGTATTGCAATAGGTACTCAGATTGTTATATACTTGATAAATTCGACCAACCTTTCTTTGTCTGGCAACACCTTGCTAACCATTCCTAGGGCGAGCGCCTCTTTGGCGTCAAACTTTCTGCCTGTGAAGCAAAGTTCGCGGGCTACCGATGTATTGTTTACTACCTGAAATAAATTAAATATTTGATAAATGTAAAGATTTATCTTTATGTTTAAACTTGCCGCGTTAGTCTATCAACCAACTGGAACGTCAGGAGAGATTTGGCACATCGTACGAGTATCAAATAAAACGCCACACAGCAGAATATATTATTATATAAAATGCTACACGAGAAAAATAAAAGCTAGGGTAGCTTTAGCAATTTTATCATACCGGTTATTTTCTATGTATAATAAAAAAATATCTATCTATTTACTCATATACTATTATGTATATCAGTTATCTAGTACCCATAACAAAAGCTCTGCTTAGCTGGGACTAGATGATGCTGTGTGGATTGTCCAGTAATATTTACTTATTGTATTGTAGTATATTGATCGCCACAGCCTTGATAGAGGACTTACCTTAGGAAATCTCTGCAAAGCTCCGACATCTGGTGCCAATCCAACGTCCACTTCCTTCACTGAGAACCATGCGTCTTCTGAACAGTATCTATATAATTAATTATTAGTTAAAATAATTTAAAAAAAATACATGATGAATAATGCCATCTATGGCACTCATTTGGGGAGGCCCAGAGGTCCAGCAGTGGACTATTATAGGCTGATGATGATGATGATGAATTAAAAAAATACAGGGTTATAGGTAGATGATCAATCCTCTTAAAGACGACTTGGTGCATCAAGACGAACAACTTTGTTTTTTAGTCGTGAAAATCTTTTTTAAAGCTTTTTAAGATATTATAATCTTCATATTATTGTGTTTAATTTAAATTAATAAAAAAAAATTAGTTTTTGTATAAACTTAAGTATGAGCAATATTTTTTTTAAGGAATCTTGGGTGTGTCCAAATGTTTTTATACATTATTATTATTTTATATATTATATTATTATTTTTTAAACGCGCAAAAAGTATTAACAAATTAAATTACAATGATCTAACTAAATAAAAACTAGTATTTACAATTGAAACAATTGAGCTAACTGCAGACTGTTGCGAACAAACTACAGGTAGCTCAACTATAATATTATTATATATATTTTATTACAGGATGGTTAGTCACCTGATATCAGCAGCAGTGATGAGATTAACACCAGCGCCGATACAGGCGTTGTGGGTGACACAGATAACTGGCTTGTAACATTCCTCCAATGCTGAGATGCCATCCTAGAAATCAAGATTATTGAAGTTTTTATATGGATTCCTTATTATTTTTAAATATAAATTAATAATAATAAATAAATAATGCTGGACAATCCACACAGCATCATCTAGCCCCAAGCTAAGCAGAGCTTGTGTTATGGGTACTAGATGACTGATATACGTAATACAATATTATTAAATATGTAGATAGATATTTTTTACTATACATAGAAAACGACCAGAACCCCTGAACAAATATCTGCAGATCGTACAAATATTGGTGGGCGAAGGTCCGCCTGCGACGCAGCAGGTTGCGGGTTCGATTCCCACCTCGGGACAAATATTTGTACGATCTGCAATTAATAGTTCAGGGAGGTCTGGTCGTTTTCTATGTATAGTAAAAAATATCTATACTGTCAGGTACTCGTATATTATTATGTATATCAGTTATCTAGTACCTATAACACAAGCTCTGCTTAGCTTAGGGCTAGATAATGCTGTGTGGATTGTCCGGCATTATTTATTTATTTATTTGAGCAGCTGTTGCTTAAATTTAAAATATACATACCTGTGCAAATTTAATGAACTTGGAATGGAACCTCTGCCGCCTAGCTACATCCTCTAAGTCTTCCGCTCTCTGTGCCATTTCTACGAGACTGTTTAACTCTATGCCTGGAAATATTCATTTTAGATTAAACATTGAGAAAATATTTAATTTTTAATGTTGGTATGACTGATGTTTTGCGAGTGTGAAAAAGGAAAGGATACCGTAACATACCCAATTATTGGCACTTTAAGGGTCACTGTCCAATGAAATCGTGTAAACAATCTTTATGAAGTGTTGCCAGAAAAATAAATTTAGCAAGATGTCAGAAAAAACGTTACTTAACGTTTTTAAATAAATGAAACGTGGGCTAGATAATGATATTATAATGTTTTTATGGTATTTTTTCAAGAACCCGATTTTCCCAATTACTGGCATACTTTGGCCAATTATCTGCATAGGCCTAGTCCCATTTATTGGCATTTCAGATTGTTCAATAAATAAAGGAAATTGTTTATATAGAACAAGGATAAAGTAAAGAGAGGCTAGTAAATATGTAATCACATTTATTTATGTGGTTACTTAGACACATAGAAATGAAAATAATACAATCAGTACAACCTCCTTAGCAATCATTTGGTTCATATAAAGTAGTATCAAAATCAACATTCAGTTATAATTTGAAAAACAACAAGTATAAAATTACTATATCTCATATCACTACATAATAACTTAAACGTAAGAGATCAATAGTAGTAACTATAAGTATATAATACCTATATAATGTCTCAATCTTGAAAATTTGTCAAAAACTTCTCTATTTCAGCTGCAGTGTATAAAATCTTGTTTCTCTTTTCTTCCTTATTTTCAGGTATTAAATTAGCGTAGTCGGTATAATTTTCCTTTTCCTCTTGTTTTTCATCCGATGTATACTCTACGTTTGCAATTTGGGGTGGTATTAACGAGATATCCACGGTATTCAACTTTTCAGATACCAAAAGTTTCTTCACATCTGGGTTCACTCTTCTATGGTCTTTCTTAATTTTCAACTTAGAGTCTGATATCTTTGGTTTTGTTTGTTTAGATTTTGCTTCTAATTTCTTTTTCTCCCTTTCTTCTTTTTATGCCTTCTTCTTTTTCTTGTTTAACTCGTAGTTTTTCGCTTTCTATAGATCTCCATTCGTCAGATGTCAATACAAAAGGAGCTCTCTTTATATTTCTTACGCCTTTTCGTTGAGGTGATTTCGGCAAAACAAGAATATCCGTTAATTTAACGGGAGTGAGATTTATGTTCAGATATTAAAGCGGGTAGCCTAAAAATAAAATCATAGGTAAGATGACACCAATTATTACCATACTTATGCCTAATTGTTGGCCCTAGTGCCGGTAATTGGTAATTTCACAGTTGGCACCGGTGCCAAGATTTGGAAAAATAATATTTTTACTTGTATTTATTATTTATACAAAAAGAGGTGGTCCATTAATCATCTAACTCACAAAATAACCTCCAATTACAAGTTACCTGAAAACCCAATTATTGTCAGTAATGCCAATAAATTAGAATATGGACATTTTTGGATACCAAATGTTGGCACCTGGAAAAAATAATATAAACGATGCAATTCTTGGAAATAAATTGTTAAATAAGTGGAACAATATGTGTTCAATATGCCTTAAATGATTACTCACATTAAAAATCACTTGATTACCAAGATTCGATGATATTAAAAAAGCTCTTACCTTAGAAAAAAAATAGTTTTCACTGGTCAAGTCGAGACACGCTCAGTTGTTGTTATTCTTCCGACGCCATTGTAATTTTCTTTTTTTAAGGTGTTGCCATTTTGGTAGCTCGAGATTCTACTACTCTATTTTAAATAAGTTGCAACACCGTTAGATTAGCTGTTTGCTTGTTAAAGCGGTTAAATCACCAAAGTGCCAATAATTGGTGGGGTGCCCAAATTAGGTCTCTTTACCCTGAAAATATCGCGCTTCGTTAACATATTGAACACTAATACAACGGGTGTTTGTCGCATATACTTGATTGATTTGTTATTGTAATAAGTTTTTTTATAAAAATCTTCTAGTCATCTATACTTATATTATAAAGAGGAAAGATTTGATTGTTTGTTTGAGAGGCTCCGAAACTACTGCACCGATTTGAAAAATTCTTTCACCATTAGAATCCTTAATTTTCCGTGATGAACATAGGCTATAGAACATTTTAAAAAAGTTAGGGTTCCGCATGAAAAATTCAATAATTAAACCATACGCTATATATTCAACTTCTTTTTGTTATGGCTCCGCTGCTTGCTTTTTCTCTACGGCCAGTGTCAGATATGGAGTCATTATGAAGTGTTGAGTCAATGTGTGTTGCTTAAAAAAGATTTGTATGAAAACTGTTAGGGTGTATAGTTTCAGAAATTTTTGTTTAAAACCCGTACGAAGCCGGGGCGGTAGTCTTTAATATATTTACCTCCAGTGAAATGCTTCCCTTGGCCCGATAGTACAATAACTCTGCATTCTGGGTGATCGCTCAGCGCTTCGAAACACCTTCTTAGCTCCCTGAAACATATTCCATTTATTAAACACTAGCGACGCGCTCCGGCTTCGCACGGGTCCAATGCTGATACTAAAACCATGCTCTTGAATCACTCTATCTATTAAAAAAAACCGCATCAAAATCCGTTGAGTAGTTTTAAAGATTTAATCATAGGTACATAGGGACAGAGAAAGCGACTTTGATTTATACTATCTAGTGATGTACATTCATATGACCTCTGTGGCGCGGTGGGCGAAAGTTCGTGCGACGCTGTAGGTTGCGGGTTCGCGGTAGGTTCCCGCCTCGGGAGAAATATTTGTACAATCTGCAGATATTTGTTCAGGATGTTATATGATATGTAATAATATTGTATTTGTATATTAGTCATGTAGTACCCATAATACAAGCTCTGCTTAGCTTTTGGCTTGATGATGCTGTGTGGATTGTCTGGCATAATTTATTTATTAAATAAAGAAATACAATACAAATACTTACTCCCACATCGCATAATTAAAAGTATTCAATTTTTTGGGTCTATTCAGTTCTACATGGAACACATGCTTCTTCGGTACAGAGACAGCCAACGTCTCATACTGCGGGACTTCTGATGAGTAAGCTCTGAGGAATGCACCTGAAATTATGTTATTTTATTCATTTTATTTTACTTTATTTGGAGAACAAAAAAACAAACAAACAGTTTTACTCGGAGCAAATGTATCTATGATTTGGAGATATTTGTTCAGGGTGTTCCTTTTGTGTTTTCTATGTCATATAGAACCCATAACACAAGCTCTGCTTAGCTTAAGGCTAATCTAAATAGCATTGACAACTAATCAGAACTTAAGTGAAAAATGTTTTGTTTCTTCAACAATATGTAGGTATGTATGTTTTGTATCCTCATTACATTAGTATACTGGTATGTGCTGGTATGTGCCACAGCTGGACAATCCGACATTGAAAAATGTTTGCTATAATCACCACACTCGGCAAGCCAAGGTGTTTTGAGGGGAAGCAAGAATTTTAATTTATACAAACCTTAACGCTGAAGTTCCTACTCTTTGTTTTGTATCCATAACCCATGGATCTATGGTTTCATGCCATAACCTTAAAATATCTCGGCGACGGTCTCTCTCATTTCGCTTGTTGTGGTCGGTAGTGTAGCCTTCTTATGTTCTAGATTATTATTTTGTTTTATCTAGAGTAAAATCCATAAGGGCAAAATTTTTACTTACATAATACCGGCCGTTTTGGTTGAGCACTCAGAATAGCTTTTACGAAGGTGGCCATTTCGAACTTAATAAAAAGAAAACACGATCGCAAAAGCCGCTTGTTTTTAAATAAAATTATAAAAGTCCACGGTACACCTTGGAAAAGCAATAATAACAAAAGATAGAGAATGTTCAAAGTCCAACCAAAGCTTGATTTTATACGATTCGAATTTCGAAAACAAAACCAAAATGGTTTGTTTTGGTTTATTGACAGGTGACACCTGGTGTCACCATCAGCCGTTCATGTTCATCACGGTTGTCAGATTTCTGTTTGAACGTCAAAATGTAAATTGAAGGTTATGACGGTTGACATCCAATCCAATGCAATCTCAGACTGAGCTCAGACTAGAGGAATAGAGAAAATAAAATTTTATTCCTTAGTCTGAGAATGCAATGTGAATAGATAAATCGTAAATTCTTATCGAATTACATGGTCGTACCTACCAAAAAAAGATTCAGATTCAATAACTGTATTTCTTAAGGCTTAGGTACAAATTAAGCACCTTAAAATCCAAACGTACCCTTTGATAGCTAAATAGAAAACAGTGTATCGTTGAAGTTTACCAACTACGTAAGTCAGAAAGGTGGCGCGCGAAAATTTAAATATTGTGTTATCTATGTAGTTAGTAGGTAGCTCAGAAAAACGTAGGTAGGTACGTATCTCATTAATAATGTAGATAAACCACTAGCAGATGTTTACAGTCAAGTAGATGTCATCTACTCTATAAAGATTAGATAAAAAATAGAAAAAAAAACTCGTATCAATGTCGTATCTATCTAAATAATTATTTTGTAGCTCTATGAATGTCAAGTTGTTTACCAGAGTCGAAGTGTTTATCGGATATCTGGGTAAGTAAATAAACCTGTTCTACAGCTTATATACCGGCCGTATTTACATACAAGACACGCAGATAGTTCCACTAATATCCACATTCCGTGTTGTAACTTTTCCGATGGCAGAATTGAAGGTAAGAATTTTTATATATTCGCTCCACGATCCCTGTAAACTTCAATATATATTTATAGTAGGTACCTATCCTACCTTTTACTTTTTGAACTAAGTAGGTACTAATTGACGAATACCTAGAATATCTACAATCAACTTAACCCGAGAGCTGGTCAGTATCTGTCGCAGCGCATCAGCATTGCCATACAACGAGGCAATGCAGCCTGCGTCTTAGGTACACTTCCAACTGGTATTGATATCGATCACTGAGCTACGTGTAGATTTTTTGCAACAGTCTGCAGTTAGCTCAATAGTTACAATTGTGAATACTAGTTCTCATTTTCTTTATTAATTAAATTATTTAATGTCTTGTTCGTTCGATAAAATGATTTCCGCTTTAATAAACCATAGATTTAGGCACCAAGACCCACATAGGTATAACAATTTTTTTTCGCTAGTGTGAGCCTACGTCTTGTAGTATTTTTTTGGGTTCTATTGTACCCAGTAACGTTCAAATGGTTAGAGGTCTCACCAGCCAACTTTATTTACAGTATCTATCCGGCTTCGGCTCAGAGTTCTCCTCCGAGGACCCGCGGAGGCCTGGAGCCCTGCCCGTGGGTCAGAACAGTCCCCAGCGCTGCCCCTACGGACTGTATGCGGAGCAACTATCTGGGACTGCTTTCACTGCTCCGAGGAGTGAGAATAAACGGTCATGGCTTTACAGGTAGGGGGATGTTGCTATGGTACCCGCCAATATATGTATATTTTGTACTATTAATAATGGACACGGAGCTGAGACACTCACGATAGGGTTGGTCCACCAGTTCAAAGTCGCTCAGCTACCTACACTACGTTTACTGAGTCGCGGTTTCCACTCAAGAACACGTTTACCCCATAGATGGTGGTTCTTCGCAAAATATCGCCTACTTACTTACTGTCACTTCAGTTTTTTAATTCTCTGAGCTATGTCGATGACTTTAGTTCTCTGTCGGATGTATTCGTTACGAATCCTATCCTTCAGAGAAACTCCGAGCATAGCTCTTTCCATAGCTCGCCGAGCGACTTTGAACTGGTGGACCAACCCTATCGTGGGTGTCCACGTCTCAGTTCATACATTCTCATAATTGCATAATTTAATTTAATTGCTTTGAAATTTAAATTCTAATAATGTTATTATAAATAATACGAATTGAAACTGTTTTCAGGATTCGTCCATCCGTTATCCACAAGCCCTTCAAGAAGTTGGATGTAGCCAAACACTTCACAAATAACTGGGATGAGCAAGATCCTGATCCAAACCAGGTAAGCTCATGCTGAGATAGAGACCGTTTTGTGACTCATTGCAAAGAACCTGCGGCTCTATTGTCTAACTCAACTGGTAATCGTAATCGGCTTCAGTTTGGCATTTCAAACCTAGCCTGGACTTCGATTGTCACTTTCGTATTGTGTAAATAGCTGAAACCGAAGACCAGTTGAATACCTTAGACAATACCGACAACATTCTGACTGGATCTACAACTGGTAATCGGTTTGAAGTTCACTGGTATTGGATTTCAAGTTAGACAATAAGCCTGCTGTTTGATTTTTGCACTAACTTTTTTAATATAGCATGTTTTTGTATGAGTAGCAAATAAAAAAAAACTATACGACCTGATGTATTTGACGACTATGGCACGGTGGGCGAAGATCCGCCTGCGATGCAGGAGTTTGCGGGTTCGATTCCCGCCTCAGGACAAATGTTTTTCCGATCTGCATAATTATGTTTGTTTCGGGGTGTTCTGGTCGTTACCTATGTATAGTAAAAAATACCTATCTGTGTAATAAAATTACGTTTATATTGTATTATTTATAATAGTCATCTAGTCCCCATAACACAATTCATAACCCATTCTCATTCTCTCATTCTCATTGATTCATTCATTCACTCATATTTAGTTAATTTTATTTATTATTATTATCATGTAGGTAGCTTCCTTTTTGACTGTCTGTTTAAAACTATCCATCGAAATGGATCAGTTGAGCTACCTGTAGTTTTGCAACAGTCTGCAGTTAGCTCAATCATTTCAATTGTAGAACTAGCTCTAATTTAGTAGATATTTGTAATTTTCTTTAAATTAATATAAAACATTTATCTTCAGTCTCGCTGGCTACCCTTCGACATCCCGACAACCCCAGTGGACTTCGTATCTGGTCTCCACACGGTCTGCGGCGCTGGTGACCCTCGCTCTCGTCATGGCATCGCCATCCATGTCTACCTGTGTAACGCGTCTATGGAGAACAGCGCTTTTTATAACAGCGATGGAGACTTCCTTATTGGTGAGGAATTAATTTTCTAAGATGACAAGAAAACATAAATTATATGAAAATTAAATTGGATAAGAGCTAGGTATGTTACAGTTATAAAAACAAGTTATAGAGAGCTGAAATTCGAAAAAGAAATCTTAAAACCTTAACAAACGGTAGTATTACAATTACAATTACATTTACGCGTATGTGTAAACTGTTGCGTTTACGGTGGTAAATTTTATTTATTTCTTATTTTTTAAACCCTATCCTAACTAGCTGATAATTTCCGACGTTTTCAGTCCCGCAACAAGGATCCCTGAAGATTACCACGGAGTTTGGCATCATGAAGGTCGCACCAAACGAGATAGCAGTTGTTCAGCAAGGCATGAGATTCTCCGTTGATGTTGAGGGTCCCACTAGGTATGATAAAATAATGCTGGAAAATCCACACAGCATTATCTAGCCCCAAGCTAAGCAGAGCTTGTGTTATGGGTACTAGATAACTGATACCTATACTTAATAATATACGCGTACATAGATATTTTTATTATAGATAGAAAACGACCAGAACACCCCGAACAAATGTGAAGATCGTACAAATATTTGTCCTGAGGCGGGAATCTAACCAGCAACCTCATGCGTCGCAGGCGGACCTTCGCTCACTGCGCCGCAGAGGTTATCCCTTCGTTTAAATACCCTTTATGTACTTAAGCACGTACATATTATTTATATCAACTTAGCTTAGAAATATAATAACAACCCAAAATTTGTCTCAAAAAAGACTAGCCATGTGCACAACTGTGCAAACACAGGTGCACTCACTCTCATAATCCGATGGGACTGCAGATTAATACACACATCAATACCTTCTAGGGATATTTTGTAAATACTGGCCAATAGTAAAATCTTTTCAAGGAACCTTATTTTATAGACCTTTCGGTTCCAAATTTGAATTATAAACAAAAGATTAGCGCGGCATAGCGATAGCAAAAATCGAAGGTTCACACTTACCATAGCTTCTGGTAAATTGTGATAATTAATTAAAGTTAAACTATACCTAATGCCATTTATGGCGCTCATTAGGGGAGGCCTATATCCAGCAGTGGACTATTATAGGCTGGTGATGATGATGATGATGATGATGATGATGATGATGAAAGTTAAACTAAAAAAATAATAATAATAAATTAAATTAAAAATAAATTAAACTAAATGAATGTATCGATTAATTGCGAGTTTATGCCACTAAATGCATCTTGCGGTGCCATTAAACAAAAGATGAAGTCTTTAGAGCATATAGGCACAGTGTACATATGTATACTGTGATATAGGCGTGCTCCAATCAATGGTTGAGGAGATTGGAACAAAATATACCTAACTTGATATCCATAATACATAGTTAGGCTGTAAGTAGTACCAAGCTAAAAAATAGTGATTTTATCGATTGAAGTTAAAAATTAAATTATTTTCTTTCCTTTCTATCTTTTATATCAAGACTATGGTCACGTTATCTTGCTACCAGTAAAGTTAAGATACAAGTAGGGTGATGGAACCAGTAATCGACAAGCGCCAGTGGTCGACACTTTTTTTTTCGATCATCTATAGTAAGCCTCAGAATTTAATTTACCACATAGTGACACTAAACCATGGTCAACTCACTCCCGACTGACATTTTTTAATACGTCACGAGAATCTGACAATTCATTACAAGACCATGGAGGATGGAACGTGCCGACCCGGGTCGTTAACAGAAATAAACGCAGTTTTTTTAACTGAATCCTTAAGAATGTGAGTACACGTTTTTGCTTATAATTTCGTCATTAGTAAATATTATTGTATTATGTTTGATTTTTTGTAAAGTTAAATGAATTTGTAAAGTAATTTTATAATCAGTCTTGCATCGGGGCATCCATTTGTTTAATTTATTACAGTTGTTCATTACTGGAACTGAGAAAGTTACTTACTCCACAAATCGACAACTGTCCATACTTATAGTTTTGTTGACTTTTTGGGTTGCTAAGCAAACTTAGCTCTAATTATTTTGCTGGTTAAGTATATATTTGAAATACACCGATCGAAACACGAATACCAGTAAAGAACAATGTGTCGATCATTGGGTACAAAAAAGTGTCATTAACTGGTTTTCACAGATTTTGTTCTAAATGGCTCTTATAAAAAAATATACGAGCTGTACATGGAGGAAACAATGGAAGAAAAAGCTGAAAGAGCCAGAATGAGACTTGAAATAAACCAATAAGAAGTGAGCACGATGATGTTTTCTGTGGGAAAATCCTTTAAATGGCCTGATTCTAGTTATAAAATATGAAAATGTATTTGGAAAGATAAACGAGCCTATTTGTTTTAAAAGAAGCTTATTCAAATTAAATGAAATGGATAAAAATTTACCCATTATTTACGAATAATAAAATAAGCCTAGAGTTTAGAATTGCTATAGTAAATGTAGACGTTTTATATGATGTTTGAGCTTTCAGCCAATTGCTGTGCTGTGATTTTTTATTTTGATACTTATTAATTATTTCTATTCAAATATGTAGTTAAGTACCTACTTTATACTAATAATAATAGCTACAAGATCTTCTGACTGATATCAGTCAAGATTTTCCAGTAATGGTTGAGGTTGAATTTATTATAAAGTTGTTTTTGTGATATTTTTTAATTTATAAAAGGCTATTATGGGCTTGACATTACGCAAGTATACATAATTTTTACTTATTTCTTATGTTTATTTAATTCTATAGCGCTTATATTATTCTGTTGGGATTTGTGTCGATTACTAGGTGTTTTTTACTGGGTAAGTGTCAAATACTGGATGTTCATAATTGGGGAGTGTTATTTATTGGGGGTTCATTACTGGATTTTTTGTGTTCATTATTGGAGATTTTGAGTAAATTTGGTTTTAAGCTTGTAATGTCCATCATGTAGCTTTTCTGAAAAACTTACGACAGCCATGCCTTTCCCAATAATAATACCTGTAGTTTAAACTACAAACTGTTTTAATATCTTTGTATAAAAAAAAGTTATAAGAAATCAAATTACACAAATGCCTTAAGGGTCCTTAGCCAACCGGCATTCGCTATGAAGCGATTCGATTTTGAAAATTCTTATCGCTCTAGCGATGGCTAGGTACCTTCAAATGGATTAAACGTCAAGATTTTTGGTAGGCAATGTACGAATATTTTGATTTCACCAAACCGATTGACAACATCGAACGATCACTTCCATCAAATTCCTAGCCAAGTGGCAGTTTTGAGAAGCGACTTCACGTAGTTGTTTATTCTCTTGATGGATACACTAGCGAACGCTAAGACCCTGTAGAAATCGAATCGAAACGGCGATTTCATAAACAGCTGTTGGAATTACGTCAAAATTTTAAGTAGCCTTGCGCTAGCGTGGATGTAGCATTCACGATCGCACCCTTGTTTCCCTGTGTCCACGAGGGATTAAAAATATACTTAACAACGAAAAAAACAAGATAAAGCTTTTGCATATGATCGGCAAAAATTCACACATTTGGCTTCTAAGGGCGAGAGTCGAAAGAAATTACAATACAAACTAAAACGTCTATTGTCAAAATGCAAAATAGTTTTGAATTTTTGTTATTTACTCCAATATTACCGAGATGATACGAGTGTCGTAAAATATGTATTTTCTCCTAATTATTTATTTCTTCATGATTTTAAGAACTTGTTGAAAATAATTAAATAATATAATTATATAGCTCAAAACCATTGTTATTTTCTTTCTATTGATTTTAATTACACAATAAACACTGCCATAAGTATTTCAAAAGATTGGGTAAACTTCCAAATCGAAACAATTTTTTTGTTATGTATAACGTTTGTTTACAGAAATTCTATCTGAAGTTATAGGCAACAACCTACTTGGCTTGGTACTCCTTTTTATTTGACCCGTCATTTCATGAACGGTGAACGGACGAAATAAGCGAATGATTGAGTTCGATAACTATAGACTACAGACCGTACACCATAAGTTGTCCTGCCTCAGGAATTGGCAGCATTATATTGGCAGCACGATATTGCCAACATTATGAATCTTTTACCCCATTATGTAAACGTGTGTTTATGTTTTAATTTCATATTTGTATATAAATATATAAGTAGTTAGGACTAGGAAAGTTTTAAATTATGAAACAATAAAAATTTTAAATTATTTATTGAAATTGTTCTGACACTAATTATGGTCAAAAGGAACATAAATAAACAACACAAAAAATTCTTATAAATCGAAATCTTCAAGATCCACGACGATTTTCAGCAGAATTGACTTGTTGCAGGCAGCAATAGCTTCGCTTCTTTATATTATGTATTCTACTCGTGGTTTTCTCCGACATGACTGAAAATGACACATAAAATTTGTATTTGTATAATATAAAATTCAAAAATTCAATATTTGTATATATACAAATAAGGGATATCATAACAAGATAAATTAAATAACCTGGATAATTTACTTTTTATTTTATCTTTTTATGTGAGTAAATCTTATGATCCATTCTAAAGGTATCGTGTATAAAGCTGGTATCCCTATTTTACTTACCAGTTGCATTGATGGTGCAACGCGAGATCGCACTAGATTTAATGGATTTAACTGGGCATGGTCTGCCTTTTCTTCCTCACAAAAGGCACGCACCTTCAACACAATCTCTTTTGCACTGCTTTTGCATGAATAATTCGAAAAATATTAATTAATAACACAAATACAAGCGCAATACTTCAATCAAACTATGACAGTCTAACAACAAAAGATTGACAACCAATTGTGCCAACTTATCGGCATTTAGCGATGCGATCAGACGTATAGACAAGGCGATAGCTACGCAAAGGTTACTTTGTCTACCAATTGAACTTCGCCATCATTTGAGCTATGATGATTGTCGTTGCGATGCGTGATACCGAAGGAATATGTCAAATCCATACATTTTTGTACGTTTCTACCATCGCTTTCGGTAATCAAATGTTACTTTGTCTAGAGCCCAAGGTGTCACTTACTGGTTCCATCACCCTAGTTAGGTATATAGTCTGAAAAAAATTCTGGTAATTTCAAACGAATTGCCAAAAATGTTCTTAGCAAACAGACTATCAGATGATAAACATTTTTGGGATGAGTTTTGCTCCAACTCCAAAACTAACAATCTAACAAGGTAAAGGTTTCTTGTTCGCTTCTTTACTTTTAAAAGATTGAAGTGAATAAATTAATCAAAGTGACCACTTTATTTCCCAGTAATACTTAGGTAATTTGTGTTTTGTGACGTGTCCAAGAGTCCTGTAAGGTCTAAAGGAAATAAAGCACTTTGATTTTGATTTCGATCTGAAGTCTACTTCTCACCCAGGGGGTACATCCTGGAGGTATTCGACGGTCACTTCAAGCTGCCGGACCTCGGACCGATCGGAGCCAACGGGCTGGCGAACCCAAGGGACTTCCTGACCCCTGTTGCTTGTTATGTTGATCAAGAAGTTGAAGGTAAATATGCTATTAATATTTTACCTGGCGTTATCACGAACGTATCCGTGATGCGCAGTTAAAAAAATAAAAAACAAAGTATGATAAATAAATAAAAATCATTTATTTCAGCTCCATTTAAAATCAAGTTAAATAGAAATAGAAAATGTTTGCCTCAGATACTGACCAAATCTCGGGTCTTTCGTCGCATCAACCAGACGCTCAGATATTTTTGTAAAAACCCGGAGCCACCCACCAGTCGATCAGATTAAAAACTCGATGATCTTCGTTACCCCACGGGAATCCGGGAATTATAGGGTCTCGACTCTAATCTCTTGAGATCCTAGGCAAAATCTGCCTCCGCACCAGCCCTCTTTTCCAAACAGACTACTCTTTTTAGTAGGAAAGCTGTTTTATTACTTGCTGAAAGTAAACCATTATTATGATTGTTGTTTTCCAGACTTCAAAATAATAAACAAATACCAAGGGCGTCTCTTCGAGGCCTCCCAACGCCACAGTCCATTCGACGTGGTCGCCTGGCACGGAAACTACGTGCCTTACAAGTACGACCTTGCCAAGTTTATGGTGATCAACGCCGTGCTCTATGACCACTGCGTAAGTTTCTATAAATCAAAATAAATAAATAATTAAATCATCATCATCATCATCAGCCCGCATTAGTCCACAGCTGGACATAGGTCTCCCCTAATGAGCGCCATAGCGGCCTGTCTTCGGCTTGTCGCATCCAGCATCTGCCAGCAGTCTTTCGCAGATCGTCATCCCACCTGGCCGGAGGGCGTCCTACACTACGTTTACCAAGTCGCAGTCTCCACTCAAGAACACGTTTACCCCATCGGTTATTTGCGATATATGGCCGGCCCACTGCCACTTCAGTTTGCTATATTTCTGAGCTATGTCGATGACTTTAGTTCTCTGTCGGATGCATTCGTTACGAATCCTATCCTTCACAGAAACTCCGAGCATAGCTCTTTCCATAGCTCGCTGAGCGACTTTGAACTGGTGGACCAACCCTATCGTGAGTGTCCACGTCTCAGCTCCGTAGGTCATGACTGGTAGGACGCACTGATTAAAAACTTTCGTTTTCAAACATTGCGGTATGGATGACAAGACTCGACGTAGTTTTCCGAACGCTGCCCCAGCTTACATACGCTGTAGGTACCTATAATAAAGCATAGTCAATACTTTTATGTAAATTACTTCCACTCAGATGTATGGTACCCAAAATGATGGCTGCGTTGCCATATTCCATATGCTGTATCATAAAATATTTACTATCAATGTAAATTACTTTCAGGATCCGTCCATCTTCACAGTCCTGACCTGCCCCTCCACGAAGCCTGGGGTCGCCATCGCTGACTTCGTGATATTTCCACCGCGCTGGTCTGTGCAGGAGAATACCTTCAGGCCTCCTTATTATCATCGTAAGTTTATAATATTTAGTTTAATTAATTAAAACGGTTTTTAAAACTAATTACTTTGATTAACAGAAATTAAATAGGTATACCTACAATTACTTATAAATAGTCAATTAAAACGGTTATTAGAATAAGAATATTTATTTCAAAATTATATTAAAACCAATTACTTTGATTAACAAAAATTAAATATAGGTACAATCGCTTACAAATAGTCATTAAGAATACTATAATAATCACAAATAAGTAATCACAATACACACAAAGAAAAAGGAAATTAACCATGACGTTCACAAAATAAAAAACTCGGTCTTATTTAGAGGTATTTAGTCCACTTATCAGTAAACAAGTCAACGTCATTAATAATAATAAACTGTGAAGATATATAATATACCTATAAGCTTTATAATTTAGCTTTCTACAAGAAATTTATCCAATAAAAAGGAATTTGCCGCACTATTTTATAAATGAACCCATGTTAAAACCAGTTGTGACAGTTTAGATTTGCCGCAACATACAAATTATGAAGGAGTTTTGATTATTCTTCGTTTTAATGAATAAAACTAGCCCAAAAATTCGTCGCTAATCGTTGCCCATTACGTATTAACTTGTGAAAAAAAAATACTTCGATATTCTAATCCCATTGGGTTGATCATGGGTTCATCACATAAAATGGTCGGTCAATTTGCGGCAAATTCCCTATTTTATTTGTTCAATTTCTTGAAGCAGATAAATATTAAACATTTACTTATTTCATTAAAGTCGAGAGTAAAAAAACACCGATAATAGGTAGGAAGTTATGATAATTTTATTAATAATGTATAAAAGTCAATAATAAGGTACCTATGAAGATTTAATTTCAAAAAGTCGCTGAGGACAGGATTCGAACCTGCGCGGGTAGAACCCATTGGATTTCAAGTCCAACTCCTTAACCACTCGGACACCTCAGCTGTTGTATGATACAACGAAATAACCAGAATAATACTATGAATAATTGATAATAATACTAATTTTAGAGTTCCGTGTTCAATATAGAAAGCGATTCCAAATATCCTGCGACACTCGCCTTAAAAAAATTACAATAACCGAACTAAACCGTTATAACTATTTACCATATTTATACTGATATTACTTATATTTCCTAAAAATGTTAACCTTCATAAGAACGCAGTGCATTCAGAATGCATCCATGCAACGCGCAACGTGGCAATGCTACTAGCATTGCCACGTGGCTTATTCCCAAAGGTCCATGATTCTATTGTTTCGCATTTCCCAAGAGGTCCATCATCATCATCATCAGCCTATAATAGTCGACTGCTGGACATAGGCCTCCCCTAAAGAGCGCCATAGATGGCATTCTTCATAGTGTCATAGTACATGTGCCCAATCATATAGTAAAAAACTAGCTATATATTTAGTATATATACCTTACAGTACTCTTGGACACGTCACAACATACAAATTACGTGGTTTCCCATTCAATAAAGTGATCACTTTGATTCATTGTTCACTTTAATATTTTTAAGGTAAAGAAGCGAACAAGAAACCTTTACCTTGTTAGTCTTCGAGTTGAAGCAAAACTCTTCCCAAACTTTTTTGTCGTCTATATACCTAATCTGATATTTTATAGAAAGCCTTTTTGCAAATAATAGTTTTGTTTTAACAA
The DNA here is from genome assembly GCA_963931895.1 of Eupithecia pulchellata. Classification (NCBI taxonomy): domain Eukaryota; kingdom Metazoa; phylum Arthropoda; class Insecta; order Lepidoptera; family Geometridae; genus Eupithecia; species Eupithecia pulchellata. The sequence continues at coordinate 6,070,428 of OZ007546.1, read as the reverse complement.
TCCGTTTCAATTTTTTGTACCTAGATAGTTTTTGCATCTCGCTTTGAGTTTTAATGTACTTAGAAGAACATGTAAAAAGAAAAAAAAAAATTCGTACATTCCTTTTAAAAGACCCATTAATCTTGTAGCCCAGTAGCCATGTAAGTTTATTGTTATTTCTAATATTTAAATTATGTATAATTATCGCTATTTTTTATGAAATTATATACCTAGGTACTATACATATTATACACTATTCTAGTACCCAAAACACAAGCTTAGCTTTGCTTATCTGGGGGCTAAATGATGCTGTGTAGATTGTCCAGGATTATTTATTAATTCATCAAATTTGCGGTCACTCGGTCTATTTACCTCCGATCTATTTTTAGTCGAATGTGTTGCGAATGGAACCCTATTTTTGCAAGTAGGTAAGTTCACACTTCACCGTTTATTTGTTCAAGTGTAAAATTCAATTATTTTTATTTATGTCTCACGACAAATGGCTATAATTTCAAACAATGAATTTGTTACCTATAATTGTATTTATTCTTTATATCTATTAGGAAAAGGTTTAATTTTGTTTGTGCGCAGATCATGTAGGGACCAATATCTGTGCCTTTGAAATTTCCTTTCATTTAGGTTTTTTGCGTTCTCTTACAACAGCTGAGGTGTCCGAGTGGTTAAGGAGTTGGACTTGAAATCCAATGGGTTCTACCCGCGCAGGTTCGAATCCTGTCCTCAGCGAAACTATTTTTAGTTTTTTATTATTATCTATAATTATGCGATAGTTAAGGCTCCGGTGACGGATGAATTTAGTATCACATTATATAGTATTTGTATATATAAATATAGTATTTATCTAACTAGGTTCCTACAACAATATTTTTCCAAAAACTTTACTGAATTTAAATTAAACCAAATCGGATTTTTTCAATGAAAGTAAGTTCAAAGTTCAGCCGCTAAACATTAACTAACGCTAATCAAAGAGAAGAAGTTCACCGGACGCCATTTAACAACTACTTCTTTGACCTCCCGTTCTAACTTTACCTAAAAAGCTCTTGTTCTGCTTAGGGAACTGCATGAGCGAGTTCATGGGCCTAATCCTCGGTTCGTACGAGGCGAAGGAAGGCGGCTTCCTCCCGGGGGGTGCGTCTCTGCACTCCATGATGACTCCCCACGGGCCTGATGACGCGTGTTTCAACGCGGCGAGCGGCGCGCGGCTGATTCCCGAGAAGATTGCTGTTGGGACACAGGTAGTTTATTATCAGGTTGTATAGTATAGAACTGCCATCAGCCCTAACTTGACGCAATTGTATCCATGCTTAGTTTTAGCCCCAAAAATTGTTCTTGGTGCGTTTTTACTGTAGATAGTGTATAATCTATCTAATTTTATTAGGTTACAGTTATGTGGCGAATTATTCAATTTTATTTAAATTACGTCTAAAATACAATGTAAAGTTTAACCAAATATGTAAATACTAATAAATAATCCATTTTAAAGTCACTAACTCGCTATTTGGCCAAAATTGAGATAAAAATAAAAAATATACTTACCTACTGTAAATATAGAGCTACATGATTTTAAACAAATAATTAGCCCAGTCCTACAGAGAGTCCTTTAGATTCGATTTCCGTGTATCGACTTCCTCATAATTTATATTTGCTTCTTCACAGGCGTTCATGTTCGAGTCATCTCTGAGCATGGCCATTACCAAATGGGGCGCTGAAACCTGCCAGAAACTCGACGCAAAGTACTACGAATGCTGGCAGAAGTTGCCTAAGCTCTTCTCTGATAAGATTAACGTTTAAACGGCAATAATGTACAGACGAATATTGTACGGGCCAATAATATGTGACAAAATTTGTACATCCTAGTAATTCGCTTACGACTATCCTGACTACATTTAACGACCGTAAATAACAGGCAATGATTCATTGACCCGTAACGAGCCTATCACGTTATACGTCTTCTTAAATAGATGATTTTTATAGATTAAGCTGTTGTTATATCAAGATTTAGGTCTAACTGTATCCTATTAAAATCATTGAATTTCTTATCCCAATTTATGTATCTAACAGTTATTTACCCATGTTATATGTAAGAGCAATTATATACAACTTTTTTTACCTATTTTCTAAGTTAAACTTTATTTGATAATCATAACTAACATAGTGACGATTAATTATAGTAATAAATAAAAGAAAAAGATAAAATACCTTCATTTAATTCAAACCTTCAAAAAGCTGACACAAAAGCCATTCGCATGCCGAAACATTTCTGGTACTTTTAGCGACATTTTCTCCAAATGTTTAATCCCATTACTGTACATACTTTTAGAAATATCTGTCGAAACTACACTAGGATCTTCCAACCAAGCTTCAACCTCGCTATTATGACATAGCTCGATTTTATACAGCAACTTGGTGACGAAACTTGACTGTAACTGAACTTTCTCCGCAACTGTCTTCTCTCTCAAAACCTGCAACTCTTTATCTATAACCCAAATGAGTAAATAATGCTTTTTCGAAGACGACATTTTGCATTCAAGAACTATTTTACACATTATTGTATATTGGAAGCCTAGATCAAACTCTTTAATAATTGTTTCAATGGTGAATATAAAGTCGTTTGTAGATTTATTTCCATACGAAATTTTGTATGAAAATGCAGACTTTTCAGTACTATCTTCAAGGGCGATTTCTGAATTGTATAGCTTTATCATATCTTTACTTTTCAAGCCCAACCAAGCTAAGCATCTATTGCAATGGTACACATCTCTTTTAGCATTAAAACTATTGCTTTTATCCGATAAAAGGGTGTTGCTAACAAGAAAGTATGTTAGTCTGTACAAAAAATCAGTTTTGTTCGGTTTCAATTCTATTTCAGCTTCAGCAGAATTCCCATGGCAGTGCCCATGGCAAAACCATTCAGACATGTCCAAATTCTCTGACGGCAATTCCAAAACCCTTGAAAATTTAATAACATCTTTTGATATGACATTTGAACAGTTACCACAAGCTAGTTTAACACCACAATCGGCTTTCACATTGATGTTTAAATCAGTTGGCTTAACATTAACAACAGTTTTTGGTGCGAGCACTTCTTTGTAGAAATTCCCTCCATTCTCTGGTTCAGTTAGAAGTCTGAAAGATATTGTGTCCTTGTCAATTTTCAAGCAGGACATTGAATTTGGTATAATTTGGCAGAACTCCCTTATGTAGATAATCGAAGATTCTTCAATAGCTTCATCTTCAGAACAGTCCGATAGGCTCTCGATGGAGGATAAACTGTCTCTCCTAATCTTCCTATCATCACCATAGTAGTTCAGAACTATACAATTGCTCTGAATACTAACTTTCAAGTTGCAATTCTTGCTGAAACTTATCCCAGTCTTGATGAAAACGTTGCAACTTCTCAAACGCGCTCTCAATTCCACAAATACACTTTTAACTAGCATTTTTAAGCCTTCACTGACAATTAATCTAACACAGCAATGTAGCTATGATGTTATAATCACTTATTTTTAACTACAAAAGTATTGTCACTACGACAACACTTCAAAATCCTCGGTTAACTATTTATCTGTCTTAATCCTCTGAACATGTCCGTTAGTTTCGTACAAATTGAAGATATTATCCATCTCTCTGATAGTAAAGGGTAGGGAAGCTTTCTTGTAGTAATCTCCCATCATCTCGAGATTGTTGATGACTGTATCAAGTAGGTGGGCCTTCTCAGCATAGATGCCTGGGGCCTCGTGTCGGAGGAATGTAAAGTGTATATGGAGGTGGTAGAATGAAGGCTGGTAGTGCAGGTAGATGCGAAGCTGGGAGCCTGGGACTCCGTATTTCTCGAGGATCTTTGCCTGAAAGAAAAAAAACAGTGGATATCAGAAATGGTTGTATAAAGCTGAGAGGAAATGTTCTGTACCCAGACTTTTTTCTCCGTTTCTTTTTCACTTTTTCCACTAGTGGACATAAATTGAAGTGAAGAGAAATCAATAACAAATTATTTCTTTTTTATAATAATTAACTGTATGAAATTTGACTTGTCTAAGTGCTTATTTTGTAAGCCTAGAGAAATAAAGTTATTGAAATCTAAAATCTGTTTATTTCCCAAGACTTATGAAATCCTCTGTTAGCCTAAAGAAATAAAGTTATTTAAATCTGAAATCTTATCTAATTTCCCAAATGCCAGAATTACCCATGATTCTTAAAAAAAAAAGAAATACTTATAATAAAAATATATTTATATTTCGAATAACAGGATCCATATTTTGTCAGTAAGAAATAACAGAAAATACTTAAAATTAAGGTTAGTAAGAATGACACGAATATCATGAAAACATCACACTACACCTTTATATTACCCTACGTACAAAACATCCACATAGGAGAGGAGATCCTATCAGCAATAGTTTCCAGGATGCTGTTCGCGCTATCCCGGACTCTGCGCATCAGGGAGGGCGGTCTTTTTGCGGAGATTAATTATGACATCATTAAAACCTCACCTTTCCCTCGTCCCTAACTGTCCTCAGCAGCGGTAGATGCTCTGCATCCAAGTCCCGCAGACTCTTCACTCCTCTCCGCCGGATGATGGCCAGTAGGTACAACGTCTCCCGGGTAACACCGTCCCACTTCAGATCAGGTAACAGGACAAAGCCGTCCTGCTCACACTTGTTGTCGTGGATGATGCGATCTTGCTCACTCTTGCCTTCTAGGATGTTGTATACCCACTGGAAAGTCATTAGAATGAATAGTTGTTTATTATGATAAAGATAAGATAAAGATAATAGATGATGAGAATGTACACTATACTATTGTATGTGCAGTGTCTTGTTTTCTTTTTTCCTTTTGTATTTTGCTCATGATTAATAAACAATTTTATGTGTATTATCATCATCAGCCCACATCAGTCCACTGCTGGGCATAGGCCTCCTAATGAGCGCCATAGCGCCCTGTCTTCAGCTTGTCGCATCCAGCATCTGCCAGCAGTCTTTCGCAGATCGTCATCCTACCTTGCCGTTTTATGGTTTTTTCTATTTCCCTTTTGTATGTTCCTCCTACCTAATACTGTGCTAATACTTAATACCTCCATTAGCTAATTCTCTGAGTAAGTATGATTATTGTATTGGTTTTATTCTATTATAATAATAAATATAATAATGCTGGACAATCCACTCAGCATCATCTAGACCCAAGCTAAGCAGAGCTTATGTTTTGGGTACTATAATGGATGACTCATAAACATAATACAATAAATGACATACATAATTCAGATTCAGATTCAATAACTTTATTTCTTTAGGCTTACAAAATAAGCACTTAGACAAGTCAAATTTCAAACAGACAATTATTAAAATAAGAAATAATTGGTTATTGATTTCTCTCAAAATCCAGATTTAATTTCTTAAGTTCATCACTCATGTTGATGAAACAAGGATGATATGTATTTGAACACAATTTTCCGTGATTGATAGCAGTCAATTGTGTGAAATTGTGGTCAAATAGTGTATGTATATCATCAATGTAAATAGAAAACAACAATTTTATACACAGAACTAAAGTTGTTCATCTTGATCTATCCCAAGTTGCCTTTAAAATGTTATTGATCATCTAACTATTGAAATAATATGGTATTTCTAAAGAAATACCATATTATTTCAATATACAGGGATATCCCTGTATAGAAATACCATATTATTTCAATATTTATTATTATTTAATTATTATTTTCTAGTTGCATGTACCTTTTATTTTTATGTATTAACCTAAATATGCCTCCCCTAATGAGGGAGGCCTATGTCCAGCAGTGGACTATTATGGGCTGGTGATGTTGTGATGTTGAACCTAAATATGTGGATGAGCGCCGTCTACATCAAGAATATCTTTAAATGTTTATTTTAAAGCATTTATATGTATGTAATAATAATGTAGTGTAGTCGTTTGTTATTCGTAAATAAATAAATATTACCTGCAATGTAAATTGCTCCTTCTCAATATGCGGCAGGGTCAGTTTCTCGTATAGTTCCCGTGTCTCAATTACAATATGAGTAGTCTGCTGACTGAACTTAGCTATGTGCTTCTCCGTAGCAGGATACACTATTGAGGTTTTAACCCCTAGAATAAAAGAGAACAAAAGAGTTAAGAATAATGCCGGACAATACACACAGCATCATCTAGCCCAAAGCTAAGCAGAGCTTGTGTTATGGGTACTAGATGACTGATATACCTGATAAAATATTATTATAGATAGATTTTTTATTATACATAAAAACGACCAGAACACCCTGAACAAATATCTGCAGATCGTACAAATGTTTGTCCCGAGGCGGGAATCGAACCAGCAACCTCCTGCGTTGCAGGCGGACCTTCGCCCACTGCGCCACAGAGGTTGTCAACACACAAGTAGTAGATTAATATTCAGGAAAAAAATAAATTTAAAATGTCAAATGGATCATGCTAAAATATAGCAGACTATCAGCTGCCCACCTGCAAAGCTGGTTTTATTTTTATTAATTTCTAGCATAATTAAGAATAACTGAATAACATTACAATCTAGCCATAGGTACATTTGGCTAATGGATAATTTTGTTGTAACTTTTATAAAATACTTATATTAAATTAAACAGAACAACACTTTGTTCATGTGTTTCTTTAAAATTAGCACCTATGCACTTGAACTACACTAACTCAAAAGGTTTAGTTCTTTTGAGCTCTTACTATGTCCGTGTGGTTGAGGAGCTGGATCGCCTCAACATTCACATGCTGATGAAGCCTCTGTTCATGAGCCTCTGCATATTTTTGTATTATTTACATCGATGAATTCAATATTCAGGTCCCAATGAAGATCATAATTTCTTAAAAACCAAGAAGCATTAACAATTGCCCTGAGAAAAGCTGGTGGCACAGGTAATTAAGAAAAACATTCAGAAATATTAAGTTTTACACATTTACAGATACAGGTTGGGTTGGTTACATTATTGAAGTTTTTGTATGAATCCACCATCACCATCTAACTTTTTTAAAAATATTCTATAGCCTTTGTTTATCAAGGATAATGAAGTATTCTAATGATGAAAGAATATTCAAATCAGTCCAATAGTTTTGGAGCATGTTCCATTAAACAAACAATCAAATCTTTCCTCTTTATTATAATACATAGTTAGAAATTAAATCACCTTTTAATGGGAAAATACATTTGTGAAGCCTAGATTAGGGACAGAAGGTGGTTAGTAGTGTAAAGGTTGATTTTAACCAAAATCCAGTTTTAACTTCTTAAGTTCATCACTCATGTTGATGAAACAAAGATGATAATATGTAATTCAACAATATTTTACATGATTGATAGCGGTCAATTGTGTGAGATTGTGGTCAAATAGTGTATGTATATCATCAATCCTGAATCTAAGTTAAGAATCACAATGAATCTCATACTTTCACTTCACATTTTAATTGGTGAAAAGAAATACCAGCTGATAATGGAATCTGGTTTGGACATACCTGTTTTAATACAATTTCTTTGAAAGGTACAATTTTCTTAAAAAGTTTCTTAATAAGTTACTATTCTGTTTTTTCTGCAGTCAGTATCGAATAAGTCTTTGTAAGCTACTGACTCAACTATAAAGTCAAATTAAAATTTAATTGAGTTAGATGTTAGAATGTTATCTTTATCTTTAGTGAATGACTCGTGTGTAAGTCAAACAAAAGAATTGCGTTTCTTTGAAACATATGTTCGAGTGACGTAATTTATTGATGTAACGAGTTTGGTGAAAATTAATCGAGAAGGTTTTCGTGAGGGTGGGTAAAGTTTTAAAATTAATGAGAAACTCACAAAAATATGGGATGAAACACTTTTGCACTGAAACACGAAGAAGTGATGACTAATCAAATCACCTTGAAGAATAAGAATTTCGAAAGGTGGCGGGAAGGAAGTTGTCAAGTCTAATGTTTGTTGTTTTTGGTTGTATTGCCTGAAAACTTACCATTGATTGTGGAAGGCGGAAAACACTCGCAGTTCCAATAGATATCGTTCTGGAAGAACGTACGGAGTTCTGTTTTTCCAGAAAAATAACCCGTATCGTTTAGATCTTCTTCTTTGAAAGCATTTTTTTCCAAAATAACCAAAGCCACGCCACTTTTGTTCTTGAATTTTCCTTGTAAACCAACGGTTTTCCTGTTTGTATTACTGCTCAATATTTTTTCCACACTAAAGTCTTTTAAATCAAGCTCAATTTCACTTACACTATTCCCATTTTCATTGTCAATTTTACTTTTTTTACTTCTTGGCGATTCCAAATCGTCTGTCTCACATTTGCCGTCGGACATTTTGGAACGGAGTTGCCAGCCACCTGCCAGCCGAGCCGAGCCATGTGCAACAACAACCTCTACAAAATGTACTACAGTGTGCTGTAATTTAATAATATCAAAATAATTAAAAATATTATGTACAAAACATGTACATATAGTATTGTTCGTTATTATCAATAACTTATAAACACAAAAATCCAATGTAATTTTTTTTTTGGCAAGATCGATAACGTAACTCTAGCAATACCAGTGGTGGTATTGTTCTCCTCTTTTGACATAGATGTCACTTTCTTTAGATTTCTTTTAACTCTAAACGGCGCACTTGAGCTTGGCTAGGTCACAGTAACAATACATAATAGTCGGAGTTAAATTCTAATTTTGTCTCGTACTACCAGTTAGAAGTATTCCTCGAGTTAAATTTGTAAATTTTTACCCGCAGATGTAGGAAGTCAAACTAACCCGCAGTTATTAGGAGAGTATGATGTATTGGAGCGGTTGATTAATCATAAACATACACCCCCACACACTCTCTTTTGATTTTGGTATTCTGGCAACAATTTCTAGTTATAAAAACACTAGCAGCAAGCCCTGGCTTCGCACGGGTATTACATTATTATATGAGACCTCTGGCGCGGTAGGCGTAGGTCCGCCTTCGACGCAGGAGGCTGAGGGTTCGATTCCCGCCTCGGGACAAATACTTGTACGATCTGCAAATATTTGTTCATGGTGTTCTGGTCGTTTTCTATCTATAATAAAAAAAAAACTATTTATGTTATAATATTGTATCAGTGTATATCAGTCATCTAGTACCCATTAACACAAGCTCTGCTTAGCTTGGGTAAGATGATGGATGATGCTGTGTGGATTGTCCGGCGCTATTATTATTATACAGAATTTCAAAAGTTTTTACACATTGAGTTACATAATTGATGTTTTCATAAGGACCTCTAACTTTTTTAAAATATTCTATAGCCATGTTCATCAGGGAAAATTTAAGATTCTAATGGTATTATTTCACCATTAAAAGTCCAGTAGTTTTGGAGCCTATTAAATACAAAAAATCATAACTTTCCTCTTTTAGTATAGACATAATATTAATATTATCATCTACCTATATAATTTACTAAGTAGGTTCGAGTCAAAGAATGTTCTATGGGAAAAAAAAATACTAGTGAACTTATGGTATAAAAATCTCGAAGGTTGTAGAGTATAATAAATGAATTATGGCAATAATTTATTTGTTATATTCTACGAGATTTGTTTTTTCGCGTATGATCGCCAAATAATATTTATCTATGGATTATAATGTAAGGGAGAGGAGTTAAAGAGAAACCAAAGTTTATTTTCGTATAGTAACTTTATTGGTTAATACATTGTGACCTAATCTAAACTCAAAATTGGTATCAGCCATTTCAAAACAAGAATAGAGCTAAAATACATGATGTTTTAAAATTCTAAATTACATACACTGGTATGTACATACATGATTATTTTGTACTTATAATGTAAAGAACTCAACAAATTAGTTGCCAAAAGTAAAAATTATCACTGTTAAAAACCAAATTTGTTTCCAAATATGTAAATTACTTAATTTTAGGAGATATTTTATCACCCTTAGTTGGTAACACTCGCACAAAATACTGTATTACTAGCTTAGCACAACTTTTGATATTAATTGACAAGTTGTAAGCGTTAAAAAACGCTTTATATAATAAAATGGTAACATTCAAAATCAATAAAATCATTACAACTCATTTTCAAAGCATTTGTAAATGCATTACAGGCTTATATTAGTTAAAATATAGTTTAATGTATATTCTACATTAGATGGGGTATATAAATATTGTATAATAAACTTCATTTGAAAAAAAGGTAAGGTAAATTACATTGTTTTCACGAAACATTATTTTAGCTACCTATCGCGTTATTACAATACGAAGTGATAAAACAAAGCTGTACTAAAGTATCTGAAAAAAACTATGATTGAGGAAATAAATTTAACTACATTTTTGCATATACAAAATTAAGTTCATAATTAATATTTTTTTTTGCTAGCAACACCAATGTATACTTATATAATTTTCTGTACACTCAGTCTTAAGAAAGGCACCAATAAAATCTGATACAAGTTGTACAGTTTATACAATTGGCACTTTAATATTGTCGTATTACATCACATTTCGGTTTACTTGCAGTTAATAATTTTAATATTAAGATTACTTATTAATATTAAGTAGGTATACTTTGCATTATAGCATATTTCTATAAAGGATTAAATAGGTATGTTTCCTTCTTATTTACTTTGGACTTTGATTATGTAAGTACCTATCTAAATTTAAGCATATTTCATAATATTCATGGCAGTTTCATTCATAATCATCCAATACAGCGATTTGTATAACTTAGAATAGTTTAACACGCTATTAATTACTAATATATCAATCTACCCTCAATTACATTGTAAATTTTTCGTGTTGCATATAAAAGTTTACTTAAGCCGCCCTAGATGGCGTTAGTAGGTAATACTATAGCGCAGTAGTTTTATAAAACAGTATGTATTAGAATAAATTTCACAACACTTTATACGAATCACCGAGAACGTATTTATGTGATTAATAATACTATGTGTAATTTTAAACCATATAAGGCAAAAAGATTCCAAAATACAAAACGTCTAGATAACATACCAAATCGAAAACGCCAAGAAATTATAACTTAGTGTAAAAAGTACGTAGCTGCTACAAAATAAGCCACAAATAACTAGATATAGAATGACATGGGTACGTTTCCTCCTAAAATACTACGCGCTATGATAGATGGCGCAAACCGCAAAATTATCACCTTGCTTTAAAATCCAGCAAAAATACCTAATATTATTATAACACTATATTGTGATATCAATCGCTGCACATTCAGCAAAAGTTAACATCTCAAATAAGCAGGTTTTCCTGCTGTTTACTAGATGGCGCTAGCATAAAACTTCACGCTGCAAATTCAGCAAGAAGTAAACATCTCAAATAAGCAGTTTTTCCTGCTGTATACTAGATGGCGCTAGCATAAAACTTCACGCTGCACCAGCAAGTAAACATCTCAAATAAGCAGTTTTTCTTACTGTTTACTAGATGGCGCCAGCATAAAACTTCTCGCTTCACAAATTGTCTCCAATACGCATAATCGTGCGAAAAATTATGTGGTATCAATAAAACAGACAGTTTCACCGACTTTTAAGTATATCTCTGCGAATTTTCTAGTCGAAGAATGTTCTAGATATCATTCTAAGTATTCTGTATACCCCTGTGCGCCAGTAAAGATGGCGTCAATCCAGATTCTAGCGGCTTCGCCAGAGGGCGCCATTAGATAGTACCGCCTTTGTCTGGTTTTGACTATGAAGGTGGTCTGTGGGCTCGGGGATTTGGAGGTGTTGCCGTGATCTAGGTATACTTCTTCTATTACCTGTGGGACAAAGTTATTGTTGGAATTATCGTACTCTGTTATTTAAATTGAATTATTACAAGCAATCAAATATAATATTTTATGAAAATTTATAACTTGTTATGAAACCAAATAAAATCAAATAAATTATACATAACGTTTGGAAAAAAACTGGGCTATATTTTATATTGAGGAAAATGTCATTGTTAACGGACTTCATATTATTAAATAAAATATGGAAATTAATATGAATTGTATGTGTGTGTGTAAAATCAAATACAATTCGATATATCAGAATGCATCCGAAACACGAAATTTCGTGTTGAACCGTCGTAGGGTCACCAGGTCTTGTGTAATTAGATTATTAGTAACTAGTTAGTAGTATTTTAGATAATTGGTAACACAGCATCAATTAACCGATATGACACACGAAATTTCGTGTTGGCGGATTAGAATAGAACCCTATTCCTGTATTCTATATTCGGGGGGCAATCCTTACGTACTTGGAAATAAGCGCCACCTCTCGGTTTCTTTTCACTCTTGTCCCAGTAGTAAACGAACGTTTTCGTTTCTCGGTCGAAAACGAACCACCTGGAAACAATCGAATCGAATTAAGCAAATATAATATGAATAAATATATCTGGATTATCCACGCATCATCATCTAGCCCCAAGCTAAGCAGAGCTTGTGGGTACTAGATGACTGATATACATACACTTCTCATAAAAAAAATAAGTATTTGTATGGATTTGAGCAAAACTTCGATTTGTCAGTACAACAAACACAATGAATAAGTCAACTAGCGACCCGCCCCGGCTTCGCACGGGTCCAATGCTGATACAAAAACCTTCCTCTTGAATTCTATCTAATTTATCAACCGAATCAAAATCCGTTGCGTTGCTTTAAAGGTCTAAGCTTACATAGGGGCAAACAGACACAGCGGGAAGCGACTTTTTTATACTATGTAGTGATTTAACATACATTTAAGATCAGACATACCTTTTGGACCACGTGTGGAACTTGGCGCCCAGTTTGTGCAAGTACCCGCGACACGACCCCGACGTTACCGTCACGTAGGGGCACAGCTCAATCTGGTGACCTGAGGGCGGAAACAACACGTTAGCTACTATTTAGAGACATCAAAAAAAAATTGGCGCAGCCCGAAGGATTTTATTTGGCCCACACTTAAGTATAATAAACCTTCAAATGCTTTACCTGCGGACTCCACATGCCTGCGTAGATCGAAGTCGTCTCTATCGACGGGTAGGTAGCGGGTGAGGGGCCGTTGGGACTCGCTGTACGGCGCCACGCCGCGCCGGCTGCGACGGGGCGCGTTGGATAGCGATACTGTAAAGATAGATGAAGATAAATAAAATAAACAATCATAAATTATGCTGAACAATCCACGCAGCATCATTTGACCCCAAGCTAAGCAGAGCTTGTGTTATGGGTACTAGATGACTGATATACTTAATACAATATATTACATAGATATTTTTTTATACATAGAAAACGACCAGAAAACCCACAGTAGGATTACGGGAATCGAACCCGCAACCTACTGAGTCGCAGGCGGAACTTCACCCACTGCGCCAAACAGGTCGTCAAAGATGTTATGATACTTATAGCCTTAACTCGTTAAGTCATCAATTCATCATAAATGTTTGACATCAATTATGTTCGTGTATAATATGCATATGCTGTTACCGGATCGCTGAATCAGCCCGTTTGTCGAAAGGTTCTTGGCCGATCAAAAGGCCGCTATTTATTTATAAGCTTATGCTAAGAATCTTCAACAATATGGCTAAACGTACAAACATTTGTCTAGCGGGAATTCAACCCACAATCTCCTAACTCACAGGCGCACCGTAGGCCGTTATGACAGCATAGTTTGATATTCTTATAAAGTAAGTAAAAACCAAAAGTCCATAGCCATAACACGCTATTATATGCTTCGACTACAAAATTTTAGCTGTCGTAATTTGGCCAAGAGTGTGTTGTCTAAATATACATATATATATATATACACATATAATATACATATATCCTACTTACATATACTAAACGCAAAAGTTCGTAAGTATGGATGTTTGTTACTCTTTCACGCCGAAACTTCTTAACAGATTTAGATAAAACTTGGTACACAGATAGTTTATAACCTGGAATAACATATGGACCACTTTTTATCCCGAAAACCCCACGGGATTGTGAGTTACGCGGGTGAAACCGCGGGCACCCAGCTAGTTCTTTATGTGTCCAACTACTTTTAAATTTAGCGACCTTCAAAGCAAATTGCTGTATCAAAAGTGTTGATTAATAAATAACAAGTAGTATCTACTTTTGTTAGCCGAAGTAAAATGACCTCCAAACAACTATAAAAAATACATAAAAAAACATGGAGACAAGGCAATAAAGAATAAAGATTATTAACGTAGACAGGTTCAAAATATAAAAATATTGTTTTTATTATGACATACTAGCAGAAAACCGACGACAAAAACTCTGAGCTTTCTTTGCTAAGGTAAAAACATTTTGTAAATGAAGAATTAGTAGTTATATATAACAGTGTTATAGGTGAACATTCCTACAAAGAAAAAAAAGCACGGGCTATCTGTCATTTCTTTGCGCACATGCTACACCCCGCTGCCATCACTTCGCAGGCGTCTCTCGCCCTGAGCAGACATCACTTCTCTAGGATCTCTCATTATTTAGTGATCTACCCTCCTGGTACTTGGTTATTCATACGAAATTGGTAACTGGTACATTGAGGTTGGTAATTCCTTTCTTTATAAATAAATCCGCTTCTGATTTATTTTAATACTCACGTATATTATCCCTGCTAAAGTCGGAAGCATGGCTGAGAGGTCTGCTGTCGTCACTGCGTTTCTCATCCTCGGTCGACTCAGTTCTGGAGTTCCTGACTTGCAGCTAGAATCAAATAAATAAAATAAATAAAAACGTGTTTTTTTACAGACGAAGAGTAGATAAACATTTTGTATACAGGGTGATCCATGCAAACTGTACCCGCGAAGGTATGTAACCTGGGTACAATATTAAAATACTAATACCTATCTAGATCAAAATTATCTCGTAAATAAAGATACCTATATTTACGGGATAATTGTGAAATAGAAAGGGAACGTGGGGTATTGGCGGTGCGAGGAAATATGATCCGCAGTTTCGCTCATTGTTCAGTAGATGTCTTTATCTTATTTTCCAACTATCAAAATTTTTACACTAGCGGCCTGTGGGTTATACTCGTAAGTCCATCGTCACTACGCGTCCTTTATAATTACTTGTTTAGAGCAATGGTGGGGCTACCCAGATATTGTAGGTCGTCTGGCATGTTTGCGGATGTACAAGTACATGTTAAGGACTTATGTATTATATGACTTACGTTAAGGGTTTATGTATTCTATGAGTGTGTGAGATTTACATTTTATTTTTCAAATCTAGGCATCATTTGTTTTCTGGATTAAGCGCTATCCACACATTTCCGGGAACTCGTCCCGGCCGTGTTCCGTCAGGGACGGGGAAAAATCGGTTACGTACAAATTGTATGAACTTGTTCACACAGCTCCGTGTCAGGGGTCAGGAAATTTTATGAACTTGTTCACACAACTCGGAACACGGATAGCCCTGACCCGGAACTGACCCGGAAATGTGTGGATAGCGCTTTAATAAACCAATTTAATTGAATTTATGTTCTGAGTTTTTCTTGTAGTTTTCGATATGTTTTTTGTTGTTAGGTATTGGTGTTCCAGACCACACACCTTCGCTGGTACAGGTTCCATGGATCACCCTGTATATAAGTTTTATTCATCAAATATGTATCTACAAAAGTCCTATCCTAATATAATAAACATGAAAGTTTGGTTTGTTGATGATGTTTGGCCGAAGACAAAGCCAAAACCACTGAATGGTACTTACAAAAATAGGACGGGGGTTGCATCCAAGGCCCCAATGCGAACTCTTTATGAGCGTCAGCCAGACAGACATATCAAGCTATATGTATATAGAACTGACATACACTAATCACTTTTGTTTGTTATTAGTTTTAAACTGATTCTATTGTTTGAGTAATCTTTGATACGGTTTCTGTAAATTGATTGTTGAGTTGAGGTATATGCATCGAGTATGTAACTTTTGTATGATTCATATTTACTTTGCGATTGTGAAGTAAAATATATTTGTTTAGTCAGAATTTCAGATATAATATATTATATTGGCGACTCATATTTCTTTGAAACCCACGCGATTTTTATGTAACAACGTAGTTTCGTGAATCAAATAGCTATTATTAAACATTTATTGTAATGGCGAGGATCTTAAGAGGCGTAAATATGCAGGCCTCGATAGAGCCTACGGATTTGCTACCCTTAGAGTCGAGACCCTAGGTCCGTGGGGTATTGAAGCTCGCGGGTTTTTAAAAAAATATCTGAACGTCTGGTCGAAGTGATGTGTGACCCGAGAGCTGGTGATTATCTGGCGCAGTACATCAGCATTGCCATACAGCGAGGCAATGCAGCCAGCGTCTTGGGGACGCTTCCGACTGGTATTGATATGGATTAGTTGAGCACTGCAGTAGTTAGATCAATAATTTCAGTTGTAAATACTTGTTATTGTTCTATTATATAGCTGTTTGTTTGTTAACAACATATGAATCAGACATAAATGATATATAAATGTACTAGTGGTGTCTTTGTTCACTTCTTAAACAAGTGGAGAAAAGATTAAAGCGAAGAGAACATCAATAACGCATTATTTGTTATTTGATACAAATTATTATAGTATTGATATAATATAAAATTTTACTTGATGCTTATCAAGCCAAGCACGGAGATTGTTCTCTAGGGTAGAATAGACAATAATGGCATCGCATCGCCATACATTGCGCACATTATTGAAGTGGAAGAAATTAATTTCAAATAATTTAAGCATTCGATGACAAAGTGACGTATGATTATCTGAAATTTTCTTATGAAAACAATATGATGTGACAGATCGGCAAACTCTCTAATAGATTTAAGTTATTGTAGTGCCTAAGCCCTTGTATCGTCATCACCGGCCTATAATAGTCCACAGCTGAACATGGGCCTCCCCCGCTATAGATGGCATTATTTATCATTTATCCTTGCATATTAAATTTATTTTCTTTTATAATAGATAATGAAGAACGTCTCTTTTGCCCGCGGCAGTTATGTTTATTTGTGGTTATCTTCTCTTTATAACCTTTCAGCATCCAAACGGTTAAAGTAATTTTGATAAGAGGTATAATAATACTCGTCTGGGTTTTGGTTCTTGGCTTCATATTGTGAACTTTTACTCCATTATTATTTTTTCAAAAGAAATTATAAAGCCAGCCAGTGTTTAACACTACGCAACGTATTTTAATGCGGTTTTTTTTTATAAAAGACTGATTGAAGATGAATGTTTTTGTATTGTTATTATTATTTAACCATTATTGTTATTATTATTGTTATTATTATTTAACCAGAGCGGGTCGC
This sequence comes from Eupithecia pulchellata, assembly GCA_963931895.1. NCBI lineage: Eukaryota > Metazoa > Arthropoda > Insecta > Lepidoptera > Geometridae > Eupithecia > Eupithecia pulchellata. The sequence goes on along the minus strand of OZ007546.1, from coordinate 6,053,203 downwards.
TAGTTTTAAATAAATCCTTCTTTGTACGCTATTTCTTCTCCTTTACTTCAAGTTTCAGGTTCTATATTAGTAACAAATTGGGGTACATGTCAAATATAAGAAAAGAAGTAAAAATAAATATTACAAAAAAAAATAATGCTTGCATTCGTTCAGACCTTTTTGACATCATCAGAAGTAGGTATACATACCTAAGTAGATTTTTTAAGCATTCGTTTGAGATAATAGATATACCTACATACCTTATGAACTCATTAACTGTTCTAAATATACCAAACCATGCTATACTGTATACATTGCAGATGTTTTATGTAAACAATGTAAAATATGCTTGTTTCACGGTCCACTGCGCCAGGGCCTTATAATGCTAACTAGGAAGTAAATCTGAATGCAGAAATCTCAAAAAACGCTTTTTTGTTGTTTTATGTATAGTGCGTTGGTTAATACCAATATCTAACCATGTAATTATATTGTATTACGTAAATGATTAATCTAGTACATATTATAACATACACATAACATAACACAAGTTCTGCCGAGCTGGGGGCTAGATGATGATGTAATATGCATAAGTGTAACAATAGAATATTTCCTCTTTATAATATTAGTATAGAATCTATACCTCTCTCTTTGACCACCGCCAGCGCTTCAAACTCACTATGTTCAGAAGTGGACAAATTGTGTTGATATGTAACAAGGTAGAAGTTTGAAATATACAGATTTTCGACACTCATTTATCACATGCATAGGTGTAACAACCAAACCTTTCCTATTAATAATGTAAGTATAGATTTATCTGTCTCTCTCTTGATCAGATCACCGCCAGCGCTACAAATTCACTATGTTCAGGAATGTACCCCCCCTATCTCAATGTATGTGGGACACAATAGTTGTTATTGTTGGGAATTTCAGACTTTATGGAAGGGGAGCTCGATCCTGAGCGGCAGCGTGATAAATTTTTGCAGGTGAAAAATTGTGACAAGGAACAAGGGAATTAGAAGTAGTCGAAAATAGTTTGTATACAAGGGACCCCCTTGTATACAAACTATTTTTTTTTGACTTAATTCTGATGCACATAATGTGTAACAAGGTGAGAGTTTGAAATATTTATATTTTAGTACATATTTTCGTCATTCCATGAATAGGTGCCAAATCATTTAAACAACCGCGAATGACAACTTGTTTTTAAATAGGTTTAGATGTAGACAATTCATTTTGACATTGAAAACACGTGAATAACCGCAAATAAAGTTATTACTGAACCTTGAATGTGTTTACTCACGGTAAAATAATTTATTAGGAAAGTAGGAGCTTTTATCTGTGGTATTTCGTATTGCTTATGGAAAGAAAGAAAATCATTTATTTAGTTCACACAAGGAAACAAAAGTAAAAAAAAATTTTAAATTACGCTTAAGTAAAATAACCCTAAAATTATCATCCTACCAACAGCGTATGAACCAAAAAGGTTCTACCTCAGCACAATGTTGCTTGACAGGAAAGTTGACAGGAGTCGAGCAACGCTGGTTCTTATGGCAATCTTGATGTAAAAAAAAATATTAGTGCTTGCATTAGCTCAAACACTTTTTTGCCATCATCAAACAAGTTGAGTTATTATTTTCGTTTGTGCCGACAATCCACATACATCATGAACTCATGAGCTGTTCTAAATATACCAGAAGACGCTATGCTGTCATTGCAGATGTTTTATGTCCCCTTGTTTTTACTTAATGCCCCCGGGACTGCCTTCGTTGCTCTACGTAGGCTTCTCTATACTATGTCTCCTTTAGTATTTTTACTTATTGCGCCCAGGCGTGCCTTCGTTGCTCTATGTGTCTAGGCTTCTTTATTCTATTATCTCTACTATTACTCTATACTAGTATCTGTCTCCTGGGTCTCCTGAAGTATTTTTACTTATTGCGCCCAGGCGTGCCTTCGTTGCTCTACGTGTCTAGGCTTCACCATACCACAAAGAAGGATCATCGTGAATATGTGAAGACCAAGACCTTGGTGAGAATCAAGCGGTTGTAGTCGTCACAAGATTTAAATCATTTGTGCGTATTCCAACAGAGAATATTTCAACTGTCACTGAAGAATGTGCCGTAAAAACACCGTGTTTTCGCGGACGATTACCAGTCGCAGCGCATACTGTGTGACACACGTCGCCGATATTACGCGGTACAAAATAGGTTTATTTTATGTATGTTAGAATAAGATGAGTGTACTGGGTAAGTTTTTTACATGGCTACCAAGGCGAAGTCTGAAACCGTGAGAGTTATCGAAAAGTGATGTAAGAAGTTACGTGCTAGATTAAAAAAATAGTTCTGCATTAAAAAAAAGAGGAAGAATTTTGTTAATTAGAAAAATAGGAAAAGTAAGTTTTTGAGAAACATTCTTTTTTCATTTTCAGGTCCTTAATTCGTTGATACATAAATAAATGTACGAAAACTACGTTGAAACACCAACAAGATACAATAAAAGTGCGCAGGAGACTGTTTCATAATACAATTTTTACAGGAGTTTAGAAGGTAGGTAGGAGTAAGTTTTACTGATGCAAAGACGTTTTAAGTTTTCTTTAGCTGATTCATAATACAATATTAACGCGTTAACCGTGAATTTTATGTAGTAATGGTAGTGACGCATTTCATTGTTGTTGGCTTTTCGCTTGTGTACTGGCGTGGTATGCAGATCAAAATTCCATAATAATTTTAATGGTATGTTATAGGTGTACATAATTCCTATGTGACGCAGAAGTATATAGATTTGATTCACACTACGTAAACCAGGTATATAATAACTGGTTATATCAGAACAACTAAGAAATATTTTTTTTTTGTTCATTGGAATTGCCATACAGCAAGGTAATGTAGCCAGCATCTTGGGTACACTTCTAACTGGTATTGATATGGATCAGTTGAGCTACCTGTAGTTTGTTTGCAACAGTCTGCAGTTAGCTCAATTGTTTCAATTGTAAATAATTTAGATATGGAATAGAAGCTTTCTTTGTTAATAAATGTAATATCCCATTTAAAAAATATATAATTATGAACTGATATTTTTAACGACTAGCGGTCTCGCCCCGACTACGTGATTTGATAAATTATGAATACCCGTGATTTGACAAAATATATAATATACATTTTTATGCACGAATTATTGAAGTTTCATAACCTTATTTTTTTTAAATATTCTATAGCCATCGCAACCACAAATATAATGTGTGAGTGCGTAAAAATTTACAATTTATGAAGTTTCTGATAAACACTGACGCGTGTAGCTTTATTTATTTATCTTTTATCAATATTAATTTGTTTCACTATTTTTATGCATTCTTCCCTACAGATGCACTACAGTTTTAATTACCACACTGATTCACTAAACCTTTGCGTATTTAAGAACTATCAACGGCACGAATATAAAGGCTCCGTTTTAACGAAAACGTTTTATAACGGTTAACGATTTATAACGGTTAACGTTTAACGATTTATAACGATGAACGTCTAACGTTGTAAAGCGCGTGTCGGTAGACTGCGTGTTTTGTACTGAGAGATCCGAGATTCGGATGCTGGGAAGACGGAATTAAAAGTTTACGTAGAGCTATAAAAAGCTTCGTTCTTAGAGGTGTTGTGTTTATGAAAGATTGCTGTTTAGCGTGGATACTAAGTTATGAATTTGTATTGGGATAGGATATTCCAAGATGGTTTCCCGGATAAAAACGATGACTAATAAGTAAAGTCATAACTTATGTGTATGTATCAAAATATATGATTCGCTCGTCCGTCGCGGCGTCTCTTTTATAAATTATAATCTATGTTCAATTTGGAACTGACAAATAAAGTCCATACTATTTAATTTCATAGGTCAACTTATCAATAAAATATAACGTGTTTTTATCATATTTTTTAAACAATTTACCTTTAATGCTATAATCTTTTTGTCTTGCTAAAATATTTAACAAATTTTCTGGCTTTATTGAATACCTGATCCCTCTATCCTGAACATGAAAATGATTAAGTATTTTTGTATATCTATAGGTCTGATTCCTTAGAAAGAAAAGTAAAACATAAAATAATGTAGTCAAAATAATATGTATAGTATCATAAATATAGATTCCTGGTAGCAAAACCGTCGGCATGTCTCTTATATCGATTCTATTCTACGTCCAAATTGTTTATAACTCTATGCTACAGAGACAGATTTAAAAGTGTTATTTTCGTAAACTCCTTGCGTGGGCGCGTGTGAAATCGTACACATTAGATAAAACGATTAAATTATTTATCTTGGACTTGAAACTGTAAAGATTCATTATGAGTTTCTTGATCTAATGTTTTGGCAACACTTGGGCACGAGTGAATATAATTGATTAAAATTTAGACGCATGTTTTGTTCATAAATAAAAAACTGGTCAAGCGTGAGTCTTATCGACGTAATTAGGATTCCTTAACGTGGTAACAAGTGTTCTGTGAAAACTTGAAAGATAGACATGGTCGGCACTTAGACAGCGTAATTTTATCGCCAATCGCAAAAGTTAATTTTTCGGCTTGCTGACGTTTGGGACACAATATTTTCGGACACTTCGCCCTTACCTTTTCTCTTACTCTAATCGAACTTGGTGCCGGCGACGGCTGAATTTCCCAAACGTAATACCAAATGATTTGTAATTTGAGCATTATCACCATGATTTGTATAAGAATAGTTAAGTTCCTCTCGCAAGATTTTTTGAAAGTTCTTACACAAATATAAGATTTTTTTTTAAAGAACACTTTTGAAAAATTCCGATTTCGTTTAATTGCATTTCTGCAAAGTATTTTTATTACTCTCTTACCTAAAGTATTTGTCGTATTTCTCTTGTACAGAACTCTTAGAAATATTGTGTCAGACCCGCCCTTGTCGTATTTATTAATATTGATCGAGTAACAGATAACCAGTGTTGAATCTGCTGGTCAATTTAGATAAGTTACGATAAGATAGAAAGCAATATGATAATGTGGGTTTATGTATAAAATATTATGATGATAATTAATAGGTTCTGGTCGTTTTCTATGTATAATAAAAAATATCTATCTATTTAAAAATATTGTATTACGTATATCAGTAATCTACCTCTAGTACTTACCCATAAAACAAGGCTAGGTGATGCTGTGTGGATTGTCCAGCATTATTTATTTATTTAATTATGTCTATTAACTAGACAAAACAAAATTAATAAGTCTGTTAGCTAGACGAAACAGAACATAAAAGTAAAAATAAATAATGCTGGACAAATCTCACATCAACATCATAAATATTTTTGTTTTAGATCCCGATGTATTAAAAAAATAAATTAAATAAGATTTGATTCTTTGTTTGTTTGAATTGAATAGGCTCCGAAACTACTGGACCGATTGTAAAAAATCCTTCACCGATACAATCCTATCGTATCCCCGATGAACATAGGCTATACAATATTTTCTATAAAGTTAGGGATCCGTATGTAAACTTCAATAACGTAACTCAACGTGTGCGTGGCGTCCAAATAGGTGGTTTTTGTAAAAAAAATTAACTACCCGTTGAAGCCGGGCATACCGCTAGCTAATATGTAATATGTGTTATGGGTACTAGATGACTCATAATACGTCACATAAATATTCATTGATAAAGTTAATTACAATTAAAATAACAGAACCAAATTATAATAGTACTAGCGTTCCGCCCCGGCTTCGCCCGGGTATTCGTCGGGGCGGACCGCTATTTATGTATATACAGAAAAATATTGGTATGTCTCCAAGTATATTATAAAGAGACAAATACTGCTGTCTCCAATCGCCCTTTATCCTTCCACAGAGGACATATAAACAAAATGGCAGTAAATCCATTCATGGACCGAATCCTATATCAATCCATCTATCCGTTCGTTTCCGTCCATCCAAGAATATCCTAGAATCCATTTATAAGACAAACGATGATTTCCTGACAGGATGTTCGTTGCCAGAAATAGTCAAAAACGGTCAAAATATTTCCTTTACTCCACAATATCATCATGATCAGCCCACATCAGTCCATAGCTGGACATAGGCCTCCCCAAATGAGCGCCATAGAGCCCTATCTTCAGCTTGTCGCATCCAGCAGTCTTTCACAGATCGTCATCCCACCTGGCCGGAGGGGGACACTACGTTTACCAAATCGCGGTCTCTACTCAAGAACACGTTGTCCCCGTTGTACCCCAGCGGTTGTCGGTTCTTCGCGATAAATAGAATGTTAAATCTCATTAAGATGAATTTCTAAAATGAAACATTTTAAACATTTTGCGAAATTAAAAATATCAACATTCTGGGAAATACTAAATTTTGGGATTTCAACTTTATGAATATTCAACATTTTGCGAAATTAAAAAAATAAACATTCTGGGAAATCATATAGAGATTTCAACTTTATGCGAAATAAACCTGATGGTCCTAAACGTTCGTTACGAATCTCAACATCTCAACATTAGGTATACTAATATTACAAAGAGCAAAGATTTGATTGGTTGTTTGTAAGTTTGTTTAATAGGCTCCGAAACTACTACAACGATTTGAAAAATTCACCATAAATCCTACATTCTCTCTGGTTGCCCGCGGTTTCACCCGCGTAACTCCCGATCCCGTGGTATTTTCAAAAAAAATTCATTGAAAATTTCTATAATGTAACAGGCATGTAAAAAATTATAATTTTTGAGATTTTAGTTCAATATAATGACCGCTAATAAATTAAATAAGTGACAGCGAAATATGGGTCGTAGTAACACCTTAATGAAGTTCTCTTGTCGTTTTCTGAATCAATTTGGAAAAGAAATGACGATTTCCTGAAAGGATGTCAGTTCTCTGTGCATTTCCAGAAATAGCCAGGATTCCAGGATGCTATTAATTTCGGTTGTATTTTTAAAAGAAGCGCTTTGATGTTTTTGTTTGGAATGAAATTTTGTGTTAGCTTTAAGGTTAGTACTTTTGTACTTTTAAAATGCATTACATTTTTTTAGGGTGATTTTTAGGTAGGTTTGTAAGAGTGATCGTTCGATTGGCGCGAGATATTTTTGTTGTTTAGAATTTTTTGCTTTTTACATGGAATATAATGGATAATTTTCTAGTAACTTATCGAAAACTTCGGTTCACCTATATTTATGGAGCATTTGAGTATTTTTTGATTAATAAGAAATACAAATACAATTTTCTTTTCTTCCCTTGTCAGTCTGTATCCTAGTTGTTTATCATCATATGATATTTATATATGTATATTTCTCTTCTCTTTTCTCTTGTTTTCAATAAGTTTCCTCTGAGATCTCGCGATCCTTTGTTGCATCCGATTGTTTACTTCCAATGATACGCTAAATTTACGCTACTTTAATGTTTGACGTACACGCATTCCTTTGTCTATTCGTGGTTTATGAGCACTTTTTGGGTTCCGTAACAAAAGGTATTTATAGGACCCGAAACGTAAGCTGTAGGACCGGAAGAGTTAATAGATAGATATTTTTTTAATTCCAAGACTTTTTATGATATCGAAAAAATTACAATCTAGACGGGACTTACCCGCACGTAAAAATCTTATTTCTTTTTTTAATAAAATCTTAATAACATAGAATTTACAATTGGTACGATTGAGCTGCAGACTGTTGCAGCCTACAGGTAGCTCAACTGATCGATACAGAACCATCGATCTAAAAAGTCCTATGAACTGACTGTAAAATTATCTGAGTCACACAAATGAATACTGAATTAGCACCAGTTGGAAGCGTCCTAAAAATAAGTATGTATTTAAATCAGTATTATTTCTTTTCCTAGAATTATGTATAAAAATGAATGAACTTACCTCTTCGATGGACGATGATAAACATCCGGAACTGAAACAATAAAATATATATTAAATATACAAAGAAATAGAAAAACGCGACAAAAATAACTGATAGGTGTAGGTCTAAGTCTAATTTTGAAACTATTTGGTATGGTTGTAATACAATAACGCGCACAGCGCATCAGCATTGCCATACAGCGAGGCAATGCAGCCAGCGTCTCGGGGACGCTTCCGACTGGTATTGATATGGATCAGTTTTAGATTTCAGAGTACATAACTTTTTAACATAACTTTATTTCTTTACCCTTACAAAATGAGCACTTAGACAAGTCAAAATTTCATAGTTAATTATTATAAAATAAGAATGTGTTAAATGGATTTTAATATCACTTAATTTTTTTGTCACTAACGGAAGAAGTGAAAATGAAATCATTAGTACATTCATATATCACTTATGTGTCTAATACAATGTTTGTTTTGGCAATCTAAATCTAAGTAATTTAATGTGAATTATGTACATACCAATTACTATATAAATAGGTAGGTATACCTAAAGCTAAGCACAACATTCAAGATCAGATCAGTTGACCTACCTATTGATTGTTTGCAACAGTCTAAAGTTATCTCAATTATTTCAATTGTAAATACTAGTTCCAATTTGGTTGTTTTCTTATAAACTTCTTTGTTAATAAAGTTTTTCCTCTTTTATAAAATTTAAGATTTGAGTGTTTTAAGTTTCCAATATTTCGGTAAAGTTTCATGTGCCATGAATGACCCCCGTATCATGTGACTTTTATGTTAAAATATCAATATATACGTATCGCAATGACTTTCATTCTAGCGATTTAATTTTTAACCAAGATGTAAACACGCATTTGCATTTTCGCATTTTCAAATGCAGCAAATAAACACGCATTTAAATGCAGTAAATTCAAGAACGCTACAATGGGGCTCTTACATTATTCTGTTAAAGTTTAATAATTGTTTTAGCCGTTATAATAGGCCCCGGATTATAATTGCGAATGAATACTAACTGATTATATTTTATTGGGAAAACCGATAGCATTAATATCTGCAGATCGTATAAACATTAAAAATAATAAGGGGAGGCCTATATCCAGCTGTAGACTAATTATAAGTCACCGGAAGGCTCTATCGGAAGACCAGCGTTAGTTGTAACATGTTGCAACTAACTCATGCTGAGATAGAGACCGTTTTGAGACTCAATACAAAAACTAGTAGTTATGCTTTGTATTTTGGTCATGTTTGTCTTTGTTGATTGGGTTTCAAATAAAAATTTTCTTTCTTTCTTTCTTTCTTTCATAAGCTGATGATGATATAAACATTTGTCATAAGGCGGAAATCAAACCCAACCTCCTGCGTCGCAGGCGGAACCTCCCACTGCGCCACAGAGGTCGACTAGTCATCAGTGGAATATTAGATGATGAAAACTTACCAGCATAATAATGATTTCTCTTTGGATTTAGACATTATAGACGTTTTCCCGTGTCACTGTTCACAAGTCATTACACTGCAAACTGTCTTTACACTCTAGTTTTTTTATACCAATTTAGAATATATATCACTATTGGTAAAGTTCACACAAGATTATTATACACCAAAAACAACTTTACGTAGGTGAAGGTTGTATGGAAGAGATCGCTTGTAGCGATAAGGTCGCCGATTGTACAACGTAATCTGTAATTGTCTTTCCTTGTCCTGTGTTTGCGTTATTGTTTGGTGAGCAAAAAATAATATTTCTATGGACAGTTTAAAAATATGAACATTCCCATTTCGTAACGTTTTTAGATTAATTACTAAAGTACACTCAATCATGGGGAACTTACTCATCAATTATTAGTAATTATGTATAAGTTATGTGATTCACTGAAAAAAACTTTAAGCTCGAACTTTATAATTAGCTTAATAGACTCTAAGGCATATTAGAAACAATTAAGATACGTTGGGGTACGATCGGACACGGGTAAAGAAGGCAGATTAGAAACAGATAACTAGGGGTATGATAGAACATGGGTGAAGACCGTATGTAAATAATTGAAGCCGCATTTACCCATATTTTTATTATGCTGAGGACATATACGCTAAAGCCATTATATAGCAACGAAGAAAGTTGGCATCAACATTAGAAAATTACGGTATTCATTCGCGACCGGACCCTCTACAGGGTGTGTAATTTATAAATTAATAATACTGGACAATTCACACAACATTATCTAGCCCCAAGACAACCAGAGCTTGGGCTGTACTTGATATACATAATAATTCACGAATACATAGTTGAAATTTTTATCATACATAGAAAACGACCAGAACACCCTGAACAAATATGCAGATCATACAAATATTTGTCCCGAGGCGGGAATCGAACCCACCTCCTGCGTCGCAGGCGGACCTTCGCCTACCGCGCCACAGATGTCGTCAATTTCTAAAAACTATAAACACTTCACAGTACACGGTACACGTCAAAACAAAAAAAAAGTTTTTTTTTTAAATTCAAATCCTACACAAGCTTCTAGCTATACAATGACCGACATCGAATGAAAACATCTGTGTACTCAATTATACTCAGGATGTTTTAATATGCGTTGACACGGTTGATATACAGGATGTTGTGAAGCTGGAGTTTTATAGTAATAAACTTTTTTGCAAACCTAGAAAAAAAATATACAAACCAGGAAAAAAAGTGTTACCAAGGTAACGAGTTTCTGTATTTTAGATGATTTATACAACGTTAGATTGTAATATTAAACTTGTCGGATACATAGATAGATAGAGCTTGAATAGCATAGTAAAAAAACTAAAGAAAGTATGAATAGCAACAATTTAAATCAGCCAATACAGTGAAAATAACTTTAAAAGGATCTGGTCGTCTTCTTTTTTGTTTGGACAGGCTCCGAAACTACTGGACCGATTTGAAAAATTCTTTCACCATAAGAATCCAACATTATCTATTATTTTCCCGATTAACATAGGCTATAGAATATAAAAAAAACTAGGTATCCATATGAAAAATTCAATAACGCCATTCAACCCCACCCGTGCGAAGCTGATGCGTATCGCTAGTTAATAAATATTATAAATTAAGTTTCTTGTCATAACTACCATCACTACGAGCTGTTTTGTGCAAGTGTTATACATGGTGGTAAGACAAACAATAAAAAAAAACTATAGAAATCTGAACATCCTGTACCGTAGAATCCAATATGGCCGCTCTACATACAGTGATTGCTTATTAATGCATCGGTCGCCGGCTACGGCTAGACCAAAACGAGTCTATGCTATTGTTTATACTCCAGAACTAGGGCATAGATAACATACTAGGGTAAAGAAAGGTAAGATAAACTACCAGCGAAAGAATATTCTAGAGTGGGTTCAACTCAAACTTAAAACAAAACTGGACTTATCTCAAACTCTAAGATCATCTTCAGCCCATGTTAGTCCACAGCTGGACATAGGACTCCCCTAATGAGCGCCATAGCTCCCTGTCTTCAGCTTGTTGCATCCAGCATCCGTCTGCAGTCTTTCGCAGATCGCCATCCCACGCAGTGCGTCCTACACTACATTTACCGAGTCGCGGTCTCTCAAAAACACGTTTAACCCATCGGTTGTAGGTTCTTCGCGAAATATTGCTCACTGCCACTCAGTTTGCTAATTCTCTGAGCTATGTCGATGACTTTAGTTCTCTGTCGGATGTATTCATTGCGAATCCTATCCTTCAGAGAAACTCCGAGCATAGATTAATTCATAACGGAAAAATTTATAAACGAACATTGTTTTTGTTAAACCACACTCGTTAAGGGATTAAATTTTGTTTTATTAACTGAAAAAATATTATTCAATGAACACAACATTTCTATTATTAATGAAGAATTAATTTTCAGTCTGAGGAGGTGGTAATACGGCATGTAATTTGTTCAGGGTGTTCTGTTCGTTTTCTATGTATAATAAAAAATATCTATCTATGTTCGTACATTATTATGTATATCAATTGTCTAGTACCCCTAAAACACAAGCTCTGCTAAGCTTGGGGCTAGATAATACATACTGTGTGAATTGTCCAGAATTATTTATTATTTATGTCGTTTTAAGTCTGTAAAATTGTATACAGAGAAAGCTGAACAGTACTAGACATATTCAGTTGACAATTCATTTCACGACCTCTGTGGCGCGGTGGGTCAAGGTCCGTATTTATTATTAATATTACCCGTTTCGAGATTCTACAATTTTCTATTTTAGGAAATCCAATTATTTTGTTTCGGAGGAACGTATTATGACTATGACACTCCCTAATAGACATTACACAGAATCAATGCAACCGATGTCTCCAGAATAAGTTTTTGTCATAATTTTGCAATAGAAATAAACAACACGCCGTTACTCTTACGGCTTGCTTGAATAACAGAAAATATGTCTAAAATATTCTATAGCCTATGTTCAGCAAGGAAAATTGAAGATAGAATCTTCAATCATATTATTATGGTGAAAGAATTTTTCAAATCGGTACAGTAGGTAGTTTCGGAGCCTATTCAATTTAAACATACAAACAATGTTTCCTCTTTATAATATTAGTATGTATACCGAGCTGTTTCTTTAATGAAATATCTGAGGGAGTCAAAATACCTGCAGGGGCCACATTACTTCTAATACCATTTTAGGGTTTCGATATAAGTTATGAAACACTTATGGTCTTGCTTGTCCTTTTTAGGGTTTTGCCATCGGTTGCAAAACCCTTATGAAATCGCTTTGGGTCTGTTTTGTGTTTTGAATCCTTAATATCTCAGAAACTACTGCAGCTATTGACTTGAAATTTGAAATAATAATACATTTTGTGCGCCCGCTCATATTTATAGAAAAATAAATTAAAATAAATGAAAAATCAAAATGAAGATTTTCCATACAAATTTTGAAATCGAAATTTTAAATGGAACGTACAAAGTCAAAAGTGGTATCAAATGAAAGGTAAACGTTTGTACATGTCAAAATAGTTTTTGAAATTTTGGTAGGTTTTATACTTTTTAAAATATTTTGAAAAAGGTCGAAAAAATGACCGTTCCCCCCCCCTATCTCCGAAGATTGCAGAGCGATCGACGTGATATGTACCAAGTGTTTGTAGATATGGATCTATATTTTACAGGAAAAATATAGAGAAGTCTGTAAAAATAACAGTTTTTGAAATATGGTCAAAAAAGGGCGGGAAAATTTTCTGAAGGGCTGACTACCCCACCGAGTTGGGTATCAAATGAAAGGTATTAGTTTGTACATTCCAATACAGTTTTTTAAATTTCGACAGATTTTACACTTTTTGATATATTTTGAAAAAGGTCGAAAAATTGACCGGTACCCCCCCCCTTATCTCCGAAGATTGCAGAGCGATCGATATGATATGTACCAAGTGTTTGTAGATATTGATCTATATTTTACAGGAAAAATATAGAGAAGTCTGTAAATCTATTACTTTTTGAAATAAGGTCAAAAAAGGGCGGGAAAATTTTCTAAAGGGGTGACTACCCCACCGAGTTGGGTATCAAATGAAAGGTATTGGTTTGTACATTCCAATACAATTTTTGAAATTTCGATAAGTTTTATACTTTTCGAAATATTTTGAAAAAGGTCAAAAAAATTACCATTCCCCCCCCCCCCTTATCTCCGAAGATTGCAGAGTGATTGATGTAAAATGTACTAAGCGTTTGTAGATATAGATCTATATTTTACAGGAAAAATATAGTAAATATAATACTTTTAAAAATATGGTCAAAAAACTAATTTTCATACAATGGGGGCTATTTCATTGAGAATAATATCAAATCAAAGGTATGGATTTCAACAATTCAAAACAGGTTTTGAAAATCGTCTAAGTTTCATACTTAGTGAAATAGGTTGAAAAAAGCCGAAAAAAAATTGTAGGTACCAACCCACTTACCTACCCACTAATCTCTGTAGTAACTGTAATAGGAGTTCCACAGCGCACCAAAACCGTTGTTCTCAAAATTTTTGAGAAGAGATAGGTATGTATCCTAGATAATCCACACAGTATCATTTACCCACATGCTAAGCAAAGCTTGTGTTATTGGTATTACTACGATAGCTGTTATACTTAATAAAGTATAAGTATCACATAAGATGATTTATTTTTGTGTACTGAAAAGGACTAGAACACCCGAACAAATAATCTCAAGATCCTACAAATATTAGTCCCGAGGCAGGAATCAAACCTCCACCTCCTGCGTTGTAAGCCCACCGCGCCAAGAGGTTGTCATATACGTACCTACCTAAACGACAAAAGTTCAAAACCCTCGGCGCGCGAGTTACACTCGCACTTGTCGTACTTGTTTTCAATAGTGAATACCTTAACAACTACCGCAGATATAAACTTATATTTAAATATTAATACATATCGTATTATATGAATAAATTATAAAGAAAAATTTCAGTCTACAAATTTGTGATGGCGAAATTTTAAGAGACTATACATCAAATAAAAGGTGTCGTTTGTAAATTATAAAAAGTTTTGAAGTCGTCGTTTCTTTTTCTGGTAGTGAAATAGCCTTTGCCATACAGTGGGAAGATCTTTATAAAAATATAAAAATAAATTTTTGACATTGAAATGAAATAAAAAAAAACTATTGTATAGTTTGACGAATTCATTATGAATGTAAAAGGTTAACTAAGAACCTATTTTGTGTTGGAAGAACACCAAGGTTTGAAACGTTGGAAGAACACCAAGGGATGAAACGTTGGTATTCTTACAACACGAAAAGGTTTGTAGCTAACCCGCTTACATTCATAAAGAAAACAGCCTGTTAGAAGTCATAGAAATCTTTTTACGTCAAGAAGGAGCCCAAATAACAAACTGTCACTCATTGTATGTCAAATAACGAAAAACAGACACTATTCAAATTCGAAATTGGAATTCCGAACGCGACGAAATACGCGAATATACTGACTTTATCTTATCAATCCGTGGACTAGTATCATGAAGCAAAAATGTATGCCTTATTGCGAAGGAATAAGGCTTGAAATAAGTTTGAATGTTAGGCTACCTTTGAATAAAATGTAAACCTTATTGCACAGACATAAGGTTGACAAGAATGGACTAGGCCTGAGCAATAAGTCGTGTTGTTATCAGTCTGTAGGTATATTTAAATTGGAAGAAACCGAACTCTATTGTAATTGAGTGAAGGTGCATTTTAGATTAGAGTAAGTTTAAGCACTTGAGTATACAGGTTATCTAAAAATGTGTAAAATGTTTTAGAGATGATGCACTCAGGAAGGACGGTAGGTACGTTAGTATTACGTCAGAGCAGAACCTACCAGTTGAGCTCCCTAGAGTTTGTTTGCAACAGTCTAAAGTTAGCTGATTTTTTTAATTGTAAATACTAGTTAGATTACCTGTAATTAAATGTTCATTGCTTATATAATTTTTACAGGTTTAAAGAAAAAAGTATAATAAAATAAAGTTACTAAAATCTGAAATCTCATCATCATCACCTTATGGGTGACGATCTTGACAAATGTTTGGACGATCTGCAGATATTTCTTGTCGTTTTCTATGTATACTAAAAATCTAACTTTGTATACATACATATATTGTACTCAATATATCAGTCATTTAGTACCTACCTATGAAACAAGCTCTACTAAGCTTGGAGCTAGATGATGTTGTGTGGATTGTCCAGCATTATTTATTTATAAAAAGAATAATTGAATTAGAAAAAATCATAGAGCAAAAGTTGTTCGTCTTGATCTACCCAAGTGGCCTTTAAGATGTTATTGATCATTACAAAATCAAAATCAAAGTGCTTTATTTCCTTTAGACCTTACAGGACTCTTGGACACGTCACAAAATACAAGTTGCTTAAATAATAAAAATGGGAAATAAAGTGATCACTTTGATTCAATGTTCACTTCAATCTTTATAAGGTAAAGTAAAGAAGCGAACAAGAAACCTTTACCTTGTTAGATTGTTAGTTTTAGAGTTGGAGCAAAACTCGTCCCAAACCTTTTTATCATCGAGATAATCTGATATTTTAAGCCTTTTTGCAAAGAATATTTTTAACAATCCGTTTGAATTTATTTATAGACAAATTTTGCAACTCATTTGGAGTTTTGTTGTAGAAGCGTACCTACATTGCCCTTTAAAAGATGCATTAATCTTTTGTAGCCTAGTAGTGGGTACAGTAAGTTTATTCTTATTTCTAGTATTTATATTATGTATATCGCTATTTTTGACGAATTTATTGATATTTTTATGAGTGTACATCACAAGTTTTCATAAATATACTGACATGGTACTGTCATAATGTTTATTTCTTTGACCTACATACCCTTTGTACCTATAACCCTGTATATAAAATTAACGATAGAGGGCGCTGTGTCAACAAGTAACGTTACCAAATCAATGCCTGAGTTGCCTACAACTCAACTCAACATCACCCCTAGGTAAATCTGAACTTAGCACGAAATATATTAGACAATTAAGGGATTTTACTTTTGAAACTATCATGGTTATCAACACTAAAGTCATTTATAACGGGATATTTACCATGATTTAAGGTTTGAGTTTACCCTCAAACTCAAAACTCGACTTTAGAATTAAGGGATTACTTACAATCTAGAGTAAGAGAAAAGAAACACTTACCCCTCCTCAAAAATTGCAGAGTTCACCATAAACCCTTCTTCGATCATGCTCGAATCCTCCACGCCTTGATCGAAACAGTTGATCGACCGATCAAACTGTCCCGAACGATCATAATCGATTGATCTGTCAAAGTTGACGGAGCGTTCCTTCTTGTCATAATCCGATCGGTCAAACTTTGCCCGGTCTCGTTCAAAGTCTGGCGATCTTTCGTCGGCTTGTTCCAACTGACTCGTATCAGTAATTTTATCGTCAAAAGTGACAGATTTGTCAACCTTCTCCTTTTCTTGACAGTCGCTGTCGCGTCTGTCATCTGTCAAACTAAAGTCACCGCTGTCAACGGATTTCTCTCTGACTTTTTGGTCCCACAGTTTCTTTGTTTCGTCTTGAGCGCGTCGCTTCAGTTCGGAAATCTTTTCACGTTCGTTCTCTATCATTTGGCATCCTGGAAATAAGGTTCAAATTAGATATTGCATTTTGATTGGGTTTTCGGACCGTCACGCTCGGTTAGGTTACGCTCACGTGTTTATTTGGCACCAGTTGTCATTATCAATCTACGCTAGTCATGTGCAAAATGGCGTCTTCTGGTAATGAGCGCTTAGATTAAATTAATAATGCTGGACATAGGCAGCTGAAGCCTTATTGTCTAACTAGAAATTCATTCATTCACTTCAAACCGATTACCAGTTGTAGACCCGCAGCCTCATTGTCTAACTTGAAGTCCATCACCAGTGAACTTCAAACCAGACCAGTTGTAGACCCATCAGTCAGAATGTTGTCGGTATTGTCTAAGGTATTCATCTGGTCTTCGGTTTCAGCTATTTACACGATACGAAAGTGACAATCGAAGTCCAGGCTAGGTTTGAAATGCTAAACTGAAGCCGATTACGATTACCAGTTGAGTTAGACAATAGAGCCGCCGGTCAGAATGTTGTCAGTATTGTCTAAGGTATTCAACTGGTCTTCGGTTTCAGCTATTTATACAATACGAAAGTGACGATCGAAGTCCAGGCTAGGTTAGAAATAAAAAAAATAAATAAATAAATAATGCCAGACAATCCACACAGGATCATCTAGCCCCAAGCTAAGCAGAGCTTGTGTTATGGGTACTAGATGACTGATATACATAATACAATATTATTACATATATAGATATTTTTATTATATATAGAAAACGACCAGAACTCCCTGAACAAATATCTGCAGATTGTACAAATATTTGTCCCGAGGCGGGAATCGAACCCTCCTGCGTCGCAGGCGGACCTTCGCCCACCGCGCCACACAGGTCGTCAAACTGCCAAACTGAAGCCGATTACGATTACCAGTTGAGTTAGACAATAGAGCCGCTGGTCTATGCCGGGGCAGTAAGGGTTAGTAATTATTATGTCTTACCTTGTTCTTCCAACATCTCAACTCTCTTCCTCTCTATCTCCATTAAACTGTCCACCGTTCTCTTTCCGAGAGAGTTTATCTCGTCGCTCGATAGGATAGGCGCGTCGATTGTCACTTTTGATATCCTGGGGGAAATGGATGACAACTATTATTCGAGTATATCTATACTAATATTATAAAGAGAAAAGATTTGATTGTTTTTGTTTGAATTGAATAGTCTCCGAAAGTACTGGACCGATTTGAAAAATTATTTCACCATTAGAATCCTGCATTTTCCGTGATGAACATAGTCTATTTCCAAAAAAATTGGGGTTCGGATTAAAAATTCAATTTTTGTTTAATATCCGCGCGAAGCCGGGGCGGACCGCTATTTTATTTATACAGGTATACAACAAAGGTATACATATTGAGCTTCATTAATATACATATAGTGAAGTTATTAGAAAAATAAAATAAAACAATTGTTTCTTATGTCACTTAAACTACTCGTAGGTAGCTATTAGGTACCTACGCCAGTTACCAAACCGGCGTACACAAAATTCGTTAAAATTTAAAATAATATTTCTTTGCCGTAGAGATGTGGTAGAGTATCATCAATAAATAAATAATGCTGAGAATCCACACAGCATCATCTAGCCCCAGGCTAACCAGAATGTGTTATGTAAATGACTTACCTGTCAATATCATCTTGCGAAGGAATCTTCCCCGAATCAGAAATCTGCCCAAAATCTTTCACATTCGGTTCATCACCACAGCTCTTGCGATATAACACTTTCGTCGTTTGAAATAAGTCTTCATTTTCCTCAGCAATTTTATCCGTTTTGTCCGGGGATAGGGATTTCGATTTGAACTTCTCGGGTTTAGATTTTAGCTTCGGTTTTTCATCATCATTCTTTTTGCCGAAAGAATCCTTCTTAATTATTTTACCTAAAGCTGCGAAAGTGGGAATTTTACTGGAAGAGTTGCTCTTTATTGGCCCCGTGCCTTTATTCTTTTTAGAGTTTCTTAAACTACCAAATCTTTCAAAGGCTGTTTCGTTTTCTATACAACCATTGTTGTAGAATAAATTCTCATTAAAACTCTGCGACATTATATCAACTTTTTCCCCTTTCTCGGGAGATTTAGGCTTCTTCTTTCGTTTGAGTGAGTCGAAATTCCTTTCCCAAAAACCTTTCTTTTCCTTCCCTTTTGGACTATCGTTTTCTGATACTCTTTTCTCTATATCCACGGTCATAGATTGCGACATTTGGTCAATAGAGTTGAATTTATCTTTGATTTCTTTCGCGTGTTCCTCAAAGTTGCTAATTTTGGTATCTATATCTTCATCGCTACTTGGCGGTGAGTAGCCAAACTCCCCTGACTTTGCTCGCGTTTGATCTGTATAGAAAGCGCTGTCAGGACTTTGCGCTCGCTCTATTTCGTTAAGTTTGACTACAATCGGTTTTAGTTCATTTTCTATACTTTGTACTTTTGCTGTTAATTCTTCGACATTAGTGAGGTGTTTGACGTATTCTGTGTGAAGTATTTTTGTCTCGTCTAACGCTGATGTTAGATTGTTGCTAGCTTCTGATTTTAGGGTTAGGATTCTTGTTTTTTGGGCGTCAATTTTCTTGGTGAGAAGGGCGATCTCGTTTTGTAAGTCTTCTCGGTTTGATAATCTGTAAAAAAAAATACAGTAATATAGTGTTGAGATTAGAATAAAGTAACTATCGCAGTTACTTTATTAGGCAGGCTTTTTCCATTTCCAACTGGAATAGGCAAATATATCAATATTTAGCTGGAAAAAGTAAATACCTACACCCAGTAATTTACTTGCCTAATAAAGTAAGTAACTATCGCAGTTACTTTATTCTAATATCAACACTATATTCCCTCAACCTAACCTTCTATTAAGCTCATCTCGCATGCCCCCGTGGGGATTATGGCAATATCCCCCAAATGTTATGGCATCTATGCCATCTAAAATAAATAATGCCATCTATGGCGCTCATAAGGGGAGGCCTATGTCAAGCAGTGGACTATTATAGGCTGATAATGATGATACGGATAATATTTAAAGATTTCCACTTCATTTAATTATTTATCTCGTTAAAAAATACATTTTTTACTATAGAAAATACAACAAAATTAGTATAAAATAACTCTACAGTAAAAAATATATCAAAACGGTGGATCACCGACCGCGAAGCTAGGCTCAAGCAGCCGGTGACTAGGGCTACAGAGAGAGGAACTTATTATTATTATTATTGGATCTTACAAAACTACGCATCGAGGCCACAGGTGATCAAAATGCCGGCTTTGATTTCGGTGAACGATTTAGCATCGCCATACAGATTCAGATTTAAGAACTTTATTTCTTTAGGCTTACAAAATAAGCACTTAGACAACGATACAACGTGGCAATGCTGCAAGCATTCTGGACACTCTGCCTTTTAGTGGGTGTTAGAATAATTAGTTAAAATAATCAGTAACTTACAGTTCAGATTCTTCCTCCAAATGCTGGAATTCCAGATCTTCGTAAATCTTAGATTCGTTGTCTAGAATGTCCTGAGCGTTTTGTAACTCTTCCAACGTGGCTGCGTTGTTCTTTACGTCTTTTTCTAGTCTGTAATAAGAAAAAACATTCTTAATTTTAGGATTTTTGTTATATATGATGAGTAACAATAGCTCAATAGTTACCTTTCAACCTTCATAGTAGCAACCTCCACTCTATCTCTCATCTCGCTCTGCCGACTGTCCTGTCTCGCTCTCAGTTGCTTGATGTCATCTTCTATCCTTTTCGCTCGTTCGTTCAGCTCCGTCCGTTTCTTCTGTTCAATCTTGAGGATCGCTATCTCCGAGTCGTATTCGCCTTTGATGAGGGCTTTTTCCATTTCCAACTGGAATAGGCATAAATTTTAATTATTCATTAGCTAGAAAAAGTAAATACCCACTGGACCGATGTAAAAAATTCTTTCACCAATAGAATCCTAAATTGGCTAGGCTATAGAATATTTTCAAAAAAGTTGAGAATCCGCATGAAAAATTGTATTTTTGTAATTTTTTTTTTTAAATAAATGTAAACCCGTGCGAAGACGGGGCGGACCGCTAGTTATTTATAAGTGCGAACTCTTACCTCTCGCAATATATCATCCTCTTGCGCCGTTATCTCCGTCATTCTACACTTAACATCGTGTATCTCCGTCACCAATTTCTTCCTCTCTTCTTTTAGCTTCTGATATTTACTCTTCAGATCTTCTATATTAACTTCTAATAAAGAATCAATGTCAATTTCAATATTCTTTACATCATTTGTTATATTTTTTATTTGTCTTTCACGTTTGTTGTTTAGATCTTTCTCAAACGCTTCCAGTTCTGGTATGTCAGCCATTAGTTCTTTTTTGACATCTTCAAAGCTTTTGTTAGCTTTTTCGTCGGCTGTATCGTTCTTGATAGTTGAGTATCTAAATTCTAAGTCGTTTGCCAGTTCTAAATCGTCTATCATTGGTATATCTTCTTCTAAGCTTAATTGCTTTTCTATTCCTGTCTTTTCTGTTTCATTAGAAGCTCCTAGATTCTTGTTTGTTCTAGAATTTTCTAGATTGCTGTCGAAGTTCGGTTTTCTATCGCTAGGTGGCGGTGTTGGAAATATAAAATACTGGGGCGAGGGTAGATTTTTGTGTGCGAAGGTAGTTTTGATTCTAGTTCTAGGACTGTTAGTATTAGGTGATTTAGGTTTCAAGTTATTATACATAGGTCTGTTCATGTATACGTTTTCGTATGGACTACCATGAGGGTTCGTTTTAGCATCCGGGCTTCCTATTGGACTGGTTTGGTCGTATCCTTTGTCTTTACGACCAGATTGATCGTTGTTCTGGTCGTTTAGAAGTCTAGGGTTGTTTGGTCTAGATTTTGGATTAGGTTCATCAAAGACTGGAATGCCGATTTCGTCCATGCGTCCGTAGGTTTCTAAGGAAACTTCTGGTGTTTTGGGGGAAGGCTCGAAGTTTTCGTAACTGGATACATTTCGCGGAAGGCTCTCGTTACGATTATGACTAGTTTCGAATCTGAAAAAGGAAAGGTATTTTATAAGCTTTTTAAATACCAAAAATAAATCAATAATGATATACAATCTACAATGTACAATCTATAATAATAAAGACAATACAATCTACAATATACAATCTATAATAATTTAGTTATAGAATTGTACATACTAACTACCTTTAGTATTTTGTATACCATGCATTGTTTTATTTAGATTTTTTATTATAATGCATAAACACTCGCGCTCGGGGTAATCTCAAAAAATTAATAAATAATGTCCCAAAAAAATCTATTTCGGCGGCTGTATTAAAAGCAACGGCGAAAACGCTCTTCAAACGAACTAAATGTAATTTTATTCTTTGAACAAGTTCGGATAAACTATGTTCCCCTGTAGGTAAAGCTAAAAGCGCTATAGTACAAAAATTCCCAGATATTTTCGTCGGGTACTTGATTTTGTGGCGTAGATGATTAACAAGTCCCGTGAAAGAAAGTCGCGAGTTCGATTCCCGCCAAAATAGATTCTTTTAAATTTCTTAGGGATTAAAATAAATAATGCTGGACAATCGACACAGCATCACCTAGGCCCAGCTAAGCAGAGCTTGTGTTATGGCTACTAGATGACTGATAGACATAATCATCATCATCAGCCTATAATGGTCCACTGCTGGATCTCTGGGACTCCCTAATGAGCGCCATAGATGGCATTATTTATTATTTGGGGGTTATTGCCCATAGTCTCCACGCTTGGCATGCTGGTTGGGGATCGCAGTTAAGTGGAGTTATTCTGCAGAGGGCGCTGCTGCCTGCCCCCCGGTGTGTTTCCCTTAGTCGCCTCTTACGACACCCACGGGAAGAGTTGGGCTGGTGAAATTTTATGCTGGCACCACACGGCGTCTTCGGGATTACCCCGAGTTATTTAATTTCTTTCTTTTCTTTTTATGATGATGATTTAATTTCTTAGAATTTACGTACTTATAATACCCATCGCTGGTCTGTACAAAGTTGGGGTTGTTGAATGCGACGCTGCGGGGCAGAGACCCATTCGTTATTATCTTGTTATGGGACCTCTTTTCTGTTGGCGTTATAGGGATACCGGGGCGAGCGTCTGTAATTGTAAAATACACAGATTAAAAATAATAAAAATATATAAGAGTTGGCATCGTTCCATTTTTGAATCGGAAACAAAAGAGTGCCTAATTCAGTAGCAATTGAAGAATAAATGAAATAAACTTTGGACATCCAAGCGCTATTATAAAAAAAATATTTTTTGCTAGATAAGGACATAAAATTTACTAAGTAACTACTATGTAAAAAAACGTATTTTTTTATATATTTAGTGACATGTTTTTACAGAGAAAAGTTAAATTTCAGTATAGTAATACTTAAATGTACTTTTCTCTAAATAAAGTAAAGAATAATCTTAATTACCTGTGTTCAGCTGTTTTTGGTATTCAGTGAATATGTCGAGTATCTCTTCAAGTCGCTCCATTTCAGCCTCTTTCTTCTCCTCTTCTTTAACTCTTTCTTGGTACGCCTGTGGAATAAATAAACATAAATAATGCTACACACATGAAACTATAAATAAGTACGGAAGGAGTATCAGAACAAAATAAAACGAAGCCCTCCAATCAAGCAAGCGTGCCAATCAATCAAAAAGTATGCTGGCCATCGCCATTACGGCTATAGACACCAACTGATGAACCCCATTGTAAACAAACCAAAATAAACAGAAAACGCCGTCTTGTGTGGTTTGATGTTGCAAAAGTCACAATGGGTTTGTCAATAAAAAACACCGGATCACATTTCGTAGATAAATTTCTTATATCACCAACTTATTTTATCGATTTGACGCAAAATTATTATCGACATTATAAATCAAACACAAGCACAAAATCTCGCCAGTGCTGCCAACATGTAAACATGTAAATTTTCCAGTAAGTGTGGGAGGATATTAAAAATGTTTTAATTCTCATATTTTATTGACTTGAAATTATGAATCAGGTATATAGGCATTTATTTATCATCCTGGTACCTATAAAATAATATGTATTAAGTATTCGAAATATAATTAGGATATTAAATTTCAGTTTGTAATATCTATACAATAGCTTAGCTTTAGGGATACGAATTTCGAAATTGTTTTTTATTTGAGCTAACCTCCAAAATAGCTGAACCCATTTGGATAGTACGATCATGCTACGCAGATGTTATATCGAGATTATCGATAGCCGTGGGGCATAACTAAAAGTCAATATTTTTTTCAGATTTCCGGGTGACGAAAATTGGAAGTTAAATTGAATTCGCATAATCAGAGAATCTCATAAATAAAATAATTTGAATCCCACTAAATCTAGTGTAGCATGCAGTGTGCATGAAGATATTTCATGTAAAAGCATGCGGGCATTAAATGTAGGTAGGACACATAAATTTTTATTTATAATGTATCAAAAAACAATGAATATGAGAATAATGTATATTTTTTTTACATAACATTTCATTGATCTTCCCAGTAACAATCATAAGTTATGGCTGCAAATATACATTTAAATATTTATAATTTTTTTTATATAATATATTGGTTAGGCTAGGCATTTCCATAGGAACAACGTATGCGAAGCCGCAGGCAGAAAATGTTGTCAGCCAGTTAATAGGCACAAAGAATAATTTATTCAAACTAAAATTAGACATGGAATGAGACTTTGGATGAGTTTATCTTTGTTACTTCTGCACACACACTCAGAGGCCTGAACAGATTTTGTTGAAATTACTTCGATTAGCAAATAGGGGTAGTTACTATTTAATCCCGGGAAAGTACAGTGTTCTGTTCTGTTCTTGGGGGACAATAAAATTCACTGCAGTAAGCACCCTAAAACGCTGGCGTAAATTGAAAATTATAAAAAGTAGGTCTAATAAACACAATTACCGTGGCTAAAGCAGTACCTAAAATGATTCATTATAATTTACATATTCATATTAATAAGTGAACAATTAGTATGAAGAATATTTATAAAAATTATGGGTAATTTTTTCTTCTGTTGGCAACTCTCTATACACTGACACTCAATGTCATTCCGCCATTGCTAAGATTCAAGTTTGATTTGACAGGATTCTATCCGTACTTTTCATAAATCCATGGCTACACAATCCAGAGCTTGTGTTATGGGTACTAGATAGATACCTTATACAATATACATAGATATTTTTTTATGGTATAGAAAACTAGATGACGAATGACTAGAACATCCGAAACAAATATCTGCAGATCGTACAAACATTTGTCCCAAGGTAATCGAACCCGCAATCTCCTGTGTCGCAAACCATTACCCAACGCGTCACAGAGGAAAACAAAGTTTTAAGAAACTTTATATAGATATGTCATCAGATAGTACGCTGCTGAGGTTGCCAGTATAGTGCTTCAAGCAAGAGAAAAAGGGAATATTGGCAGCTTGCAGTGAAAAACAAAATGTTCGTTATCGAGCAGGCTGCAAAATCAGCCTGGATTTTTTTAAAGCTGCTCTCTCATAATTTTCACTCACTCAAACGTGAATAAAAATAATTGTCAACTGATATATTTTCCTCGTGACCTTTCGTAGAGGTTCCTTTTACTTTGAATTAATATCCCAACTTACCATAGAACAAAACAGCTTGTCGATTTTCTTAATAATTCCATTATAGATCTCATTTTTAACGTGCAAATCCCTTAAATTAACATTATTCCCGAGCACAAAGACGTTGCTATTCTGCACCGGCGACTGAACATTATTGATGGCAACACCAGCGGCCATCTTTGAAAGTTCCTTTTTCAAATCATCGTAAGAATCGCGGATTTGAGTCTCTAACTTTATGATTTTTCGTTCGATATCATCTTCGCTTTCTTTTGTTTTCTTCACGTAATGATTTGTAAGGATTGTATTGACCGTTTTGTAGATTTTTATATCGTTTCGTAGTTTGTGTACTATGTCGAGTTTTTCGTTGACGTTTGCCGATATGTCGATGATTTTGTCGATGTTTTCTTGCGGATGTTTCTTGTCGATGCTGTATTTTAGTTCTTGTAATGCTACTGTGTTTTTCTTGAGGCAATTTACGAAGATTTTTAGGAGTTGTGTTTGGGATGGCTCCTTTTTCGATTTTGCTGTCATATTGTGCGTCTGGTGGCAACACCGACTTATTACTTTGAATTTGTATGTTTATGTTGGCACTGTTTTTTTTTTTAAGGTTAGATGTAAGCTCTATTTACACAGTTTTAAATCAGACGTAGTTTTTAGAAATACACACACTGTTTGTTTATATCACTTTGTCAACATTGAACTGTTTGCTAGTTTTATATACTTTTTGAATACAAATAACATTTAATCTTTTTATAGTTACTTCAAGTACATGACACTTATAAAATCACTAGAAACCACAATATGTATTAAACACTATGTTCACGATAGAGATAGGCTAAGTTTAAAAGCTATAATATAAAAATTTGGAAAAACTATTTATACAATTGATCACAATTTTTTTTATATGTTGGAAAATCGGATTTTTTTAAAACACTATTGCTTGATATTTCCATGCCTGTTATGTGGCGAGATATGAGGATTATACATATATACTTATTTATACCAGTAATATACATGTCAGATATGATAAACTATTTGATTTGAAATATATCATATCACATACACTAAAATAAATATATTATATAAATATAGATAAATATATCATAACCACTAACACCGAGGCCTACACAACACATTCTAACCCGAAATGAGATAGAAATGAAAGTGAACTTGAGTTGTAATCGATGCCATTACAACTGTGAAATACGAAACCGAATGGGTTTTAGGGTTAATTTAATTTTAACGACCTTGTGATAGTGAAGATAAGGTTGGAATTTGCGTAGTTTTTGACTAGATTATGTTTTTACTAGCTTTTGCAAGCGGCTTCGCGCGTGTTGTTATGCTACAGTACGTAATGTATATGTTATTCCATGAACAGGTCTTTATTTGTGGAAATTTTCAGCTCGATTTATTCCTTCGATGTTGTCTTTGGGCAAAAATCTTAAAATGGCACAAACACCATAGAGTAGTAGGATTGATATTGTTTTATTTTTATCTATAAAAAAACTGGCAGATGCTGGATGCGACAAGCTGAAGACAGGGCGCTATGGCGCTCATAAGGGGAGGCCTATGTCCAGCGGTGGACTAACATGGGCTGATGATGATAGGATAGTACTTGCTTTATATATTGTATATTGAGATTATTTTGGTCAATGCTGCGTCGTTGCATGACAAAGTAACATTAACATTGACCTGTGCCGTGCCGTAAAACTAAAATATTTTACTACTTTGAGCATTAAAATTAATCGCTGGAAACACTTTGTTGGCTTCACAAAATAAGCAGTTATGAATGATCGTTTCTTGTAGGCGCCATATTATTTTTTGTATTTTATTCGCGCTCTTGAATAGAACTGACGGAAAAGTAATTCGCCGTCATCCGTAAACAATTTTATTTAACATTTCACTGGCATTTTTGGAGCATTTGGTAAAATAAGAGATTATAGAGTAAACGGAACGTTATTGCGTTGAAATTAGAATTGATTTTGCTGTGGAAAATGTCTTTAATGTTTTTCACGACAAGAAAAAGTAGCATTAGATTTATAGATGTTAAGTCATAAAACAAAAGTCGATTTTCGAAAACCTAAAACTTTCGCAAATCCATATATTTTTTTTTTTTTAATGAAACCTAAAACTTCTAATCCACATTTTGTTGTTTTAATTTCAACACAATCAATTTCATAACCGACAATTTTGTTTAACTTCAATTGTAATTTACACACATTTAGAGCACCATTATTATTCAAAACGAAATGTATAGCAATCAGTTGTTATAAAAAACCGGTTTTTGAATTCTGCCTTAACTTATTTTTTTACTTTTAAGACCACCGCGCTAAGATGTTAATTATGCCGCATTGAAAACGTTATCATTGCGACAATGTTATCTGATAACAATATTGTTTCATAATCAAGTTTAATGTGGCCTTTGATAAAAATATACTTGTCATATTTATATTCATTGTTCACTTCCTATCTCAATAGCTGTGAATCAGCAAAATTTAAATACGATATCCGTGAAAAAAATTAAATTATAAATTAAATTTCGAAATTTAATTTTAAATTTCGGGACTCATATTTGTACGATCTGCAAATATTTGTTCATGGTGTTCTGGTCGTATTCTATGTATAGCAAAAATTATTATCGTTGTACTCGTATAATAACATGTATAGCAGTTATCAGCAGTGCTTGCGTTATCTAGTACCCATAACACAAGCACTGCTGAACTTGGTCCTAGATAATGCTGTGTGAATTGTCCAGCATTGTTAATTTATTTAAATAAAATAATATATAGTTATCTGTTACTTGACATCTTTAGCTTGACTTGACTTCTTCGATATGACAATATATGTCTGATTTGCCACTTTTCTGCCAGTGTCCAGTTCATGGAAATGTCTTAGTCATGGAATGGAGGCAATTTACAATAATAATATGAGCGGTAATTTTTGAAAAACACCAATCAGAGTCTTTAGCTATCGTGCACTGAGCGAGTGGTACCTGTATGACAATGCCAGATACTCGCCAGCATTCGCGTAGACCAGAAGCTAGGATAAATATTTGTGATATAAATGTTGTTATGGCAATGCTGATGAGTAAATTATTTAAGTTAACGTTTTTTTCACTCAAACAATCTTTTATTTTAGAATCGCTAATAGTAGTGTATGTAAATTTAAATGTACATACCTTAACTCTCATATTCTCCGCCCATTCGTACTGGTTTCCATAGACCGGAGAATATTGTGGTATTCCGATTCCATTATAGCATCTATCTTCTTTACTTCTAGATGATTCTACACTTCTTGACATTTCTATTCCTCTGGAAGGTTCAAATATATCTTGACTTCTAGGAATATCTTTGTTTCTAGTAGATTCCGCTACTTTGCTTTCGCTTCTAGTCATTTCTTTATTTCTAGTAGATTCCGCAAATCTATCTGGACTTCTCGAGCTTTCTAAACTAAAAGATTGGTTTTCAAAATGGCGGGTTTGATTTTTATTTTCTATATGGCGGGAAGAGCTTTGTACATTTTTATAATCTTGGTTTTCTGCTATTCTCTCTTGGAAGTTATTCGAGTATTCTTGATTATTTTGGGGTTTCGAAGATTCTAAATGTCTAGGGTCGTGGTAGTTTTCTCTTCTGCCTTGATTTAATCTTTCTTGGTTCTCTTGTACTTGATTATTTCTTAGAAACTCTTGCTTAGTCCTCGCATACTCTTTACCTCTAATCTCTTGATTATTTCTAGAAATTTCGAAGCTAGTATCCTTGTAACTCCTTTCGTCATCTCGATTTCTTGTAATCTCTTGGTATTTGACTTCGTTTCTAAAATCTACCGTCTCCATTTTATCTATATTTTTGTCTTGTCTATCTGTATTGATTTTTCCATACACACTGTCATTCATAATATCATTATTGACTTTCTTCGGTAGTTTTTCATCGAAGTTTTTGACTAAATCTCCAATTTTCGTGTTATTTCTGATAGCTACATTCTGATACGAACAGTTCCTCGGATCTTTGCTATCATTGACGACCACTTTATCTTTCATGTAGTTGGGTATGGCTTTTCCACCTAAAACGTCCTTTGCTGGTGTGTTGACCGTTAGAGAATTTGCGCTGAACACTTTAGGTGAAATTTCTGTTTCGTTAGTATAAAACTGTGATCGTCCAATCTTATTCTGTTTAGCATAATACTCGAATTTAGAAACTTTAGACATTATATTTGTTCTTTCGTCTTTCGGCGCGACAGGAGGTTTGGTTCTAGATAGTTCTTTCAGGGAGATGTCCAATTCTTGGTCAACTTCTTCTAGATTTTTGTATTTAGGTTGGTAGCATTGCGAGTTGTCGGTGTGGGTAACGTTGACATAGCCTGAAACAAAAAGAAGCATAATTTTAAGAACAGTAGGAATTACTTTAGTAAAATAATTATTCTTCTGGGGCCACACAGAAATGTTGTGCTTATGTATCGCTCAAAAGACTTTTCCAAAATAATGCGCCGAGAAATCTTAAGAATCGAATTTAAGAATTAATTGTAGGAAATCGTTTCAAATTATAAACATCTATTTTCCGTTTCAGGTCAGATGAATCAGAAATCATTTACTTAAATTAAACTAAATTGGCACTAGTATTTACAATTCTACAATTGAGCTAACTGCAGACTATTGCAAACAATCTACAGGTAGCTCAACTGATCCATCAATACTCTAGTAAAATAAATAATATAGTAGTTCTCTCCATATGACTATGAGTAGACTGCACAGCCTATAACCTTCACTGTATGAGGCCTATATCCTTGACTGTACAAGGACTATAGCCTTGACTGTACGAGTTCTGTAGCCTTGACTGTACGAGTTCTGTAGCCTTGACTGTACGAGTTCTGTAGCCTTGACTGTACGAGCCCTCTAGCCTTGACTGTACGAGGCCTATAGCCTTGACTGTACAAGGCCTATAACCTTGACTGTACGAGGCCTATATCCTTGACTGTACGAGGCCTATAGCCTTGACTGTACGAGGCCTATATCCTTGACTGTACGAGGCCTATAGCCTTGACTGTACGAGGCCTATAGCCTTGACTGTACGAGGCATCCAGCCTTGACTGTACGAGGCCTACAGCCTTGACGGTACGGCCTATAGCCTTTCTTACCTGCAGTGACAAGGTCCCTCCTAGCAGTAGGCAGGACACTCTTCATCAACATCGCCTCCGCCGGGTGGTTGAAGCGAAGGTAGTTAGAGCGGCCTATCGTTAACATGCTGCCTGTAATGGACATTAGTGTGAGTGAGACAGGCAATGTAACAAAGGAACGTCTAGATATTTGAAATAACTAGCGCACTTTACAATGATATATATGACGTCATCTCTAATGCTTTCCCGCTCAGATTGATAGAGCAGCGTCAGTATGCTGTATGCAATTGACATTAGTGTGAGTTAGACAGGCAATGTAACAAAGGAACAGCTAGATGGTAGAAATAACCTGCGCACTTTACAATGAGATTTATGACGTCATCTCTAATGTTGTCCCGCTCAGGTTGATAGTTGAGCGGGCTTTCGTTAACATGCTGCCTGCAATGTGGACATTAGTGTAAGTGAGACAGGTATATCGCATCATCAACGTTTCATATATGAAAATAAAGTTTGGTGACCAAAAAGGGCAACTTCATAGGCGACGCTGATTTGGGTCGGGACAGCGCCTTAAAACGCAAGTTGTATGAAAAAAATTCAGAAACAGCAGCGAGAAATGGTTAAAAGAAAACTTGATCAATCGCAGACACTCACTACATAGTATAACAAGTCACTTCCCGCTGTCTGTCTGTCTGTCCCTATGTATGCTTAGATCTTTAAAACTACGCAACGGACTTTGATGCGGTTTTAGATAGAGTGATTCAAGAGGAAGGTTTATATGTATAACATTCACCCGTGCGAAGCCGGGCGGGTCACTAAGTCTATAGTATATAAGTACCTATGTAGTATATAATAATGCCGAATTTATTTATAACTTGCAAACATGCACATTTCATGCTTTTTGCGATCTATGCTACTTAAAATAAATTACTTGCCTAAGTAGTAAGTAGCACATTAGATAATACAAAGATTTCTTATAAACATTCACATTTCTTAGTCAAATAAATATTTTTGACTTTTTAAAATAAACATGATAAAAACAGAGAGCTATTCGACTCCGGTCTTCTTTATCACAGTTCACTAACCCTGGCTAAGCCTGCAAGGTTTGTGCACGGGCTGCGAATCCAGCAGCGTGGTCCCGGCGACTGGGTACAGCGTCACTACGCCGTGGGAGTTCTCCACGCGGCAGTGGAGGGGAGATACGCCGCTGCCGACTACGTAGATATCGCATGTTGGGTCCGAGCCGATTGTTACGCGGCCTGGAAGAGGGAAATATTTTAGGATAGATAAATAATGCCAGACAATCCTCACAGCATCATTAGCCCCAAGCTAAGCAGAGCTTGTGTTATGGGTACTAGATGACTGATATACATAATACAATATTATTACATATATATTTTTTATTATACATAGAAAACGACCAGAACACCCTGAACAAGTATCTGCTGATCCTATAAATATTTGTTCCGAGGCGGGAATTAAACCCGCAACCTCCTGCTTCGAAGGCGGACCTTCGCCCACCGCGCTACAGAGGTCTTCAAGGATAAAGAGCGAGCTTTGTTGCGTATTGTCAATTTCTTAACCAAGCCTTGCCGAGACCCTTAACTTTTGGCCGATTATATACTAGCCTACGTAAAATAAATATCTTAAACCTAAAAAAACTTTTTTGTATATGTAAATATTCAGTGATTGATGATGTAAGAATTTAATGGTAAAATAATTTTTTTATCGCTCCAGTAGTTTCGGAGCCTATTCAATTAAAACAAACAATCAAATCTTTGCTCTTTTTAATATAATTATAGATTACATACATAGATCCATATCAATACCAGTAATTGCCTTGCTGTATGGCAAAGCTATCAGCATTGCCATACAGCGAGGCGCCTCTGCGCCAGATAATCTCTGGCCCTCGGGTCACGTCGACCAGACGCTCAAATAATAACCGGCGCTCGGGTCACGTCGACCAGACGCTAAGATAATACCTATCGTAAGTATTGAACGACAGACAATAAACGCACCTTGCTTTAAAGGATGTAGAGTGACAGCTGTGCTTAGCCTCCCCGTGCCGAGGCTCACGAGATGTGGAGTGTTTGTCGCCACCCTGGAAATAAAGAGAAAAAAAATGTTTATTTTCAAAGATTTGATGATAGGGTTGGATCTCTATCGCTAGTGGTAGATGCACGCACACAATTACTTTACTCTCTCTTACTCTACTCTGCTTACTCTTGTTAACGCACTTTACCTATCTACTCACTTACCTTTGTTATTCCGTGCGTTGAGAGATTTCGTTTATTTTCAAAGATGTGATACAAATAGGGTTGGAATTGGAACTCTGTCGTCAGTGGTAGATAAACAGACCCCGCAGAGGGAATTCTTGGAAATAAAATGAAAATATTTATTGAAAAAAAAAAATACACAGTAACAATGGTAAAAAAAAACACTAGGTGTTATCAGTTTCTCGTCAAATAAAAAAAAATATTGAGTAATAAATTATTACGTAAGTATTAGGCATAGGTTTTTTATTGTAAGATTGAATAGATTGATAGATATGAACAAAAAAATTACATTTATATAACTAAATTAGAGTTAGTATTTACAATTGAAACAATTGAGCTAACAGACTGTTGCAAACAAACTACAGGTAGCTCAACTGATCCATAGCAATACCAGTTGGAAGTGTACCCAAGATGCTGGCTGCATTGCCTCGCTGTATGGCAATGCTGATGCGCTGCAATTATGTTTATTTAAGAAACCTACTTTAAGTCCGGTACCCAACTCTTCAGTGACCACCTTCCCGAGGAGAAAAGATTTACAATCTTTGGTTTTTTGCATGCAGGACAATCCTGAACCTACTCCCTTTTCCTATTATATATATATATTTATTTATTTTCCTATTATTTGTAATTAATTTTTGTGTATAATTCTAGTTTAGTTTATGTATTGGATGGGCGATTATTTTCTTTTATTCAATGAAGCCGTTTTACAGGAGGCCTATATAATTTTGTGCCTTTATGAGGTAGGTAGCAGAAATTTAGTTTTTTTAGTGCGTAGGCCATCGCACTCAGGGTAATCTCTTTAGTATTTACAATTGAATATGGAGTTAAGTGCTGAATGTAATAAATAAGGCCGTGTGGTGCCGGCATAGAATTTCACCACCCCAACTCTTCCCGTGGGTGTCGTAAGAGGCGACTAAGGGAAACACACCGGGGGGCGGGCAGCAGCGCCTTCTGCAGAACAACTACACCGAACTGCGATCCCCAACCCGCATGCCCAGCGTGGGGATTATGGGCAATAACCCCCAAATAATGATGCCATCTATGGCGCTCATTAGGGGAGGCCTATGTCCAGCAGTGGACTATTATAGGCTGGTGATGATGATGATGATGATGTAATAAATTAGATATTCAATTTAAAACTGTAAAAACTGGTACACAAACATTCACCACGTTCACAAAACCTCAATCACACCGATTGAATCGAACTACGAGTATCCATCATAATCAATGGTTCACATTCACATCGCATCATCAGCCTATAATAGTCCACAGCTGGACATACGCCTCTTTGAGCCCGATGGCATTATTTATCATTTGGGGGTTATTGCCCTAATCTCCACACTGGGCATACGGGTTGGGGATCGCAGTTCGGTGTAGTTGTTCTGCAGAGGGCGCTGCTGCCCGCCCCCCGGTGTGTCTCTTCAATCAATCAATGGTTATTAATCTGAAAATGACTTAAAATAAACCTAAGCTGATAAACCCGCCGGCATTAAGCTAAATAATAATAACTAAAATATAAATATCTCGCCACACATCACGGCATCTTGACCCAAGATCTCCAATTTGCGCGTGATTCAAATAAAGCCAGTGTAAATAAACGGAAAGCTAATAATTCTCGGCTAAATAAACCACAAGATGGGGAAATAGTGTGACCATGTGGTGTAAGATTGCTGGACAAGCGAATCTCGCGGAGAAAATGAAGGACAATAAGTAATAAATTAAGCCCCGTCTTTTTAATTAACTTTCATAAAGGGCTCTCTATTCTGTTAGCTACCACGCATGCCACCCAAAGGACCGGGTCACTATGCATGCCAGTGAGTGATCATGGAAATGAGATACCATAATAAATAAATAATAATTTTATATTTATTATACAAAAATGGATTTTTCACACGTAACACTAACTTTTTGAAAATATTCTATAGCTTATATATTCATCACTTCATCACTGAACATTTTGGATTCTAATTGTGAAAGTATTTTTCAAATCAGTCGTTGAATCAGTTTCGGAGCCTATTCAATTCAAACAAACAATCAAATCGTTCCACTTTATAATATTAGTATGGATAAAAATAAACATTTTTAATTTTCCAGTAACTGCAGCAAGTGGCTCTAAAAGTATCAAACCATGGTTACCCTCGCTGCCCCCACTAAAGGGCGTAGCCGCAAAAAGGGCAAGTCGACTGCGCACTGAAAATAGACTGTCGCTTCCTCCGTTTGCATCTTCCACTGAATCCACGGCTATAAACTGAGATGAAAGACGTGTGTTCAGGAGATTACTCATCAAATAAATATTAGAACCAGATTGTCGACGACGCTACCAGCGACTACTCAGCTATACAAATACGTGTGGATTGTCCAGCATTTTTTTTTAATATTTATTTATAAATATTTTTTATTGCACACCAAATAACACGAACATATAGGAAAGGAAACGACAAAATATACAGATTGCGTGTAACAATGGGCAGCCTTATCGCTATGAGCGATCCCTTCCAGGCAACCTTTGGACAAGGAGTAAGAATAATCGTAAGTTGAAATTTACATGAACAAATATAAATTTGTAAAATTAATACTTATGCTATTTAGGCTATATCGCCCGAAGGCAACCAGACCACTGAAAAATTAGTTGTATTAGACAAGATGGAGAGGAAAAGTCCAAAGAGGCCCACCAATACGCTGGTCTGACAAAATTAAGGCAATAACACACTTTGTCTGCAGACATGAGACAGGCCGAAGATAGAGTATTCTCACAGTATACATGGTATTATGGAAGCAGTTCATCAGCGTCACCTTGAAAGATTTCCAAGACGAGCACGACCTTCAGCAATGAAGAATTCAACAAGAAAGAGTTATCTGGGACTTCTGGGAGGGTAGTCTTGAAAACATTATTTGTAATGCTGGATATTACACAGTATCATCTACCATCACCCATGTGGTTAGATGATTTTCATGTATCTTCTACCCAGAAAACCAGGAACAAACATTGTGCAGCCATATCGGACAATTAAGGACAATGACGGACAAATGTAAAATGACCTGTCTATTGCAAATAATGAACTTATGAAATTGATCCCAACTCCTTAGTGGAATAATATAAAAAAAACAATTTATAAAATAGCCTTACAACATTCTACTCATGAGATCTTAAATTTTGTAAATAAATAAATAAATATATTATATTAGCATCAGCAATTTCTGCAACTGCTGTACAACATCTAGCCCCAAGCTCTGCTTAGCTTGGGACTAGACGATGCTGTGTGAATTGTGCGGCATTATTTATTTAACATTTGATAGTCTAGGAAAGACAGGTAACTTCGGAAATCTGCGCCTCAGGAGTGGAACATAAAATCTGAGATCAAAGCTCATATTCTTTAACACGTGCAACATATTAGTTTACTATTTTTGGTCTTCCCTGCGTGAATTTATGGAAGACAAAATTTAACATCATACGTGTTTACTAAGGTGAATTCACCTTAGACCCTTACTTATAAAAGACTTTAATAAAATAAAAAAAAAGCCTTTTATTCCACAACCTTATAAAACATTGATAAATCATTATCACTATTCATGCATTATAATTATAAAGAAATAGATTGTAAATAATTAAAAATGTAAGTCAAATATAATTTATGTTAAAGATAGATTTATTTTATAGATTTATTTATGTATGGATTGATTTTAGAATAAGTATTTATGTTTTATAAATGACTTTAGTACGCTAACAAAAGGGTGGTAAAACACAATACTTACCATACTATGGTAAAAGCTGTCGCAACCGTTGTGGTTTGGTAAATTAGCAACACACCTGACTCTCAGGTAACGATCTAATGACTGTAACCACTGAACAACTGGCTAACGACACAGTACGCGCCACTTGGTATTGCACTTGAAATATGTAGACAGGGATTTATGAGCGCAATGTGACTGAGACGATGCATTAATCTTTTATTTTACACAAAAAAAAAACAAAATACTACAGATACTACAGAAAAATAAACGCGATAATTACCCCTTAAAATAGTACTAATAAAATACTACAGTCAAAGACAATTTATCATAGATTTTTAAATATTAACACACATAGTTGAGAATGCGCACTCTTTAAAGGTAGATAAAAGTTCAAAGTATAATTCCATTTTAATATGAAGAGCTTTTACAGATTCTGAGATAAATGACAATTTCCAACTTCAAAATACAATATTTGACACGCTAAGCGCCGTGTACTGCATATATAGGGTTACCGCAACTAAATACTTCAGGTTCGATATGGATATCGGTGTAGACTTACAAGAAAATAGATATGGGTGGTATAGAATGTTACTTTAGGGGTGAACTGCGGCATCCGGATGCAAAAGCTAGTCTAATAATAATTAAGTAGAGTCCATTCTCAGCATTATGCCAAGTGGTGGTTTGGCCATGGACTGTAAAAATCAAAATCAAAATCAAAATCAAAATCAAAGTGCTTTATTTCCTTTAGACCTTACAGGACTCTTGGACACGTCACAAAATACAAGTTAAATAAGAAATAAAAATGGGAAATAAAGTGATCACTTTGATTAATTGTTCACTTCAATCTTTTTTAGGTAAAGTAAAGAAGCGAACAAGAAACCTTTACCTTGTTAGATTGTTAGTTTTAGAGTTGGAGCAATACATTTGCCGTGTGGTGCCGGCATAAAATTTCACTACCCCAACTCTTCCCGTGGGTGACGTAAGAGGCGGGCGACTAAGGGAGATACATCGGGGGCGGGCAGCATCGCCCTCTGCGAACAACTCCACCGAACTGCGATCCCCAACGCGCATGCGATTTTGGGTATATTATTATCATTATTTACCCTCAAATTATAAATATTGCCATCTATGGTGCTCATTAGGGGAGGCTTATGTCTAGCAGTGGACTATTATAGGCTGTTGTTGTAAACATACACAGAGGGCAAAGGAGAGGTTGTTGCCCTCCCTTTTGTAGGTTCCCTTCAATTCTCAAGACTTCTATGGGCTTAAGAAGAGGTCGATTCTTACGCCGCGTCCTCTTGGTCGATAGACTTTTATGATACTGAAATTAAATTCAGTTAATATACGATGAGTCGATGATTCATCAATCATTTTGCATACTTGTTTATAAAACTGGATTGAAATTTATAATAATGCGGTCATTATGACTCGTCATGCCACTTAAACTGCACTAGGTCAAAGAATAAATTAGATTATCCAGATAAGATATTGTAGGTACATTTATTAATCGCGCATCGAACTGTCGTTTTTGCAACGAGAAAGGGAGGGAGTAGTAAATGGAATGCAGGAGCAAAAACACACACAGAGGGCAAAAGGGAGGTATCCCGACCAAAATCTATCTATTTTATCTTGTTACTACGTTGAACCATAGAAATTGTCAATTTTTAATATTGGCCAGTTATGATGCCAAAATTTAGTTTGGTTAAAATGTGTAGGAAAAGATACGCTGCAGTATTTCAACAATTGTCATATCTTCATCAAACATGTAATCTACTATACCATTTATACGATTTATATATGAAGCGATGTGTAACAAATGTCAATAAAATTAAATTAATCCGGCGGTCCTAATACCTAGCGGTCCCAATCGATAATAAAATTAAATCCATCCGGTGAATGGGACCGCGGTCCTAATACCTAGCGGTCCCAATAGATAGTAAAATTAGATCAATCCGGCGAATGGGACCGCGGTCCTAATACCTAGCGGTCCCAATCGATAGTAAAATTAGATCAATCCGGCGAATGGGACCGCGATCCTAATACCTTGCGGTCCCAATCGACGGAAGCCTCAATATAACATCGTATCAGGATAATTGTAGATATACGATGAGATATCTGTCTAGCTAGTCTAATAGCGAAACGTCTATTTAAACATCTCTAATCTTTGACGTACCAGGAATAAAACAGTTGACGGTTCGTTGACCTCGCATAGTTGCATCAATTCGAGCTTAATTGTCGTCGCAGTCGGGTAAATAAATCGTTAATTTTGTCTGGCGTTTTGTTCCGGTCAAGGCGGTTGCGACGTTAGAATATACCCTCCGACTCAATCCGTGGATGTCGTAGTCGACTAACGGAACCTACATAAAACCTACTAAATTTAAGTAAAGAGAAAACAAAACCTCTTCTTTTTTAAATGCTGGCTTTTATTTCTGCCAACGAATTAGCCATACTACGAGGCAATGCTGCCAGCATTGTGGCGAGTCTGCCTTCTGGTGACGGCGTAGATTTTTACGAAATACATAGATACATGTGTGTATGCTAGTTGTAATTGTTTAATTTCTTTTTTATAATATAATATATTGTATTATGTAAAATATGACTTGTCTAATTTTAAGAGCTTATTTTCTTAACCTAAACAAATAAAGTTATTTAAATCTGAAAGGCAGCTTTTTTGTATTTTGGTAAATTGCTCTGCTTTAACCTAAATAAGCTTGAAGCTAAATAGGTAGGCAGGTAGCTAAATACGAGTATATATTCATTGTAAGTAACCGTTAATTATTTATTGCTGCAGGAATACATGGCCTTAATATATTAGTGCCATCGTCTATTCCTTTATGTCTAGTACATTCCAAGGTAGCCTGGAAGAGATCTTTCATAGCGATAAGGCCGCTCTCTATACTTCATCTACTTTAAGCATGTCTGTTTTTAATGTTTTCTATCTTTGCATGGTATTATAAAGTATTTTCTATCTATCTATCAATCTAAAATTAAATACTTGTCCCAAATAAATAAATAATGCTGGACAATCAACACAGCATCACCTAGCCCCAAGCTGAGCAGAGCTTGTATTATGGGTACTATAAGTATACTATACTATAAGTACTATAAGTATACTATACATACTATACAATTTATTAACTAAAGGGATATTTTTCATTATTTTATTTAATTATATGTATGTATACTTATAGAAAACTAACTGAACAAATGTCTGCAGTTCGTACATACATTTATCCCGAGGCGGGAATCGAACCCGCAACCCCCTGCGTCTAAAGATCCTAGTACCAAGCCTACGTTCCAGAATCTTTGATTTGTCATCTCTCAAAGAGCTATAAAAGTACCTTAATAAGTGGCCAGATCGCGTTCTTTTGTTTATTTAGTTTGCTATAAAACCACTTTGATGTCCGAAAAGACTTCCTGCTCGATTGATTTACGGTTCAATTTTGTTTATTTACGGTTTCGTATGGGAATCGAGCGTGTGAAACGTTTTATGGGAGGATGACCTAAAAGTTTTTCTGGGAAATATCTTGGGTTTTACGCGGTATAGACGAGAATAAAAGTCCTCGACATGCCCAAGAAAGCGAAATCCTAGATTGAATTTTGAGATTAAATCCTAATTACTATTAGAATCCTAAATTGAGTATTCAACAAAAATTTAATGTTTCCATCGGACTTTGTTGAAAATATTTTATAGCCTTTGTTCATCAGGGAAAAATCAGGATACTAATGGTGAAACCGCTTTTTACAACTAAAGTTCGCAATTTTTTGAGTTTCAGGGTATCTTTAATATTTCAGAACTACTGCAGATATTTAAAATATTAGTACATTTATTGTGTCTGTAGATATGTATTTCGAAAATTTTGTATGGAATTAAAATGAAACAATATATAAAAATGAATATTAAAAGTATGTTAGTATGTTTATGAAAATTTAAAGGTTAAGACGGATTAAGTATGGATTTAGACATTTTCAGAACAGTTTTTGAAAATTGTCTATGTTTCATATTTTCAGAAATACATTGAAAAAAGTCAAAAAGCTTATCAGTACCTACTACATAATCTCCTAATTGACTGGTACCTATGGCATTTGTAACATGCTCGTATTTAACAAAAGTCCGAAACCCTCTGCGCGCTAGTTACATTCTTACTTGACGGATCTTCTTTCCTGTAATCTAAGTGCGATAAAATGATTTTTCTTCAACGATTGATAACTCTTATCAGCATGCAGACAAAGTAGATCCAATAAGCGACATCGACATTCCTACCAAGGCTTACCGAAGCCGTATTACAATAACTCTTTAGCTTACTATCACGTAGGCATTATACTATGTAACAAGTAACTCGTAGTAGCGGGTTCCAGATATTTTAAACAATTCAAGGGAAAGTTTTGAAACTATCACGGTTATTAACACTAAAGTCAAAAGTAACGGGATATTTACCATGATTTGAGTTTTCCAAATCAATCTAAATTTTAACTAGTTTCATGTGAAGTAAATTATAAGTATTTATTTATTTTTACAGAACAAAATATTTTTTAAAATTGGCAACATATTTAAGACTCTTATCGAAAGTAGCTTATTGTTTTGTTTTTACATTGAAAAAAGAACTTTACCTCACATCACCATCACCAGCCTATAAATAATAGTCCACAGCTGGACTTTGGCCTCCCCAATGAGCGTCAAAGATGGCATTATTCATCATTTGGGGGTTATTGTCCATAATCCCCACGCTAGGCATGCGGGTTGGGGATCGCAGTTCGGTGGAGTTGTTCTGCAGATAGCGCTGCTGCCCGCCCCCCGGTGTGTTTCTCAAAATCGCCTCTTACGACACCCACGGGAAGAGTTGGGGTGGTGAAATTCTATGCCGACACCACACGGCAGAAAACATTACCTCTGTCTGTAAAACTTCAAAGGGTTCCTCTAGCTTCATACGGAACGCTAAAATGGCGACGCAGCCCACACAGGGAGAGTGTATAAAGGCTTACAGATGCATCTACATTCCGAGAAACGATCGTAAATAGCAATGTCGGAAGACAAGTGACGGATTGTTTACGACAGTAGGATTATAACTTAGTGAGGAACACTAGGTTATTAAACGTAATCCTTAGTGAGTTTTTTTAAAGATAAAATACTTTTATTTATCTCCACAAGAACAGCACAGACTAAATAAATTATTTCAAAAGGGAAAAACTAACGGATATTGACATGTTATTAAATCACACACATTATACTTAGACTTAGATATAGATAGGCAAAACAAACACTGTATTAGACACATAAGTTGTATATGAATGTACTAGTGCTATCTTTTTCACTTCTTCCACTAGTGGACAAAAAATTTAAGTGAAGAGAAATCAATAACAAATTATTTAGTTTTTTATAATAATAACTGTATGAAATTTGAATTGTCTAAGTGCTTATTTTGTAAGGCTAAAGAAATAAATATCTGAATGATGTCGTCGGCGGCGGCGGCGGCGCGGCGGCGGCCCACCCACTTCGGACGCTTCGATTCCCTTCGCGGGACAAAAGTTAGCAACATCCACAAATATTCGTTCCGCATCTGGGTGTTTTCACGCACACTGCACAAGCGTACCTAAATCATTTAAATTCTACATTCAATCTAGTATTGCAAAAATTATACCAAATTGGCAGAATTATAATTGTTTTCTGCAACCAAAGCCGACATTATTCTTGATTACAGCATCAGTATCGTGACGCGAAGAATCACTATAAACATCACAGCCATTAAAAACCTATTACAGAATCTTTCTAGAACAATCAACCAACCGGTCAGAAAAACTGGTCATTTCCTCGTAAATTAGTCTTTCAAGGTTACCGTTAATTACTTCTCTGTGATGATGTTAAAGTTTTACGATATCACTGCTTAACTTGGGGCTAGATGCTGTGTGGATTGTCCAGCATTTTTTATTTATTTTTATGTTTTATTTACCAGTACCCACATAGGAGATAAGGAAATCTCCTAAGTTTGAAGGAATGAGAAAGAAAGAAACCTATTACCTTAAGTTAAGCTATTGTACATATTTGTATGATCGACATACGTTCGAAACCCTAGGCGCGCGACTTAAAAACTTTGACCTTGTTATATTGTTAGATTTTATGTTGGACCGCAACAATACGAAATCTAATGATAAAAAAATCATATAAAATATTATATAACAATGAGAAAGCCTTTTCTAGTGGCTTTTCATGCAATAATTCGTATAAAATAAAATTAGCATATGTTTATAATGCTTTGCATTTCCCAACATTTCCTAACGATTACGGAAAGATCTGAGCAATTATTCGCTCCGCTGGCTACCTACCAGTTAGTTCAAACGAATATGATACTTATTGCTATGTAAATTGATAGCACAATGCTGTAGTAATCGAATTATCTAATCTCGCGGTGAAATTTCAGATGTTCTGATAAATTGCATCACGGAGGAAACAAAACTTGGCAACGCACCAGGTTTGTCTATGCCAGGTTTACTAACTTTTTTTATGTTTCCATTATTTAATATCGCACAGCACAACCCAAGTTTGCATACCTTATGTTATGTTATACTGATGGTTATACTAGATAACTGATATTTTATATTTGACATTTTGCATAAATAAATTCTAACTCAGTTTTGCAGTGCCCTTTCGGCACCCTGCATGTACTCGTACCTAGTGAAAACTATACTAACCATTCGCTAGCATGCAAGCAAACTAAATGAAATATGATGTAGATAGATAGGGGCAACAGATAGGCCTTGCTGACATTCCGGACTTAAAAAGGCTGAGTTACCGGAGGCGAAACGAATGCCTTCGTTTCGCCGATGTTTTTGGGATGTTGTATAAAAAACTTACCACACCGGGTCCACCGAGATAGGCCTTGCAGACATTCCAGTCCTCTCTCATCCTCTAATGGCCGAGCCAGCGGAGGCAAAACGAAGGCCTTCGTTCCAGAATGATGATGTAGGCAAAACGAAGACCTTCGTTTCAGAATGTGATGTAGAACTTACCTCAATGTATTTCCCTGCTCTCTAACATCCACTCCATTGATGCTGTCCTCAGCCCTCGCTTGCAAACCTGACATGTTCAAGTCAGGGTCATCACCTCCAGTGGCGTAGAAACATTGCTGCGAAAGAAACATAAGATAATCGTTCATCAGGGGTTCTGAACTAGAAGGACCGAAGTAGAGTAGATTATTTATCACCAAAAAAAGTCAAAAGACTAATATCGAAACTAAAAAATAATA
Organism: Eupithecia pulchellata; assembly: GCA_963931895.1. Lineage (NCBI taxonomy): Eukaryota > Metazoa > Arthropoda > Insecta > Lepidoptera > Geometridae > Eupithecia > Eupithecia pulchellata. The sequence continues at coordinate 6,009,363 of OZ007546.1, read as the reverse complement.
AATAGTGCTGGACAATCCACACAGCATCACCTAGCCCAATGTTAAGCAGAGCTTGTGTTATTGTTACTAGATTACTGATATACATAATACTATATTATATTAAATAGATAGGTATTTTTTTATTATAATAGAAAACAACCAGAACACTCTCAACAAATATCTGCAGATATTACAAACATTTTTTGCCCCGAGTTGGATAATAGAAAACGCATTCAAATAAAATAAATAACTATAAATTATTTGTAATGTATTATATTAAGTAGATATATCAATTATCTAGTAACCATAACAGTCTGTGTTATGGGTACTAGATAATTGATATATCTTGGCTTGCTTAGCTTGGGGATAGATGATTTTATGTAGGTAATTTATTTATGGCGGAAGTGAGCATTATTTTTTTATTTAACTAGCAATTTTTTTTCTATCATCGTACCTTATTATTAAACCCTAACAAAAGGCTATTCTGATTACTACTCTGGTCTATTGTGAATTCTATGGTTGACTCTCAAAACATTTCTATAAATAGAGCAGTTTCCGCAACAATACGTGTCCACCCACGTCTTGCAGTGCCAAAACGTCTTGGCATTTGCGATTCCTATGAAAACTTCAAAATAACCGTGCGAAGCCGGGGCGGGCTGCTAGTTTATAACAACCAGAACACTCTCAACAAATATCTGCAGATCCTACAAACATTTTTGTCCCGAGGCGGATAGGCAATAGAAAACGCAACCAAATAAAATAATCCATATTATATTAGTAATGTATTGTGTTAAGTATATCACTTATCTAATACCCATAACACATACTGCTTAGCTTGGGGATAGGTGATGCTTTGTGATTTATCAAGCATTATTTTTTGAAACCTGTCTTGGTTTAGTCAACCTTTCTTTTTTAGGGTTAATATGTCTAACAACATTATTTAACCCTAAAAAACCCCATTATGTATTGCATGGTTGACTCCCAAAACATTTCTATAAATAGAGCAGTTTCCGCAACAATACGAGTCCACCCACGTCTTGCAGTGCCAAAACGTCTTGGCATTTGATAGCAATTCTATTTCTACTGCCAATTTTATATTTATAAGATAAATGTTTTATTTGGTTCATATACACAGACTTGCGGTCGGCCGCCCCAGCATCGAAAGGATATTTAACAAAAAATAAATATTTTATGCGGATCCCTAACATCTTTGAAAATATTCTATAGCCTTTGTTCATCAGGGAAAATTTAGTGTTGAGTGAGTTGAACGAAACGTAAGCTAGTCTACGATGTCTATAGTAGTATCTAGTTTATATATTATCTATGATCTCTCTAGCCAACATGTCGTCGCACGGCTAAAGCGTATTATCATATTTGTGTGTAATAAAACTACTTAAAACTGATACAAAGCTACGTTGTTATTCACGGCCTTTTAGGTTATGGGCCCAGAGTGCTACAGATGTTCGATTTCGTGAAAAAACTAATCGGATTATCGGTGAATAAGAAACTTTACAATGGCTTCTATAAAAATTGATCAGCTTACTGGTGACAATTATGATACGTGGAAGATACATATGCGAGCTATTTTGAAGAAAAATGACTTGTGGGAATATGTTACGGGAACTTTGCCCAAACCGGCAACCAGTGATGCGAAGTATGCAGAATGGATGAAAATGGACGGAAAAGCTGAGTCCGATATTTTGCTGGCCGTAAGCCCGAGTGAATTGGGGGCGTTGGATGGTCTGGAAACTTCCAAAGCAATATGGGATAAATTGAAGTCTTTGTATCAGTCAAGCGGACCTGCCAGGAAAGCCTCATTATTGAAGCAGCTTGTTTTGACTCGCATGCAAGAAGAAGATGACCTGCGGAAGCACGTCTTAGATTTTTTTGATGCGGTCAAGAAACTCAAAGAAATCGGGTTGATTGTTATCGATGAATTGTTGGCAATCCTCCTTCTTTATAGTTTACCGGATTCATTTGCCATGTTCCGTACGGCGATGGAGTCACGTGATGATTTGCCTACCACGGAGGTGCTAAAAGTAAAAATCATTGAAGATTATGAAGGTCGAATGTCAAAAGTGGTTGACCAGAGAGCTATGCTTGTCAAACAAAACAAAGCAAATGTCAATCAAAGGAAAAACCCGAATGATAAGAATTTTAAAAATAATAGTAAATGTTATCGATGTGGCCGTCAAGGGCATTTTGCAAGAGAGTGCAAAATGAAAAATAGCAATTATAACACGCAGAGTGCGAAGCAAGCGGAACCGAGAGGCGACGATGAAAAGTCAACGGCGATGTTGAATACCACCGAAGAGGTGATGATCAGTGAAAAGAGAAATCCTGTGTGGTGTATCGACAGTGGTTGCACTAGTCATATGTGCAATGAGATGAACATGATTAAAGGATTCACAAAGCTAAACTCAGAGTTGAACCTTGCTAATAGTGAGAGTACACAGATTACTGGAAGTGGAAGTGTCAGCCTTTCAGTAGACACGGGTAGCGAAGAGCGCCAGGTAAACATTCAGAAAGTTTTCTATGTGTCTGATTTGAGAACAAACCTGTTATCAGTGGCAAAGATGACAGATCATGGGTTCGAGGTTCATTTTAAGAAAGATAATGCTATTGTGATTGATGCCAATAAGAAAATTCATATGAGGGCAGACCGAATTGGTAACTTATATCATGTAAGAATAAGTAAGAATGACGTCAACAATGCTGAGGTGGTGAAGAAACCTATAGATATATGGCACGAAAGATTAGGACATCTAAATGAACGAGATTTGAAATTGATGTCGAAGAGAGGTCTTGTACATGGTTTAAACTTCAAAGATAGTGAAAAATTATCCGAGTGTGAGATCTGTATAAGTCAAAAACAGACTTGCACGCCGTTCGGCAAAGGCAGTGATAACCGCACCAGTGAACTCTTAGAAATAGTACACACAGATGTGTGCGGACCTATGAGAACTGAGTCTTTTGGTGGAAAAAGATATTTTGTCACTTTTATTGATGATAAGTCAAGATGGTGTGAAGTCTACTTCATTGCGAACAAAAGTGACGTCCTACGTATGTTCAAAGAATACAAGGCCTATGTAGAAAAGAAGACAGGAAAGAAAATAAAGAATTTACAATCTGATAATGGTCGAGAATATGTAAATAATGAGTTTGATGCTTTTTTGAAGAAAGAAGGAATCAAAAGAAGACTCACAGCACCCTACACTCCACAACAGAATGGGATTGCTGAAAGGAAGAACAGAACGCTGGTTGAGATGGCACGATGTATGATGAGTCAATCAGGATCCCCACCTACGTTTTGGGCAGAGGCGATACATACAGCTAATTATGTGAGAAACAGATGCCCAACAACAGCTTTGAATGGTCAAATACCATTTACAGAATGGACAGGTAAGATACCTACTTTAATCTATATGAATGTCTTTGGATCAAAAGCCTATTACAAAAATAAAGGCGAACAAAAAGGGAAATTCGATTCCAGCTCTGAATTGGGAATTTTGATGGGATATGATGTACAGTCAAAAGCGTACAGATTACATGACATGATCCAAAAACCAGGAAAATTATAATCACTCGTGATGTAAAATTTATGAATGAAACGGCGTTCAGGCATGAGTACAAAGAGATACTTGATGAAAAAGATAGTATTGATAATGAGATATTGGTTGATTTTAGTAAGCCTGCCGTAAGTCATGAAAGAGAAGGAGACAAAGATCAAGAACAAAATGAAAATGAGAATGATCCTGTTGCAACCAGAAATGCAAAAAGAAGGCAGCCAAGAAATCAAACAACAACAGCATCGTGGGAGAGATTGTTAGGAGTTGCAAAGGGAGGAAAAGGAAGACTTGTTCGATCTGAAGTTGAAAGAGTGAATACCGAGGGTGTAACAGATGAGCAGGTAGAGGAGATTGAACCAGAAGATGATGAAATACAATTAGCAGGGATAGCTACTATCGTACCGATGACATGGAGTGAAATCGAAAAGACGGATGATGTAGATGCCTGGAAAATGGCATTAGAGGATGAATACTTGGCCCAAATAAAGAATAGCACATGGGAAATAGTGCCCCGACCACCGAATCGCAAAGTCATAGGGAGCCGATTCGTGTTTAGTACCAAAATCACTGGAAATAAAGTGCGGCTCGTTGCAAAAGGATGTTCACAGCGGCCAGGGGAGGATTTTCATGAAACTACTTCTCCAGTTGTAAGATTATCATCTATAAGATACATAGCTGCATTGTCAGCGGAATTAGGATTAGACATTCATCAAATGGATGTGGTTACAGCTTATCTCCATGGGTCACTAGATGAAGAAGTCTATATGGAAGTACCTGAACAACTAAGCGAAGTTATAGACAAAGTTCTCGCTAACCAAAAGATTGGAAAACACAGGAAGATCTTGCATGATAAGAATATACTACAGACAGTAAAGCGCTGGAAGAATGCTATGAATGAGTGTGAGGACTGTGTGTGTGTTTTAAAAAGGTCTTTGTATGGTTTGCGTCAGTCTGGATTGCAGTGGCATAAGGAATTGGTGAGAAAGTTGAAGAGTATTGGATTTGAAGCGATAACACAAGATCCATGTTTGTTTGTTGCAAAGAAAGATAAGCGTATTATGTTGATTGCTATCTATGTTGATGACATTATTTTAGCTACGAATGATGGTGTGTGGTTGAATGAAGTGAAAAGGCAGTTAACAAAAGCTTTCGAAATGAAAGACATGGGGAAAATTAATCACTGTTTAGGGATTGAATTTACTCGTGATAAAGGAAATAGAGTGTATCTTAATCAAAGGGTTTATCTAGAAAAGGTGTTAGAACGTTTTGGTATGAGTGAATGTAAGCCTGTAATGACCCCTATGGATGTGAATGTAAAATTGGATAAGCCTGAAAGTGTGAATAATGTTGTAATGAGTCAATATCCGTATCAGAGTCTGATAGGCGCCTTAATGTATTTGGCTATATCTACAAGACCTGATATTGCATATTACTAACTACTAACTACTACTAACTACTAACTACCTTAGTCAGTTTAATACAAACTATAATATTGAGCATTGGAAGGCTGCGAAGCACGTTCTAAGATATTTGAAAGGGACGGCTGACTATGGTTTAATGTATGAAAGAACTGGTTTACCGTTGTTTGGTGTGGTTGATGCTGACTGGGGTTCGAATGTGATAGATCGTAAATCTTACTCTGGTTTTGCGTTTATACTAGCGGGTGCTCCAATAAGTTGGGAAGCGCGAAAACAGCGAACCATCGCGCTATCAAGTACGGAGGCCGAATACATGGCTCTTTCTGAGGCCACAAAAGAGGCCATTTACTTAAAAGATTTATTACATAATTTTGGAATAGAATGCCAGTGTGTGACATTGTTTCATGATAATCAAGGTGCAATTAAGCTTGCACAAAGTAAGGCCTATCGCTCACGTACAAAACATATTGATGTCAGGCACCATTTTATTCGAGATAGGTACGAACAAGGTGTTATTGATCTTAAGTACTTATCAACAGACAGAATGCCTGCTGATGTTTTGACCAAAGGTTTGAGTGGACCGAAACATCATGAATGCATGCGTAATTTAGGTATGATAGAGGTGCATGGAGGATTAGGTTTTAGGAATAACGCTTACTTTTTCGAGGGGAGGTGTTGAGTGAGTTGAACGAAACGTAAGCTAGTCTACGATGTCTATAGTAGTATCTAGTTTATATATTATCTATGATCTCTCTAGCCAACATGTCGTCGCACGGCTAAAGCGTATTATCATATTTGTGTGTAATAAAACTACTTAAAACTGATACAAAGCTACGTTGTTATTCACGGCCTTTTATTTAGGATTGTAATGGTGAAAGAATTTTTCAAAAAGGTTGTAGTTTCAGAGCAAATTCAAACAAACAATCAAATCCTTCCTCTATAAAATATTAGTAAAGACATCATCTAAGAAAGTCAAACATAAGTTGTTGTTAAAAAGGTGCATTGATGATTTTGCATTGCCATACAGCGAGGCAACGCAACGCTGTGGCGATGCCGTGTGGTGCCGGCATAGAATTTCACCACCCCATCTCGTCCCGTGGGTGTCGTAAGTGGCGACTAAGGGAAACACAGCGGGGGGCGGGCAGCAGCGCCCTCTGCAGAACCAGTCCACCGAACTGCGATCCCCAACCCGCATGCCCAGCGTGGGGATTATGGGCATGAACCCCCAAATGATAGTGCCATCTTTGGCGCTCATTAGGGGAGGCCTATTTCCAGCAGTAGCATATTATAGGCTGGTGATGATGTTGAGGCAACGCATCCACGTCTTGGGGACGCTTCCGACTGGTATTGATATGAGTCAATTAAGCTACCTGGTATTGTTTCAGTTTCAAACCATCTGCAGTAAGCTAAATGGTATAATTTAGAATACGGCCTAATTTGTTTTTGTAATTAGATTGTTATTTCATATTTAATTTTTTTTGCTTGCATGTTTGGTGCATTGATTAAATAATCATCACATTTTTCTCCCGACTTCCATGTTCCGTTGCAATACAGTGGCGACTGGACAGTGACGTAAGCAAGTCTCTCCCTGAATACTTTGACCTTTAGGAAAATAAATATATATCACAAAAAAAAAAAACGATTTCGGCGGGACTAGAACCCGCAGCCCTCCCTTAGTACGGGAGAGTGCTTCCCAATATGCCACGAAATCAAGTACATGCCCGACTAGTCGAAAATCTTTCGGACTCTCTACGGACCATGATAACTATGAGACTGAAATATGAGGCCGGCTGCGATAAATGGGTAATTCTCATTTTCGATAAAATTTACTGTTATTACGATTTTCTAACTTATGATAAGTAAATAAGGTTATAATGATTTATGTTATTAAAGTGTTGATAAAATACTGTTATTTCAACAAATAAACGTATGTATAATAAATACTGTTCCTAAAATATAAATAAAAATATCCTCTAAATTGTCTCTTCCATGTATGTGACCACACCAGTTTTATGCAAAGAAAAAAATCCTGAGCTTTACCTTTCGTAGTAATTACATAAAATCGAATATAAAAATTATCTGGAATATATTAACTTTTTGATTATAAGAACAAATGTATCTAAAGTTAACTAAATATTACTGAACTTAGGGCTTAAAGTTTGTGATCAATATTTTTGTCCCCCCCATGGAAGGATGTCACACCTTGCATAATTCTAAAATAATCGCACGTGTTGCTGAACGAAACTGGGTATAGACAAGGTGTTTAGCAACACCTTTCGATTTAGTTGTCAGTTCCTGTCGCCGGCGTAAAGTTTGCGAGAAAATATTTGACAAGTTTTTTTTCTCAAAATTCGTCGAGCATAACCTGTCACATCTGTGTCGATCGTCAGAGGTATGTTTTTTCGATTATTTACTTGAGAGTGTGTAGTTTTTATGTGTTTTTATGTCAATAACACATGGCTAAATTCGCATGTTCGTTCCTGATTTGGAGCTTATGTTATCCAAGATTATACCTAAAAAAATCCCTTCCATGGGGGTCACTTCCACGGTTCCGTGGGTAAAAAATTGCCCATGGACGTGACCTGTCATCCATAGAAGTGACAATTATATGGGATATGGGGTGGATTTGAGGTGTTTTTAGGAAGGTGTTTGTGTTTTTTGTCGAAAATGAGTTTTTTGGGAATGCGTAGCCTAGTTTTTTTTATATTTTACAAGGAAAACCCCAAGAAGCTCCTAAAAAGCCTGCGGAGGAGCTACGGCTGGTAAAATGAGATTGTGATCGAAGTCGATGGACTTGGATCAAACAAAACCCTGCTTTATTATGAAGGGCTTCTGTTCCGTAATTACATAATTACGTAAAGATTTTAAATTTCTGAAAAACCCGTAACTGTAGCATTAAAATCCGTAATTACGTAAGTAGCCAACATATGTATGGCATTACTACAACCGGTCAATATTGAAACTTAACAAGTGAGTTTTCTTCCGTAGGATATAAATTAATGTGATAATTATCTGTGTTTCCTTTACTTCTCCGCGACTAATATAACGTCTGTGGATAACGTACTTAATAATTATTTTTGTGCTCTAATTGTCCGCAGAAAATACCTGTGCTGCATGTGTCTTTCTATGTAATACGTATAATGCTGTTATAAAATTTAGCCGCTCATTACTCATTTGTCGCTTAATAGACACATAGTTCAGACAGTAATAACTTGAATGAAACTTTTGAAGGAAAAAATATATATGAAATTCGTAATTACGTAGTGACGTTACTGGATAACCAAAATTCGTAATCAGTTACCTTATTGCTATTTTCGTAATGGATGGAATCCCTATTTATATAAGGCAGATAAAAAACAAAGAGAGCACGATACCTATGCAGAAATAATTAGTAGCTGAAATGACACCGAGAACAGCGCATAATACGCAAAGAGTGGTGATTGAATATTTTTGAAAAGCTTACTGTATAAGTTGTTGTATTAAAATAAAATATCAGTTTTAATGTTTGAGACTGATTATGACTGCATTTTAAATAAATAATTAAACTTCACTTAGTATTCGAAACCTAAGTAAGTAATATTACATTGGATGTGACTTACTAATTATTAAGAACACTAAACCTACTACTTATTAAATAATGATCGTTCTGGACTAAAAAAGCTGTCTTTATATTTTGCATATAGCTATTTCTTATACTTTCCATGGATTATAAGTAGGAAATGTCACTTCCATGGAACGGAGGTCACTGCCGTGGAGGCATTTTTTTTTCAGTTCCATATATTTCAGCATTCAGAAGGCTGCGAGCTCGGCGAGTATTTTTTGTATTTTGGGCAAGCTCAAAAGAATTCAAAACCACCGTTAATTATATTAAAAAGACGATTTCACTTGCTTACGAAATTTCAAGTTAAAAAATGAGAATTACCCAAATATGAATTCGATCGCAATCATTATCTCTGTAGTGCTAAATTCCTAGATCTATGACGTCACTAAGAGTACCATTCATGTTTGTTTATCATGTGTGTTCAATACAGATATATGTTATGATATGAATCAGTTGGTTTGGCATGATATATACATACACAAGAAAAAGGTAGATAACATACATACTAGAATCTAGTAGAACATCGAGATAATCTAGTAGATGATTAGGATGGTCTTGATGTCCATAATACGAATCATATAACTGATTTTGAGATTTGAGATATTTTATCTTAAGAACAAAATTAATAAGATATATGAGTGCCGTGTGGTGCCGGCATAGAATTTCAACACCCCAACTCTTCCCGTGGGTGTCGTAAGGGGCGACTAAGGTAAACACAGCGGGGGGCCGGCAGCAGCGCCTTCTGCAGAACAACTACACCGAACTGCGATCCCCAACCCGCATGCCCAGCGTGGGGATTATGGGCAGTAACCCCCAAATAATGATGCCGTCTATGGCGCTCATTAGGGGAGGCCTATGTCCAGCAGTGGACTATATAGGCTGGTGATGTTGATGTTGATGTTGTTGATGAGTGCTGTATTCACATATTTCACATGTATTGCTTACCTACCTACCTTATATATTTTGCTATAGTACTGTACCTGTACTTACTAACTTCAGGAAAACTCCTGAAGTTATGCTAATAAAGCATTATCTACATTGAGTCTACAAACGTAGACTCAATGTAGATAATGCTTTATTTCATAGCCTTAAAAAACTAAATGTAAGATTAAAATATGTTAACCTTTTTTTGATGCTGGATGCGACAAGCCGAAGACAGGGCGCTATGGCGCTCATTAGGGGAGGCCTATGTCCAGCAGTGGACTAACATAGGCTGATGATGATGATGATGAACCTTTTTTTAACTTTTTCTGTGTTTATGTGTGCAGTGCAGTATGAGAGAGAATCTAAGTAACCTTAACCAATTATATTATAGTATCCCCATAATATTATCCCTATCCTATTATAACCTATGTATATTATTCGACCCTAGGACAGTGTCAGTGCTTCAAAGATATTGCTTACCTGTGCCTGTGAATATCTAGCAGACATTTTGTGTACGCTATTTGGTATGACGTAACGCCAAGGTCGTTCGCAACGCCGATTATGTAAATACTACTGGTTTTATGGTATGCCGTAGTGAAATATGTTGTATTTTGGAATGCGATAGATCGCTGATTTTATTAATTTATGAATTCGAAACGAAGTCTCCGAAATTTAGCTACGGTAGCCGTTGAGGCAGCTAGATAGATTATTCATAACTGTAATGAAACATATGAATAAATAATGTGACGGACGTATCTAAATTCATGCAGACTTTAAGATCTTCGGAGAGATACATAAAATATAGATATGGAAGTTTGTTGGTTATTAAGTTATGTAATCTTAATGGTTAAATGATGGAAACCCAAACTAACCAATGATGGGATAAGTCCAAGAGTCCAGTCTTATGGAAATAAAGCATTTAGACTTTTTGGGGGAACATAATCTACAATATACTTCTAGACCAGAATGATCAAAGAATTTCGCAGTCGCGGAAGCTATTGATATTATAAACCTATGACTGACATGACGATAATGAGTTGATGACGGAACCGTTTAATAAAACAAACAAATGAAGGTGCGAGGAGGTACAAAGATAGCCAAACCCATCTAGAGTGGATACAAATAAAAATAATATAAGCCGTAATCAAATGCTAGTAATGAATTACTCACACGAAAGTGTCAAACCACCTGTGACAGCGAAAAGGTCAAAATTTACATTCTACGCAGGTCAACGATCTAAAGGTAACGCCCGAATAAATAAAATAGCGTCAGCTTCCTTCATTTCATCACACGCAACGCATGCGTTAAAAATAACCGTGTCAAATGCAGCTGTGGGAATCGGATCTGAATTAGAACAGGATGAGTCAAAGACGGGTGATCTGAGTCAGGGGATTACTCGTCAAAAAAATCATCAACATCTACGCTTTCAACTGGTATTGGTATGGATTAGCTGATTCGAGTCCTGTAGATTGTTGGCAACAGAATTGGTTCAATTTATTTAATTGTAAATATACTAAGTCTTTTTAATTTTCTTGGTTTATAGGTAATTACCCATACCAATTTTTTCTCACATCGTCCTCAGATTTTACACCTGATAATTGGCCAATAATAGGTCTACCGATCTTTGTGGTATTCATTGGTGCAATGGGCTTGCGATATGCATTGAGTATAATTTAATTAGCATATGTTATTGGTTTCCATAGCACTATCTCTTCCTACATTGGCTTTGCTACGTACAATGTCCACAATCATTGATTGATCGCAAATTATATGTGTTCTATGTCAATTCATCTTGGGCTGCTGTGTGAAAATTATCCAGTATTATTGATTATCTCTGATATATTATTGATTATTGCTGAGAGCGTTGTTTTGGTAAGTGATTACAGTTACAACGTCAGTTGGCTTTGGCTTTGTACTTTTTTCAGTTGTGAAAGAACAGAGCCTATAAGTTGTTCAGATAAGATGACACCTTCTAGTCGACACGTCCGTATGACGTCATTTATAGTCATAACATGAGGGCAACTATTTTATGGTGTTAAAAACATTGAAAAACTCCAAACTTTAAGTAGAATTTTAAAAAATATTTTACTATTTTATTAACTAATATTACGAACAACTAATATTTTAATAGCCTATCTCAATAATATTATTATAATATAGATTTTTCTCACATAATAGTAAAAATCCCTATATTATTCTCTCCCTATATATCTTTAATGCCAAAGAAAATCGCCGTTCGTTGCCAAAGAGGTAATTTTATAACTTGGCATACAAAAATCTTCAAATATGTACAGTGCGCGTCAGATATAAGTACCCCCCCTATCTCAATGTATGTGGGGCATAATAGTTGTTATTTTTGGGAATTTCAGACTTTGAGTATTATGGGTGGGCGGTTCGATCCTGAGCGGCGTGAGATAAATTTTTGCATGTGAAAATTTGTGATAAGTTACAAGGGAATTAGGAGTAGTCGTAAATACTTTGTAGTCAAGGGGGGTACTTAATTCTGACGCGCACTGTACAATAATGGTCGTTCTTCGCTCTGTATTTTGCTACATCTACTACATAGCTGTTAAATAAATCCGCTTGTCCGTTCATTCATAACAATAACTTTATCCTTGAAAGGTCAAGGGGACCGTTAACTCGTCCTTAATAATCCATTCACTGTTACATACCGATATGGCTTAATATGTCTACTTCCCTTCGGTTTATCGTTACGCATTTTAATTTTACTGTGGCCTCTGCTTAAGTCACAGCCGAAATTTCAAGGCTTTGAATAGATGTAGTTTTATCGAACATCTATTCATTGCCACGTCTTAATTATTTTTTCTATCTTAAATCCTCTATTACAAAATCTTTTCATTGTAAGGAACACAACATAATTTTCAATTATGGGCTTAAAAGCCGTAGCGGATCCCTCCTCCCCGCAAATAAATTAATTATGTATGTTCTATCTTAAAAACATAGATAAGAAGTAGGTAATCTTTAATTATAACTATTCAAACTTCAATAATAATAGATCAACACAGTTCACAATACTTAAAAAAACGGTTAGTTTCGCTATGCTCGATTCCCTCTATGCACTGATCCTAAAATACCTAACAAAAAGTGCCGCTATGCACGGAATCAGATTCTTGGACTGTCGAAAGGAAAATGCTTATGTTTAAATATCACAGTCATCTAAAATGTACCCACTATACACATCGTGTTGCTGTTTCTTGATGGAATTGTATAATAAAATTTTTAATAAATATACTCTTACTAGTTTCAATAACTATAACTAGTAAAAAGTATACGTGTTAATCAACACATAGCTTAAACCGTCAACACCTAAACAACGAGTTTTTGGGTTACTTCTTCCGGGAATTTGTACCTGATTGTTAACTTTTGTCCTTGAATAGAAAGAGACAGTAGGATTGCGGTTTTGGTGCAGTACGTCTGCAATCATGTCGCATGCATATTATTCACATATATATACACCCCACACAAACACTCCATAGTGCATAATCGACTGTAAATTAGCAATTCAAACCCGAACCGCAATGATTCAAAGCAACTTTGTGGTTGAGCAGTTTCACACTCACTCATTAGTTACATTAGCACGTTTTGTTTTCATTATATGCATCAGTGGATATGGCAACGGGAATGGGTATGAGTCATTATTATGTAAGTTGGAGAAGACCTTGCTATTGCTACGATCTGAGTTAATCCTTGTGTGTTTAAAAGATGTCTAGACTTTTAAAAATACATCTGTAGTCCGTAGATCAAGCTATAACAAAATACATTAAACCAGAAGATAGTGTTACTGTAGGTGTTATTACATAATTTGTGGTTTTCTTGAGTAGGTAACTGCGTATAGGTAACGCACCCGATATTTATCGGTTTTTCTTAGTTTTTCTTTTTTTACTGTACATATTTTATCAAAATAACTTAAAAGAATGTTACGTATGTATTTTAGTTTAATACTTACCTACCTTACAATAATTATAATACTTTTACAGAAAGGCGAGAACTCTGTGCCTAGTTAAACCTAACATAGGCTTTAAGGCACTTCTAACCGAAACTTAATGTAAACTTTTTTATAACCGAAATAAATAAATAATAAATATTTATATTCGTCATGCATCATGTTGAAAGAAATGTTTCTGTTTAACTTCACCGCAGCCAAAACAAGGTGTTTTTAAAGCAAGTACAAACAGAACAAAACATTCGTTTAGTCTTAAGTACTTTCGAAACGTTGTTCCGTACCTGATTTCCGTTTCAGCCAATTTGTAATTTAAATACATTCAAACACCTTTTTGTCCCTAGTGACATCGTCAGTGGGGAAAACTTTCCGTCTGGAGTGTGTGTTGGACGATGAAGCGATGTTAGGTTATTAAGCTGTGTCCTGGATAAGTAATGCTTTAAAAACATAGTAATTTAACAGATAGATTATTTATATATACATTTTCAGAAAATACACACTTTGTTAGCTGTGCCTTAAAGCCTAGATTGTCTAAGCACTGGATTCTTACGTAGATATTTTCATTAATTACAGTTAATAATCTAATGATACAACAACATATGAACGTGTTTTATAATGTGATGTTATTTAAAATTTTAATACTGTGGACGTGTTACTTGTTTAATGTACTGGGCGCACGCTTAGATGTCTAACCTATACTAAAACAATCTAAGTAAACCACAGACATGATTTAAAATTAAAATGCAAGACGATTAATCGCTTCAATTCAACCGTACATATCAATTCAAGTCCAACCGTCGTCAGTCGCCAGTCGCCAGTCAGTGAGTCTGAGATTTGACTACGAGTAAATACACATAATAAGAAAAAATACAAATACACATACGCTATGGAGCTCAAAAGGGGAGGCGTATGTTCATCAGTGAAGTAACATAGGCTGATGATGATGATGAAATACATATATATCAGATTATTTCATTCCGAGTCAAGCGCTGCCTGTACAAACATTTACTTTAAAACCCGGAATTACCCATACCTCATCTTTTCAATGAGCTCTTTTAACTTACACCAAACAAAACCAAACGTACGTGATCAGAATATGATTTTTCGTTTACATTCACGGATGAAGGTTGTATGAACGTTTTACCTGATTTGCGAGTTACATTGTGCCTAAAACGGTGTTTTGTAGTTTACCTTGTATATATTATCCATATAATTAGCTAGAACATAGACATTACGGAACTCCTTATATTAGACGCGCTTGAGTTAGTTTTTCCGGTCACAGACAAGATTTTATATCGACTTGGTAGTTAAAAATAAGTGTTTTTTTTTTAATAATGTATTACCACCTAATGAATGAGCTCAATTATTTCGAATTCGATTATTTTATTGTTATTTTCTTTGTTAATAAAGGTTTCCCTTAAGTTCTCAAATAGATCACTACTATTCTTGTACCTCACCTTGTTTACAGACATTCGGAGGTAACAGAGATTGAGAATTTTAATCGCCCCTCTTGTAAGCGGAAGTATGTCTTATGAAAGATATTACAAAATTCATTAAACTTCAACCAATAGAAACCATTGTAGACAAGCATCATGTATATATCAAGAGCCATAGTGCCAGAACAATAGAAAAATCAAAGTATTCATAGACATATATAAATTCTCTAAAGATTACTAAATCGACTAAACTTCAATCAATAGAAACCACATAAGACATACATGATGTATTCAAGAACCAAAGTTTAAACAGAACAATATAAAAATCAAAGTAAGTATACATAGACATATCTAAATTCCACAAAGATATTACTAAATCGACTAAACTTCTATCGCTAGACATACATGATATTCAAGAGCCAAAGTTTAAACATAATACAAAAATCAAACGAAGTACATAAGTAGGTTGAAAACAAAGACTGGTCCAAAATAGGCCACTAAATTGGGCCTATTGAATTAGACAGACCTCAATTGCAGCAGGCATATATCAATTTTAATCAACTGTCAGACACTCAGTATAATCAGACTCGTTAAGAACCATCTGTTGCAAGTTGGATGTTGAGTTGAGATGGGGTGCCTGGTCAAGATAATGAGATAATTGATAAGGAAGAATGTTTTGAGAGTAAGAGAATTAAATATAAAGATGCGTATAGCACACTGTTTTACAGAATATGTATAATAATAATATAAAGATTAATTTATAAAGAGAAAAGATATGATTGTTTGTTTGTTGTTTAAATTGAATAGGTTCCGAAACTACTGGACCGATTTGGAAAATTCTATCACCATTTAGAAGATAAACATAGGCAATTTGTTGTTAGAATTGAATAGGCTCCGAAACTACAGGACTGGTTTGGAAAATTTATTCACTTCTTTTATCATTTAAATGATAACTGGTATTGATATGGATCAGTTGAGCTACCTGTAGTTTGTTCGCAACAGTCTGCAGTTAGCTCAATTGTTTCAATTGTAAATACTAGTTTTTTTTTTTTTGTTGGATCATTGTTATTTTATTTGTTAATAAAGTATATTTAAATGATAAACATATCTAGGCTACAGAATATTTAAAAGTTAGATATCCGTATGAAAACTTCTATAATGTAGCACAACGTGTAATATTGTGTAAAAACTTTTGAAATTCTATTAAATACCCGTACGAAGCCGGGGCGGTCTGCTATGTATATAACAGTTAGTAAATGTATTATAGAAAATCAAAAGTACCAAATTAAAACTAATATTTCCAATTTACTATGCCGTGTGAATATACTTAAATAATACTTAGAGTCGTAAACCACTTCGACTTATGCGGGCTGAATTTATAGACCTCCATGTACGATAAATGGACGCTTTAAATTCATTCGTGATTCAGCTCTATGAGCGTGTCTCCAGTCTTAAAGAAATAAAAGAAAATCGTTTATTTTGCTCACACAAGAAAAGTACAAAAATAAACCTGAAAATGTAAGAATAAAATAATCCTAAAATTATTTATCGTACCTACACCGTATGAACTAGATTGGTTGGTTAAAATACCTCAGCATAATGTTGCTTGACAGGAGTCGAGCAACGCTGGTTTTCTGGTAGGACCTTTCGTGCGAGCGTGTCAAGTCAACACGGCTGACAAACTAAAAGACAAAATACAATTATTTTAATCAGTTACAATACTGTTCAGCAGTCTTCATTCCGAAAACAAACGCGTCGATTTTTCTTTTTACTGCAGAAACTTGCTCCTGTCCTGTAGTATCAGAGGTCATCGATCGTTTTAAAATAAAATTACATAATTTGTAAAGACTATAAGCTTGAAAACTTTACATGAGTACAAACAAGAGTTTTCAGTAATTAATTGCAAAATAATAATAAAAAAGACTTTCTGGAATTCCGTCAAGAATTTGTTGCAAACAATCTTACAAAACCTTATGTTCGCTGCAGTAAAAACTTATCAGGGCAAGATCTTCGACTTCCAATACCTTATACCGCGAGTGCCGTATAAAGACGACCGGTTTGCATTGCGAAAATAAAAAATATAAACAAAATTCACCGCTTAATACGCCTCGTATGCAACTTGCTTGAGCGTTGTAGTGTGGGTGGTTTTGAAGTCAATATGGAAACATGTCTAGGTCTAACCCAGTAACTTTGTAGATCTGAACTTCCACTGTTTTTTCTATTTTCAAAAATATCGTGAATTGAGGCGTTCTTAAATCTGCGCTGCGTTTGAGCTGAACTTCCACTGTTTTTTCTATTTTCAAAAATATCGTGAATTGAGGCGTTCTTAAGTCTGCGCTGCGTTTGAGAATTTGGAACGTTCGAATATTGCGTATGCGCAGATGCAGCGTAGGTTGTATTTGAGGTCGAATTTCGGATTAAATCAATAAATCACAATAACCTCAGACGAGATGAAAGGAGATTGGGTAGAGTCGTAGTGTAGGCGACCGGTGTGTTACCATTTTTGCCTCTACTTTTGCAATATAGTTTATACATAAGGTGGGCTGTATATTCCAACTTAACTGCTATCCTTTTTTGAAAAACTTGATTAAGGCGCATACAGCACCTAAACTAGCGCCACCACCTACTTTATGTTATTATTCTGTTTATGATGGGTATCACAAACTGGACGATGGATTTTTGAAAATTCCTTTGTTAAACAGAATAATAACATAAAGTAGGTGGTGGCGCTAGTTTAGGTGCTGTATGCGCCTTAACTAGTGAAATGATTTTGATGAAAATTGGCAAATACTTTACTAAGACCGGAATAAAGTCCTTTCCGGTCTTAGTAAAGTCTGTGCCTATGTCCATAGGATACTTACTATAGGATAAATTTTATCCCGGTATCATGTTATATATGTTAATATCCGGCGGTATATTTACCGCTGCACTATCCCTCGGTATATTAAAAAAAAGCCGGGGCGGCACGCTAGTGATAAAATAAATGAGACACAGTCAAACAAAGCTAAACTAAAACCCACGCTGCTTCTGTAATTTGCTAACACTTCGATTTCACACTAACTCATGTACACAATACTAACATACATATTATGTCTAAGTGGCTTTGATCTCAATTGCAGCATTGACCTACTGTAGCACACTACCATAATTAATTTACTATAACTTTTAACACTCAACAATTGACCTTAATTTAGTTTATGTCTGGGAAAGGAGTTGGAATTAGAGCGAGAATAATTGAATGCAATGGCATTGCATTAGTTCAATGATAGTTTTGAGCAGTGGGAAATTATACCGGAAATATCGTCAGGGAAAGTTTCGTAGTCATTTAGTTTTTAAGTAATTGAGTAATTTAAGCTTAAGTTCGGACAGAAGCTAGGGTCGAATCTGGAATAGATGAATATTTAATATTTCTCGACATTTGACATAACAATAATGATCTATCCTCAAAGTATGCATTTAATGCTGAGTCGTTGTTTTGTTATTTATTTTTATTAACTTTGTACTGTATGGTAATTTTTATGTAGTATTGAACAATTTAACGCCAAAGTATCGACCAAATAAATATTTACCTATATATACTCGTATGTATCTTAAGCTTTTAGTACCTGCTGTAGGTACCTTTAGTGATTTGAGTCTTCGCCCAATGCGCTATTGAAGTCGTCAAATCATCTTCTCTTTGTCTATATGGCGTAATTGGCCTTGTGGTGCCGACATAGAATTTCACCACCCCAACTCTTCCCGTGGGTGTCGTAAGAGGCGACTAAGGGAAACACAGCGGGGGGCGGGCCCTCTGTAGAACAACTACACCGAACTGCGATCCCCAACCCGCATGGCCAGCGTGGGGATTATGGGCAATAACCCCCAAATGATAAATAAAGCCATCTATGGCGCCATAATTACCGCAATGATTATGTTTCGGCACGAGACACAGGCCCATAACGATGGTCCTTTAGCCGCGTACTATCTTGATGGCTTGACAGCTGACATTGGCAAGATCGCGTAGGCACAGACACCGAGTGGATCGCGTATCCCACTCACAGTAACTATTGAGCAATCTGTGGTGGATGCAGGTGGAATGACCTCGCATACTGATTCGGAGTCAGAATGCATTGTGATTGTATCTATTCATACCAACAAACGAACTGATAAGGTGACAAGCCCACTATGTGAGCTTAAAAGGTCTGTGAATGATAAATTAGGTCAAAGTACGAGTTAATAGCCTAGGCTAATGGAATCATAGAGAACTGAAGGCATCCTACAAAATAAGAGCTAAAAAAGAAAATAGAAAAGATATCGCTTGCTGCAGAACGTCATACCGAAACCAAAGATAAAATTAACAGCCACTCGATAAAACCCAATAAAAAATCAAATTAAATAATTAACAACTCAAGAATAATTGCCTCAGCGATAAAATATTCATAGCTGCATTCACACACAGACAGATTATCGAAAGATTAGGCGAGAAATCTATAAATAAATGAATGTTAAAATAGTTAAATTAGCCGAAACATAACTTATAATAATTTACCACTTGGGACTCAAGCTAAGCTGCAAACTAATATAATTCGAGTTTCAACAAATATCGGCAAACCATCGTCCCTAAATCAGTTCAAGTTGTTGTTATATTCGAGAATGCCTGTGACTGATTGATTATGGTTTATTTTGCGGAAATTGATATCGCCCTACAGGTCTATGACATAATCAGAGGCCCAGAAGTGGGTCGCGAACGGCGGAGGACGACAATGCAGTAGCAATTACCTACATACTTCTCAAATTATGTAAACGTTTAGTTAGAAGTTAGAAATGAATCAGCGATCTAAAATTCAGCTACTAAACACCATCTGTTGAACAGATACATGATTCGATTCAGAGCTCAACGTACGAAACAGGCCGTGTCTATAAAATCAAAGTTAATGTTGCCAGCATGAGCTCTAAATGTGTTATTGGGTGAGGAGAGAAATGAGTGCATTGCTTTTATAACCCATTTATCCGAAACCAACCTAAATTAAACCACGCGCGACAAAAATAAGGCAACGTAAAATTTAGAAAATAAAATGATAGATAAAGACCATATTCCCAACTTCAGACACAAAGATACAAAATACATCAATGTATAAATTGTTGACGAGTACAACGAACAATTAAGAACACTGGTGGCTAGACGACTTAAATGAATCTGACAGACCTGTATGATGTCAAATTGTCAATCTTGCTCAAAATTGCAGATAGTCTATTTGTCTAATGCCGTGAAGACTGCACTAACTAATGAATTAATGATATACCCTCTAGTACTGTGACCTGTTGGGAATTCAATGGACATTTAAAAATTCCCCTTGGGAAATACAAAACAATAGAACCATGGACCACGGGGAATAAGCCTTCTACATAATAAGACAGACACTATTTTGGTAATTCATCATAATCAACCCACATGACTAATACGCATAGCCTCATTTAAAACTTTAAACAAAGAAAGATGTTTACACAACCTTTACTGCTGCATTCCTCGATTACAGCAAATAAAAATAAATGGTTATGCCAATAACTGTACTTAATACTTACTTACGCCTTTGACCAATACCACAATGCCCAAATTCTGCCGAATCATCTCGTAATGACTGGTACGTGGTATAAGTTACGAGCCTTTAAAACAATACCTCATTTTAAGTGTGTTGCGTAAGCGAAAGCGTAAATCTTCGTCTTGCATGAGTTGCGAAATCAGAGCTTCCAGTTGGGTTCAACAAGGGTCTCTTTTGGACCCTATATTGTTTAACCCAGATCAATCATTATGTAAGTTTTAATATGAGTCGTTACAATTTGACGTCAAGGTATTTGTAATTCTAAACGACAGCTAATAAAGTTTAAACTAGCTAGCTCCGGATGTTTAACGTTCTCAACCCGCTTTAAGTCTCTATGCCTTGATCCAAACAATACTTTTAGAAAGCTGGCAATCATAGCAGAATCATAGACAATTTATGGAGAACATATATGTGTAATATACATTACATGTGAAACACATAATGTATGCATCATGTAAGCGTTGCGTACCAACGAGGCATATCTTATTTAAATTATCATCGGTACCTATATTTGGTACATTTGCAATGGTTTTTGTTTAGTTATGTTATATGATGTCGGTAATAGAAGGAAGACTAAATGAGTACATAATGAGTAAACAGTATGAGTACATTAACAGAAGACTGGATAAGTAAATTAGGTATGTAGTTGTGAAACCAGAATCAAAGGAAAGAAACCTCTTGACTTAGGGGTGTTCGATTTATATTGCCCGTGAGTGAGACTATTTTTGCGGTTTTTTTTTTTCTGCGGGTTTTTCTGCGTACATAGTAGGTATATACATTAGGTGCTTACATAACAACCGAGAAGGTTATTTTCTATGCCATCATTAAATTAATTTTGATTCACGGCACAGGTACTTTTGAAGGTTTTTATATATTATATTAGATTCGGGAAAATAAATAGGAAGAATATTGAATGATTTAAGCATACTGCTGTCTCTCGCACCACAGTATTTTGAATAAGTCTATTCCTTTGGCGCGTTTCAAATGACACTTGGTTCTTGATCGTATTTTACTGTTGTGCTTGTGATTGTGTTGTCAATGACAAATTGTCATTGGTCATTTAGGACGTTAGGGGAAAGTTGGCTATATCGTACCCCTTAACTTTCATCCAAGATTGCAAAATATTATCACGAATATTCTTGTCCTTTGAACTTTAGTTTAGCGACTTTACCTAATATATCTTAATGTTTTTATAACTATAAATTGTTGTCAGAATACCAAAATCAATAGAGAATATGTGGAGGGTACGATGAATCAACCGCTACAATATAGCATACTCTCCCCTAATAACCCAGGGTTATTTTGACTTAATCCTCCCACATGAACGGGTTAAAATTTAAAAATTTCACACAAGTTTAACTTTTAACTCTTGGTACAAGACAAAATCGAATTGAATTCCGAAGTATCTAACTCTGAGTTAACAGTGATGGATGACCTAGCCTGGCGCAAGTGCGCACATTTGATACAAACCACCATTGGCTATCTTGTCAAATAGACAATGGTTGACGACCGTCACATTACTGTCCCTCTAATTTTATTCCATGCAGAACGCAGAAAAAAAGCGTGATCCACATAGATTGTATTTGTAGAATTACTTATTTGACCTCAATTCGACCTACAAGGTTGTATGGGATGGGAACTGAAAACATCGCAAATACTTAAAGATTTAGTCAGTGTAGTACATTCTATAACCAAAACAATTGATCTCACGTGATCTACAATGCAATAAGTAGGTGCTGCTTATAACATCTGCAACAATTGTTATTGTAGACATTGAGAGCTAATTGAGAGTCCAAAGGCCGCTGAAGACATTGATGTAAAGTTAGTTCTGTGTTCATATAAGATACTCGTAGACAAAGATTTACGTATGTACGTCGACATAGAACGGTCTTGAATGAAAAAAAATAAATTCAAAATAACTAATGCTGGACAATCCACACAGAATCATCGAGCCCCAAACTAAGCAGAGCTTGTGTTATGGGCACTAGATGACTGATATACTTAATACAATATATTACACTACTACATATTAGCGACCAACGTGTGACCCGAGACATATCTTATTTTTTAATTTAGAGACGCTTCCGACTGGTATTGATGACATGTACATATTTTCTATATACAGAAAACGACCAGAACAAATATCTGCAGATCTTACAAAGATTGGTCTTTAAAGCTTTCTCCATTCCCTGTTATTATGTATAGTGCGTAACTGCGTAAGTCTTCGCACTCACACTTATTTAATTTCCTAGAGATAGATATCAATCTGGTTCTAGAACAAGACGGAGTTAATGATTGCCAGGGTCGGCGTCTCAATGACTATTAGGTATTTTACGAGTAGTTCTATGGTTTTAGAAAACTAGATTGGATTCCTATCGCTATGGCTAGCGACTAGCGAGCCTCAATTCTTAACGAATTAAAGATAATTTTTGAATTTTACTTAATCTTATAGACAGCTATGAATCATCATTATTTTAGACGTTACTTTCCCGTATCTGGACGATCGATGGCTCTTTTCAATCTCTCATCTCAACTTTCTTTTCTTTGAATAACATACCCCCGATTTTACTTGTAGGCACTAAGCACTTTTTGCGATTTTCCATTTTGTCTTCTGATTCCGATAAAAATTTGATAAAAGGGAATCCCTAAAGTTTTTGCTTAATGCACTTGAGTTTTTAGTCTTCTAATTATTACAGATTACCTACTGATTCCCACAACATAGCTTAATCAGTGTCATCATCAAATATAGCCATCCTTTAAGTCTTCTAGATTGTTCGCTTAACGTCAATCAGTCACGCAACCCATAACTACAGTAGATAGAGTCTATAGACTTGGGGCTTTTTATCTTGTTTTTGTTTGTCATCTAGTTATCTCGTCTTGTCAGTGATAAAGAAACTAAATAGGTTATTTCCGTTGCTCTTAACCGAATTACTAGCGTAAACCACCGTTTCGTCATGTTAATGGATTTTAAACTGTAAACAGTTGTGGTTAAGCTGTATGTGGGTTGGCTGGCTTAAATGGGCAACGGCTTAGGATTAAGAACTTGTCGGATCCTGTTTTAGGTTTGTTGTGCTTTGGGTGTGATGATGTCAGGCTTCTGACATCTTTGTTCGCTTTCTCTTCTATATGTTTTCTTCTACATGTTCTACTGATGTTTTATTCTTTATTTATTATATGGGAGTTTAGTCACGCAGTGACTATGTCACTACCGTATTAGATTCAATTCTTTGTATTATAAATGGCAAATCACACAAACTCAACAAAAATAAATGCAAAACATAACAATAACAGTGCATAGCCACCTCCATATGGACGTGGATAACACTGTGCGGTTTACAAACTTACCTAACAACCTAACTTCTACATCACAGACGATGAGAAGGATTTTAATAAAGCTAACTATAACGAATGTTTGGTATTCGCATAAAACCTTAACATCTTCCAGAAGGTATCTTCTGGGTTTAATATGCTGAGTGTTCCCCTTTTTTGTCATTTATTTGTTTTTTCCTTAGAGGTTTTTCATTTGTAATTGTTTTTGTAAGAAAAAATAAAACCTTGTTAGTTTACTAATAGTGTAGCTGCTTATATCTATGAATCACTTCTATACAAATACTTTTTATGCTATTATATCCTCGACCAGATGCCCCTCTTTTATACCATAGCCAAAATAGATGTAAAATATTTGTAAACAAAATAAACACATATAACTAAAACTCATTTGTTTGGCGTGAGTTTCAGATTTGAGAATCAAAATCAACAAGTAGTGTAAAATGCGCAACAACAGAGTGAATTTTAGGTTATGTATGGGTGGTTTATTTACAAACATTCTTAATCGAGTTTAGCTTTAGTATCTATAGTTTTAAAGGTTGTTGTGTTCTGTCAGCCCCATAGCAACGCAACCATCAAACAGACAATTTTGATGTAGTTTTCTCGTTCGAATTATGACTACCAAAGTAAACATATTGATGAACCCCAAATCTCAATTCAGATTTTCTCATGACTTCATCTTTTTACCAGAGTTTCAAAACAAACTTATGGGATATCGATTTTTCATAAATAGCTGGACTGTTTTTAGTGATAAATTCCCCTGTCAGACATTTAGAAAAGCTTTCTGGGATACTTGATACGCCTCTGTTATTTGTTTCGCAGAATCCATTACATAACAAAGATACTAAACACTAAAATGTTTAGCTCGAGTGTTTTGCTTCTAGGAATCGACTACTGTACACTAAAATACAATGTAGATTACATTGTTGTAGTTTTGTAGACTTCACAAAGTAGGTAGTTTATTGACTATAAGCAATTTTTCGACTTATTGACTGACGACTTTTGTGGCGCAGTGAGTGAAGGTCCGCCTGGAAGTTGCGGGTTCGTTTCTCGCCCCGGGAATTTTTTTTGTACGATCTGCAGATATTTGTTTCGTTTAATGCACTAAATAACATCTAGCAGGTAACCAGAGCTTGTGTTAAAAGTACGATGACTTGAATACTTAATTAAGTAATACAATACATTACAATTTATTTTTCTTACCTAGAAAATACTAAATAGGTTATTTCCGTTGCTCTTAACCGAAAATACCAAGATCACCCGGAACAAATATTTGCAGATCGTAGTCGATCGTATAAACATTTGTCCCGAGGCGGGAATCGAAACCGCAACCTCCTGCGTCGCAGTCGGACCTTCGCCCACCGCGCCATATCGTTCATCATAATAATATTCAACGAATGACGTCACTGACCAAAAGCCTAGAGTTATAAATGAAACAGACACGCCTATAGATCTCACAGACAAAGCTCGATCTTTATGAGATGTAGCGAAGGTACAATTTGCAATGACAAGGTCCATTAACTTCTCAAATAGACCGGTAAATTTAATAATGAAAGTGAACCTAATGTCCACAATGGAAAGTGGTGTAGACTTATGGCATTACTTTCTTTTCTTTCTACAATATAGTTTATCGAAGAAGAAATTTGTCCACTACGATTTTCTAAGATATTCATGGAGCAAAGAAAATATTCCACGTCAAGAGTATTGGTTAGCGCTGGCAAGTACCTATTCGAAAATTTTGAATTTGGAATATTGTTTTTTTTTATTCCGAGGCCAAAATAAAGGATGTAGCTCCACCCCAAGATGCGTGACGTCATAGCTTTTTTATTTAAATGGCAAAAAAGCCTTTACTAACAAAAAAAATACAATTATCGTACTAAATTAGAGCTACAATTGAGCTGACTGCAGACTGTTGGGAACAAACTATAGGTAGCTCAACTGATCTATATGAATACTAGTTGGGAGTGTTCCCAAGACGCTGGCTGCATTGCCTCGCTGTATGGCAATGCTGATGCGCTGCGCCAGATTTTACCAGCTTTCGGGTCACACGTCGCTTCGACCAGGATGCTCAAGTTGGTTCAATATCGTATCATTTTCTTGATTGATAATACTATAAATGTTTGCCAATTGTCACATATTTTGTATGTTGATTGTTTATAGTAAAAATGTTTTTAAGGTAATGTATCTAAATCACATTAAACTTAGACTTAGATAGGCAAAACAGACATTGTAGATTATGATTTAGACAGATATGTTATATACTAATGTCGTTTCTTTTCATTACTTCCACTAGTGGACAAAAAATTGAAGTGAAGAGAAATCAATACCAACTTAATTATTTATTTTTTGTTATAATAATTAAGTAACTGTATGAAATTTGACTTGTCTAAGTGCTTATTTTGTAAGCCTAAAGAAATAAAGTTATTGAATCTGAATAAATTTTCTAGCAATTTTTCAAAGTTCATTATTTTTATAAGCATAGAGAAATGCTATTCTAATAGATCTATTTATAAGCAGTAGAGTTGACAATGACGCCCTGCAATCATACTTGCAAATTACCGTCTGATGATATCATCGATTAAGGACTGTCAGAGGAAAACTTTAAGATATATTTCATTGGAACACAAGTTCTAATTATGTACTTGAATTTAAATAACATCAGTTGCAATCTTGTGCCGTGCGTGAGCCGTGTGGTCCAGTAGTTTGTCATCTTATCTAATCAACAGCGAATTTTAAGTGACTTATCTGCCAAAACAATATTCTATACAATGATAGTCTTAATTTTCGTTAATAAAGATTTCAACTCAACATCATCAACAGCCTATAATAGTCCACTGCTGGACATAGGCCTCCCCTGATGAGCGCCATAGATGGCATTGTTCATCATTCGAGGGTTTTTGCCCATAATCCCCATGCTGGGCATGCCCACCAAACTGCGATCCCCAACCCGCATCCCTGCAAAGCAGACTGCAAGTACCTACTTTATTTCTTTGGGCTTACAATAATCAATTAGAAAAGTCAAATTTCATACAATAAATTATTATAAAAGAAGTTACCGATTTTTTTGCCTAAAACAACATCGCCAGACTATAACAGTCCACTGCTGGACACAGGCCTCCCCTTATGAGCGCCATAGATGGCATTATCATTTGGGGGTTATTGTCCATAATCCCCACACTGGGCATGCGGGTTGGGGATCGCAGTTTGGTGAAGTTGTTCTGCAGAAGGCGCTGCTGCCCGCCCCCAATGTGTTTCCCTTAGTCGCCTCTGACAACACCCACAGAAAGAGTTGGGGTGGTGAAATTCTATGCCGACACCACCCGGCAGTCGTGTCTATAAATTGAAATAGAATTTTAACAAACCACCGCAGAGCCCTAAATAGTATAGTGAAGCGTATATCAGAATAGGGCCCCAGATATAAACCGTTGCAGACAATAAATTTCATTATCATAGTGTGTCTTACGATTACGTCATGTGTGCCGTTGACCCACTGCTTGCTATAGGTATCTTAACCAAGGAACTTATACCCAATCTGGAATGTGCACAAGCTGCCGATACGCGGTCCGAGCGAGATAGCTTCGCGAGAGCCCTCTGTCCCTTTTAGGATCAAGATCACCAATCACAACCAATTCACAACAAATGAATATGGCTGACGGGCTGCCAGTCTAACTTATATTATATTCTACTTATAATCTTTTATTTTTTTATTGACTTTCAATATAGTGTCCAAATTATTGCTAAAAAAATGTTATCATTCTAACAGATACTTGGAAAATATTAGAAAATATAAAGAACGAAAATTAATGCTTTTTAGTAAGACATGTCAAATTTATTTGTTCCTACCACTTCTACTAAATTCGGGAATAATCCGCCTGGCAACACTTTAGAAAGGGACACAGGGCTCTCGAAGCGCTTTCTCCCTCTGACCAGATTTCTCTCTGACCAAGTGATTGTCTGTAATAGACTTAGGGTCATACACATAAGGTTTATTTTATATTGGTGTCAAATTGACAATGCACATTCCAGGTTGGGTATAAGTTCCTTGATCTTAACTCATCCAGTATTTAAGGAGCTCATTGTTTTGTAGTTATCTAGGTAGGTACAGTTCATGAATCGCTGGTCAGGGTGTCTTCTACAAGCATTATGACCTGACAACCTATGCGCGGTGGGGGAAGGTCTGCCTGTGATGCAGGAGGTTGCGAGTTCGATTCCCATCTCTGGACAAATGTTTGTACGATCTGCAGATATTTGTTCAGGGTGTAGTGGTCATTTTCTATGTAGGTAAAGTAAAAAATATCTATCTATTTAATATAATATATTAAATAGATAGAGTATTATGTATATCAGTCATCTAGTACCCATAACACAAGCTCTGCTTAGCTTTGGGCTAGGTGATGCTGTGTGGATTGTCCAGCATTATTTATTATACTAATAGGTATTATAAAGAGGAAAGATTTGATTGTTTGTTTGGATTTAATAGGCTCCAAAAGTACTGATCTTATTTGAAAAATTATTTAATCATTAGAATCCTACATTATCCCTGATGAACATAGGCTATAGAATATTTTCAAAAAAGTTTTGGATCAAAATCGGTACAAAAACTTCAATAATGTGTATGTGTGATATATTTTTATAATTTTTAGTAAAATACCCATGTTATCTTTGCAGTCAGGGTGTCCTGCTTATAGTTTTAGAGGGGTGTACAGTAAACATATTTTTTTGCAATAAACATAAACATCTTTTTCTCCACAACCTCCCCTGTTGCTGGTGGACCTTGCCCACCGCACCGCAGAGGTTGTCGAAATAGTATCCCAATAGTAGCCTAAGAGTTAATGCAGGATGTAGGATAACCTGTTACATTTTTAAATGTTAACCATTTTAAGGGCTGGTTCAGAATAATTTATTTTAACAGATATTTCAGTGTCTAATAGATTAAAATTTATCTATCTTCATGAATACAAAAACTAGGTTTTCGTTCAATTAGAGTGCCGGTCGAACGAAACTAAATTTCGGAATGAAAGTACCTACCTAGCGTACGAATAACAAAAGACCGCATTCTCATAATAATTTACTATTTCTTTTTACGTCATCGATGTACCATAAATAACAAATTAACGGTAAAAGAGAACTTAATAAAAAATAAATAAAAGAGGCTCTTGTCAACGAGTTACGAGGTCATCGTAAAGAAATCATTTAGCAATGATGCAAAAACCAGTTACGGTCTTGATTTATCCGTGCAAAAGTTACTTTACCAGTCAAATTTCGTCATAAACTAACTTCTTAATAAAGGCAGAACATTACACAACTATTCTTACCTGGTGAAACCAGAAGATAACAGAATTCCAAGTAAAAACAATTCACCGAAACCACGAAAACATCCGAAATCAAAACTTTTTCTTGATGACTAACTTTACACAAGTTTTCACTTTGATCAATTTACTGCAGTGTTTTGTCACTAGTTCGTAGGTAACAGCGAAGGTAAATAATCCACAGTAAATAACGAATAATAAACAGATTGCGATAATAAAACTTTGCGGTGTAAAATGTAAACAAACATTTCTTGAACGAGAGGCAAGAAACCAAAGCAAGCAAAAGCAACTGGAGCGGTCGATACGCGTGCGCGAACTACAAGTCAGCGTTTGACATTTATGGGGATGCCAGCTACAAGTTTGAAATTTCCAATCATTAATGCTAAATTATGCCGGTATTACTATGAGAGAGCACTCACGATGACAACGCCTATTGTGCTTGCTATACGGTTTTTTGGATCTATTATGTATAAATTATGTATTGGTACAAATTATGTTAATATTTATTAATGTATTTCTATTTTTCATAGCGAAACGTTTGCTGTCCGGTTATTATTAGTAGAAAAACGTATTAAGATTCTTGAAAAAAATATTTTATCTTTACTTTATTACTCTACGTACCTACCTGTCACTACAAACATACATTAAAATAATTTTTTGAAATAAAAACACACAAAATTAGGCTAGGAACCTCTTGCTATATTTATTGGTTAGACCATTAATAATTGCACTTATACATAGGTAATACACAACGTTTAGTTGAATAGAACTCGGGCAGTGATAGATAACGCATAATTAAAAGAAACTTAAATTAAACACGATATAAAATACATAATCCGTTAATCCATTAGACTAGCAGAATCGTTTTGCCAAATTTCTCAAATGTCGCTTTATAAATGTTTCGATACTTTTGATGATCTGGAACAAGAAAGAAAAACTGTTATTATACACGGTTTCAAACAAATTTGTTTTAAATATACGACAAACCATAGCATTTCCTAGAATGAATTTTATTTTTTCGGCACAGTGTCATGCGCCATTATCACGAAACAACAACAACTCAAATCATGGTAAATATCTCGTAATAAATGATTTTATTTTTATAACAATGATAGTTTCAAAAATGAATTTACAATGACAATGAAAAAGATACCTGAATTTCGGAGAGAATCTACGACGTCTGACTTCGTTGTTCTCAAAACTTGATCTCAGTAGTTGGTCAGCCTTAGGCGGTCCGTACTCCCTGAATCCGGGAGGTCCGTATTCAAGGAATCCTTCTGGCACTTGCGCGGACCTGTAAAATATCAGTACCTATTAATCAAGGGCAATATTGCAAAGCGGCGTATGGATTTTTATCCACACAATTTAGAACTGATGAATTAGATAGGTATACAAAAATCATAACTGACAGGCAAAGCGGTGATTATATTGAGACATTAAAATCTAATGAGAAAAAAACTAAGAATATTGAGTTAACATTGGCAAAGTAGTTGAAAAATGTTTGTTTCACTAAGTTCATAGAATAAGAAAAAAAATAGAATAGAAATAGAATTCAATGCGTAGTTTTTTCACTTTTTAATCTGTTCTGTATCACCATGAAATAGGCATGGAATGACGTCATACGGCTGAGTAGACTAAAAAGTGTCAATTATCAACTCATGTTCTGAAATTAGTTTTTTATTAAGTATAGGATTTAGGTCAACAGCGTCCAGCATTTTCGTCTTATTACTATGCGCAAAAACCTTTGAAAATGTAAAATTGTAATTCATTCTAATTTATGTCCATGTCGATTAAAATATATTTATTTATTTATTTACTTACGCAGATCCTTCCTGATTTTTCAATTCACTGTCAGCTTCAACTATCTGCTGCTGGACCTTGATACAAAAAAATGTTAATCATAGACGAGCTTTGTCTTACAAATGCACGAAACGTAAAATGATTAAAAAGCTTTTTCATTGCGGAAACTCCCAAAAGTCCCGATATTTGGGAAACACTTTATAATCATGGCAATACACAAATGCCAGAATCTCATTGGTCAAAATACTAATGCTTCCACCTACGAAAATACTCCTTCCTTGTACGGAAATTACCTGTTCAGCCTTAACCTCAATTGCAAGGTTGCCAAGAATGACAGCATTGTTGTCTTCATCTGCTTTGGTAACTTCTTCAACATTCTCTTCTTGAACGATGTTTTGTAAAGCTTCTGTAACAGCTGCAGCTGTTGCTTTCTGAGAAGTAATGCAAAGTTTCACAAAAATAAAGCTAATAACAGTCAGATTTAAGCTGAGGCTCTAGATCTACATTTAGGTTCTTAGGCACCGATCAGTTCAGTCACCTCCGTCACTGCTTTCAACACAATACTTTCCTACCTATCTAGGTATTCGTATTCGTATTCGATTAAGCAGTCCAGACTCTTTCCACCAGTAATTAACTTTCCTCATCAGTACGCAAGAGTCCACTAATGGACGTGTCTCCGTGCCCATACAAGGAAATTGCGATAAAAACACAGTCATCAAGTCAGTTCTGAACGTTCACCACTGGGCCAAACTAGATCTAGAGACTGTAACTTGGTAAACGTAGTGTGTAGTGTTAGGACACCATCTGACCAGTTGGGATACAACCTGCAATACAATGCATGCAGTTGCTGGACGGGACAAGAAGAGTGTGGGGGAGTTTGGGGCGCTATGCCATGTCGCGCGGGTTGGGGATCGCAGTTCGATGGAGTTATCCTGCAGAGGGCGCTGCTGCTCGCCTCCCGGTGTGTCTCCCTTAGTCGTCTCTCACGACACTAACGGGAAGAGTGGGGGTGGTGAAATTCTATGCCAGCACCACACGGCAGGCCTATAGTTCTGTACAATCTATATGCTCAACTAGTTTACCTCCTGAACTTCTTCTGTGACAGCTACGGCCTCAGCAATAACAGCAGCAGTTTCTGCCTCCACTTCCAAATTACCACTCCTTGCGTCGATCAGTTCTTCAGCCTGTGTCGCCTCCGTCACTGCTTCTGTCGTTTCCACGATGTCAGCTTTGGGTTCATTGTTTACTAAAAAATAATTAATTAATTAGAATTTTCCTGAGGCTTCGAAGGCGTTGTGTATGTAGAAACGACAAGAGGTCATTAATAGTAAAGTAATGAAAGTCATTTTTATCTATTTTTAAACTTATACAAAGCATTTAGACGTGTCAAAAATTACATAAAAATATGTACGTCATGTTAGTTATAAATCAAGCCTGAAAAAGTAAATTTTGTATTACAAAAGCAAAAGACGATGAAAAATTAAGTCTTCTATTATTTTTGTGTACCTAGTTGAGCGTGGTTCCTTCAAACCTCTTTTATAATTGACACTAAAATTGGCCATATCAAAAAATATTAATGTTGCTCCTTGTCCTCTTATAGCATTTAAATAGGCAGTTTTATTGATATATCGCCTTGTGCCTGCCAACCTAATAAACACAAAAGTCCAGTCAAAAGTTTAGTACCTTCAGCTATTTGTTCCTCCTTATTCTCCACATATTCTGCCACCTTCTCAATTTCTTCCACTTTCACTACATATGGTTCCGCCACATAGAACGCCTGGTCAGTGACCACGTCGGGCAGGGTCTGTACGACATTAAGAGACTCCTGGATGTTCTCGACCTTGGGGGGTCCGTATTCACGCAGACTTTCGGACCCTGAGGCTTCTGACTCGATGAGGATTGTTTCTTTGAGAGGACTTTCTGCCGGCTTCTGGAGAAAATACAAAAAAAATGTTTTTAATTTTGTTTAATAATATGGTAAGTAAGGTAATTTATTAAATACCAAATACATAGATTTTTATGTAAACCAAAATACATATATTAATAGAATATTGCCTTTTGTTTCTGTCAACGAATTAGAATTGCTCTCCAAAGTGATAACCCTGCCAGCATTCTGGGCACTCTACCTCTATCTGATGACGACATAGATTTTTAGGAAATAGATAATAAGTATATACTTTAATTGTAGGTACATTACTGTAATATTCTTTTTTAGTAAATATATCAAAGCATTTAACCAAATTATCGAAATAATAATAGAACGCTCCTTTAATGACTTTATATTTTTAAATTGAGATTACCTATAATTAATTAAAAATAATATATAGTTGCCGTGTGGTGCCGGCATAGAATTTCACCACCCCCACTCTTCCCGTTGGTATGAGGCGACTACTACCTACTGTATTTCCCACACCGGGGGGCGGGCAGCAGCGCCCTCTGCAGAACAACTCTACCGAACTGCGATCCCCAACCCACATGCCCAGCGTGCGTTATATGCAATAACCCCCAAATAATAATGCCATCTATAACGCTCATTAGGGGAGGTCTATGTCCAGCTGTGGACTATTAAAGGCTGATGATGAACACAAGATACCTGAACTTCAGAAGGCAGATAGAAGGCAGGACCCTGGGGCCGCCAGCCACTCGGCAGGTACGGCCCGGAGCCGATAGCTGATGCGGAGCCAAGAGCGAGGATCATTGCTACGATAACCTGGAAATGGTAATAATATAATAATATTATTCATTTATTTCAGGCAACATTAGTCTATTACAGGATGGAAAATACTTAAAAACTAAGGCCCATATAAAATATATACCTTACTCTAACATACATAAAATAAACCTAATTATGTACTAAAACTTAATGAATAATGAATAATAATGCCATCTATGGCGCTCATTAGGGGAGGCCTATGCCCAGCAGTGGACTATAGGCTGGTGATGATGATGATGATGTAATGAATGACGCAATAAATGCTGCGAAATAATGATTGTTTTAGTTGTAATATGCAGATGGCAGCAGTGACGCAAGTATTTACGGTACTAGTACCGTAAAGTAGTACTTGCTAGTTAGCAAGTAGTTAATACGCGTGCAAAGGCTTCGCACGATGAAAAAAGAAAAATTAAATTTTTATGCGGAACCCCACTTTTTTGAAAATATTCTATAGTCTATGTTCATCACGGAAAATGGAGGATTGTAATGGTGAAAGAATTTGTCAAATCGGTTCAGTGGTTTCGGAGCCTGTTCAATTCAAACATTGTTTGTTTGAATTGTTTAGGCTAAATCTTTCCTCTTTAGAATATTAGTATACCTAGATATAGAAAATTTCAAAGATAAAGTATAGCTTTCAAGATATAAAAACAATAGCCACCTGTTATCTTATTATATTTTATTAAGATCCTTTAAAATAAATAAAATTTGATGTGTTTGGATTTCAGCCCCAAGTAAATTCAAGATAAGTAGATTAATAAAGGTGACATCGGTAATTAGCAGAGGTTAAAAGAATGAAATTAAAAATATAGAAAAGTAAAACTGCCAAAAAATATAATCAACTGTTAACACGAAACTACAAGATTGACGTAATACTTTAAAAGAAAGAATGATTGAACATTTTTAGTGTTAAAAATTGATATTTGTAAAAAAATCTATCTAAACAAAAACAAGGCGGCCTCAACGCTGAAAGCGATTTCTCCCAGACCAGTAACAAGGATTGGCAAAAGAATCTATTAAGGGTATCAGTGAAGCAGAATTTTCTTTTTTGGCAGGAAGAAGGTAGGTACTCTTATTTTCAGGGGAGCTTAACATTTTCTCTTTTATTATTATTTTTCTTTTTTCTTTTTATTATTACTCTTTCACTTTTATTAGGTGTTATTTTTTAAATAATTTAATTACCTTCATTTTGCTGAGATCTTCAGAGGCACTTCACTGAATGATAATTGGAGCTAACCACTGGTTTATATATTAAGAATATTAGCTTGATTTAGCTATATCAACAGAACCTTGATAGTTTAATCAAATATTGACTTAGAACACAGATGGACAAGATTCGAAGATTTGATTTAATATTTAAGACAAAGGAGGGGGTCAAGGTTTTAGGCTTCAAAGATTTCAATGGTCCATAATCATCATCATTATCATCATCAGTTAATCTACGGTTGGACATAGGCCTCCTCTAATGAGCGTCATAGCGCCCTGGTTTCAGCTTGTCGCATCCAACATCTACCTGTGTTTCGCAGATCGACATGTCACCTGGCCGGAGGGCGACCTACATTTCGCTTGCCGAGTCACGGTCTCCACTCAAGAACACGTTACCCGATACCCCAGTGGTTGTCGCTTCTTCGAAATCTATGGTAAAAAAAAGTAAATTTAACAATATCCCAAGGTTGCCTGGAAGAATTCGCTCAAAGCGATAAGGGCTCTATAAACTTCCTCTACTTTAAGCATGTCTGTTTGTAATGTTTTCTTTCTTTGTGTGGTATAATAAAGTATCTTCTATCTATCTAAATTTATAGTTTTTGTAATATATTCTTAAACTCATCTTAAGATCAAAATAATAAGGTCAGGTCCTAAGGTCTCTATAATTAGCCCTGTATGGTTGATACATTACCTTACACATTACCACACACAAACATAATCAGATACTAATGGTACAGGCTTTTTGAAGGTAGAGTTACATAATGAGTAATTAGAACCATGTGTGAAGTGTTTTTACCGTGCATGCGTGGGTTGTTTTTTTTTTTAGTTTTCTCGATGTGGTTTGCGGACACTTTTGTTTACCTCCAAGCAACAAAACGGCCAAAGAGATTTTGATAAAGTTTTATCAAAATCCATGAAGCACTCTTTCCGTGAAAGATTAACAACATCCATCCTACTTACAAACTTTCAATATTAGTAGGATTAATTGGACCCGAGAGCTGCAGCCTTATTATCTGACTTGAAATCCATTACCAGTGAACTTCAAACCGATTACCAGTTGTGGACCCAATCAGAATGTTGTCGGTATTGTATAAGGTATTCAACTGGTCTTCGGTTTCAGCTATTTACACAATACGAAAGACAATCGAAGTCCAGGCTAGGTTTGAAATGCCAAACTGAAGCCGATTACGATTACCAGTTGAGTTAGACAATAGAGCCGCTGGTCAATATCTGGCGCAGCGCATCAGCATTGCCATACAGCGAGACAATGCAGCCAGCATCTTGGCGACGCTTCCAACTGGAATGGATATGGATAAGTTGATCTGCCTGTGCATAGTTTGCAACAGTCTTCAGCTCTAATTTGGTTATTTGATTGTATTTTTTTGTTAATAAAGGTCTTAACCTCTATTGTTTACAGAATCTTATAATACCTAGGCATGAAACTATAAATAAGTACGGAAGGAGTATCAGAAAAAAATAAAACGAAGCACTCCAATCAAGCAAGCATGCCAATCAATCAAATAGTATGCTGGCCATCGCCATTACGGCTATAGACACCAACTGATGAACCCTATTGTAACAAACCAAAATAAATGGAAAACGCCGTCTTGTGTGGTCAGATGTTGCAAAAATCACAATGGGTTTGTCAATAAAAAACACCGGATCACATTTCGTAGATAAATTGCTTATATCACCAACTTATTTTATTGATTTGACGCAAAATTATTATCAACTTATAAATCAAACTACAAGCACAAAATCTCGCCAGTGCTGCCAACATGTAAACATGTAAATTTTCCAGTAAGTGTGGGATGATATTAAAAATGTTTTAATTCTCATATTTTATTGCCTTTAAATTATGAATCAGGTATATAGGCATTTCTTTATCATCCTGGTTATACCTATAAAATAATATATATTAGGTAAGTATTCGAAATATAATTAGGATATTGAATTTCAGTTTGTAATATCTATACAATAGCTTAGCTTTAGGGATACGAATTTCGAAATATGTTTGTTTTTTATTTGAGCTAACCTCCAAAATAGCTACCCCATTTGGATAATACTTTTACTGACGATCATTCTACGCAGATGTTATATCGAGACTATCGATAGCCGTGGGGCATAACTAAAAGTCCATATTTTTTCAGATTTCCGGGTGACGAAAATCGGAAGTTAAATTGAATTCGCGAATCTCATAATTAAAATAATTTGAATCCCACTAAATCTAGTGTAGCATGCAGTGTGCATGAAGATTTTTCATGTAAAAGCATTCGGGCATTATATGTAGGTATACATAATTTTTTATATATGTATCAATAAACAATGAATATGAGAATAATGTATATTTTTTCACATAACATTTCATTGATCTTCCCGTAAATACTAATATTTTTTTTATCTATACTAATATTATAAAGAGGAAAGATTTGATTGTTTGTATGTTTGTTTGTTTGTTTGTTTGTTTGTTTGTTTGAATTGAATAGGCTCCGAAACTACTGGACCGATTTGAAAAATTCTTTCACCATTAGAATCCTCAATTTTCCGTGATGAACATAGGCTATATAATATTTCCAAAAAAGTTAGGGATCCGCATGAAAAATTCAATAATTGAACCGGGCGCTGTATATTCAACCTCTTTTTCTATTATGGCGCGTCAGAATAGAAAAAGAGGTTGAATACATTATTATAACGCACGGTGCTTGCTTTTCCTCTACGGCCAGTGTCAGTTATGGAGTGTCAAGTCAATGTCAAAAATCCCAATGCTGTTAAAAAAAGTAAGGGATCCGTATGAAAACTGTGAAACCCATCGTGTTAGTGTGTATAATTTCTGAAATTTTTGTTTAATACCCGTGCGAAGCCGGGGCGGAACGCTAGTATATATATATATATTGGTTAGGCATTTCCATAGGAACAACGTATGCGAAGCCGCAGGCAGAAAATGTTGTCAGCCAGTTAATAGGCACAATGAGTAATTTATTCAAACTAAAATTAGACATGGAATGAGACTTTGGATGTGTTTATCTTTGTTACTTCTGCACACACACTCAGAGGCCTGAACAGATTTTGTTGAAATTTCTTCGATTAGCAACTTTCCCGGGATTAAATAGTAACTACCCCAGTTACTATTTAATCCCGGGAAAGTACAGTGTTCTGTTCTGTTCTTGTGGGACAATAAAATTCACTGCAGTTTGCACCATAAAGCGCTGGCGTAAATTGAAAATTATAAAAATTAAGTCTAATAAACACGATTACCGTGGCTAAAGCAGTAGCTAAAACGATTTATTATAATTTACATATTCATATTAATAAGTAAACAATTAGGAAGAATATTTATAAAAATTATGGGTAATTTTTTCTTCTGTTGGCAACTCTCTATACACTGACACTCAATGTCATTCCGCCATTGCTAAGATTCAAGTTTGATTTAACAGGATTCTATCCGTACTTTTCATAAATCCATGTACCTAGGTATATAATTATGTAATATTTTTTTTAGATTGACTTTAAATTTTGAAGGATGTGTTACACCCTCAGACCATTTTATACTATTTTATCTTACTACTAGTTTACGGGTCCATGAAGGATAAAAAAGAAGGTTTTATGTAGATCATACGATACAACTATTTTATATTGTCATTTTGTTGGTACACCAGTTTACCGATAAAGGCTAAAAAAGGGTTTTATGCAGTTCATACAATTATTGATTATTGATTACACTTATTTTTCTTTTGTGTTGGTACTTCTTTGTGCTCTCTGATTCTGCTAGCTCACATAATGCGTGTAAGAAATTAAAGCTAAAAAACTAAGCAGCAACTTGATTAAACTAGTTATGACCGGAAATTGCCTGATTAATAAATATACAAAGGTAAACCAAGTCTAATTGTGTGTGACCTCTATGGATCGACATTAGTTCAATATTTGCTAATTTTCTGCCCAATGAATGCACAGTCAACCATAAAAATTGCCGATGATTTAGAATGACTTTTCGTTTATGTTATAGTATTGTTACCAATATCACATATGATTAAAAATTAGGTACAGTTAAATCATTCTGAGTTAACCGGTAGGTCAAATCCCTGACGCAAAATATTTATAGAGTAGTAGATTGTCTCATGATATCCAACCGAATCTTAAAATATATTTTCCGAACGCGTGTACATGTATACCTACAATAAGTTATATACAATTATATACAATAAGTTATATACAATAAGTTATATATAGGAATCCCACAGCTCATATTTTTTTAAATGTTTTTTATTAAGATAAGATAAGGTAGATACTCTTTGAGAGGTAGGTAAGTACTTAATAGGACCTAGGACATTCATAATAGTATTTTTGTTGTTGACTGTTACTCGTAGTATACATCGCTATATCAACCAAAGCATCAAATTTTATGGTAGTATTATAAGTTGTGTTTTCGTGGTTAGACTATTATTTCTAGAAAAGCTCTAAAAATACTGAAATGACTTTATTATCATCAACGTATTATAGTTTACGAAAAGATCCATACGGAAAAGCTAGTTTTCAACCTGAGCTAAAGTCAAATAAGTCAGTTTTTGTGGCCTCAATGTCTTCTATGTGTTAGTATTGAATGCGAGCAGTTCATTATGTTCCATAAAATCAATACAAAAGATTTAAACGCGCGTCGTGCTCAGGTAATTTATTTTGAAAGCATAAAACCCACATGTTTTATAATGTAACCAAAATATTATAAAATCTGTTACACAAATAATTTTAACAAAGCACTTACATAATCAAACTATAAAAGGATTAATATAAAACCGATCGCAATAAAATAAGTTAGTCAATAACCGGAACGCGGTTGTCCGCCATTGCTGCGAGCGCCATTTTGTTCGTTGCCATGGTAACCGTGATCGTTTGACCTGAAGTTATTTGCGTTTGAGTCGTAGCCCGAGCGGGTTAGATCTTCGGTGTCTTCATAGGATATTTGGGGCTTGAATCCACGCTCGTCAGCTTCGTAACTCACAGTCTGTAAAGATAAATATTATAATATAAGACAAAGTCAGTTAGAGGCTCTTCATTGATCTATGAACCGAAGGGATGCTCTTACTTCTTCGGAGGCTCTCTAAAAACTTGAATTCTGACAGATTATGTCGCAGTGAATGGTTGACAGATCTTTAAAAGTTCAACTTATTTAAAACTAACCCACGGGTATTAAACAAAAGTTTAATTTTTCATGCGGGTTCTTTTCGTGTACCTAGGTTACTGAATATCTGTACGGTCCTTATTACGACTGTTCCTAGAATGCTGTTTACCTGTTTCCTGCCATCAGGTAGAACTACATGGTACTCCCCATGAGCTGACTCCTCCTGCCTGGCCTCGTGGTGACCGAAGTCAGTTCCTTCCTGCTGATCGTTCACCATGTACCCGAAGTTATAGTTGGCTGGGTCCTGGGAAGGATTCAGTTATTATATAAATACGGGAACTATACTTCCCGTTCGCCCCCATTAGTACCAGCGGGAATTTTGCTTCCCGTTAGTCCTCACTGGGGATGAAACTTAGGGAAGAGTGGGAATAACTCCTTCTGACGGGTGGACCAGTTGATTTTTTTTGCAGTTAGATAACTGATTCAATGTAAACATTAGTTCATTATAATTTTCTTTGTTATTAAGTTTAACTAGCCGCAGGTCGCGGCTTTACACACGTTTTTACCTTTAAGATCCGGTGAAAAGATGACGGCTCTCAGATGAAATTACTTTCGGTCTCTTATTACATAAGTATTTAAGCTAGGTTGGTAATAATAATAAAAAATCGTAACAATAACAAGGGGATACCTTGATTTTTTTATTGTTCGGTCACATGTCTTTTTCACTTTGTTTCAAACCTCCTGTATTGCAGTGCAGGCGAACCTTCTTATTTTTTCAAATCTCATCTTTTTTAATTGTTTATACTTATGTACTTTTACTTATTGTTTACTGTAGACTAACTCATTGTTCTCTATTTTATCTGTGTTATTTTATGATGTGCCTTTTTCTTTTGTGACCTTTGTAACATGTGCTGCAGTTGTCAAATAAATGTATTATCTATCATCTATCTATCTATCAAACGCGCTACAAAGGCAAGGCTTCAAATCGCTTCGAACTACTATTTAACATTTGAATTAGTTTAACTTAAAGTTGCTTTAGTATTCAAGGACTTACAGCGTTCTGGTCCAATCCGTTCCTGGCTAAACCAGCAGCGTTGCTGTCATATCCTTTCTGGTATCCCTGGCTCTGGTCGATGGCCTGGTTGTAACGGGCACCTCGAGCGTTAGGGCTCTGGTGCTGGTTTTGAGGGCCAAAACCAGTAGGGCTGCTCCTGTGGATATTAAATTGAAGATTCTAGAAGCTATGATTTTTTTTAAATTATTTCGCTGTGGGTATCAAAGAAGAGGTTGATCAGATAGTTAGCTTGCTCTAATTGAAAAAACTGTACTTGGCTTTTCCCGGACCAAATATCGCATATTTTATCTTATTACTAGCTTTGCTCGCGGCTTCACTCGCGTTAGGGGATGCCTTCGTCATAGTAGCTTTATGCGTACAAAGTCTCAGCCTGATCGGTTTACAATTGACAAAGTTTCATACAAACTTTCATCCCCTATTTTATCCCCTTGGGGGTAGAATTAATCGAAATCCTTTCTTAGCGGATGCCAACGTCATACATACGTCATCTACCTGCATGCCGAATTTCAGCTCGATCCGTCCAGTCAGTGGTTTGGGCTGTGCATTGATAGATCA
Organism: Eupithecia pulchellata; assembly: GCA_963931895.1. Classification (NCBI taxonomy): domain Eukaryota; kingdom Metazoa; phylum Arthropoda; class Insecta; order Lepidoptera; family Geometridae; genus Eupithecia; species Eupithecia pulchellata. Next base: position 5,967,801 of record OZ007546.1, on the reverse strand, counting down.
CTATGTCAGTCAGTCAGTCACTTTTGAGTTGAACAAAGGTTGATATTTAGATTACGTTGAACAAAGGACACTTCAAAAATTTCATTGGGTGGCTTTTGATACCTGACCTTTCAATTATGAACTGATTGTAACAACGCGAAATACTTCCTGAGCTATTCTCAATATTGGTTCTACATTTTATCTACAACTAGCGGTCCGCCCAGGCTTCGCACAGGTATCATAGGATCTGAATCTGAAAAATAAAGTTTTTGTTAAACAAAAACTTTATTTTTCAGATTCAATAACATACGGAACCCAATTTTTTTTTTAAATATTCTATAGCACAATGACACAAAAACGTACATGACGAAAAATTTAGGATACTAATGGGGAAAGAATTTTTCAAATCGGTCCAGTAGTTTTGGAAGTATATTCAATTCAAACAAACAAACAATCAAATCTTACCTCTTTATAATATTAGCATAGATGAAGCTGTTTCATTAGTGGTGTTGGTAGTTTCATACAATGATGTGAATTACCTGGCGAATCCACCTGATGACCCGTGACCCTGGGATCCATGGCCTTGCTCCAGACTCCTGGCAGCCAGCACCTGCGGCAGACCAGCGCCGGACGGACCCTGGGCTTGAGGGTAACCTCCACGGGTTGATGGGGGGAGGTAGCTGGAAGCACCAAGATATATTAGTTTTGTTATAGAGTCGTTCGTCTAAGGATGTTTTATTTATTTCTTTTCTAGGGATACTATCAGCACACTGTACATACATATCGACGCTGGAAATTTGAAATGTCGTAAGGGACATTTTTATACCATTCAACTGGAAATTTTGTGCTCTATCGATCTGTATATTTAAAATTTTGATATCTCTTCAAATAAAGAAGTATGAAGTCAAATTGTTTTGTCGTAAGTGAAATTGTAGTAAAATTTTTGAGTCGTATGGGTCAAGTTTTGTTTATGTAGCTTTTAGCAACGTCGTAAATCTAAGTATTAAAAGATGAAGTCCCTTACACTTTGAAATTTAGGAAGAGGTGTCGACCTTACGACGTAATTTTTTTTTTTATAACCTTAGCTAATGAAAATAATTTTGTCGTAACTACCCGAACTGCCTTGTTCATGCTAGCATTTTATGTTGTACAGTTAAGAAATGTATAGGAAAATGTAGTGATCGTAAACAATAATGAAATAATTTTTTTAGAAATAGTTTCGTTAATGAAGCCTAATACCGAAACCTAATTAGATTAAGGATGTAGATCACGAAAAACGAATATTAATAGGTTAGTTGTACTTTTACTGACAAAAGAATAACAATGAACACTATCAACAAATGAAACAGTTATTACCACTGAATTATTAATATAATTATCTTTAAATTAGCTGACGTTTTGAGATGAAAGTTGAACTATACACGATGAAAGTTGAGCGATACACGTGCAGGAGGCAAATCTCGATTAAGGGATCTCAAAATCATCTTAAGACGTCAGCTAATTTGACGATGACAGGAACCTTAAAACAATTTTCATTTAAATTCTTAACAACAACAATTACCTAGGCACTATAATTTATAATCATCTTTTTGTAATTCACGCTCATCTTCCTCGTCTGTATCGTTTAATTCATCTGGCACCCCAGTATTATACGGAAGATTAAGGTATTCTGCGTGAAACCGTTTTAGTATTGGTTCATTGTCGCATAAACCATTGTTCCTTGTTATTCTTTTGTCAGTAAAAGTACAACTAACCTATTAATATTCATTTTTCGTGATCTACATCCTTAATCTAATTAGGTTTCGGTATTAGGCTTCATTAACGAAACTATTACTAAAAAAATAATATCATTATTGTTTACGATCACTACATTTTCCTATACATTTCTTAACTGTACAACATAAAATGCTAGCATGAACAAGGCAGTTCGGGTAGTTACGACAAAATTAGTTTCATTAGCTAAGGTTATAAAAAAAAATTTTACGTCGTAATGGACACCTCTTCAAAAATATCCATGTGTAAGGGACACCTCTTCCTAAATTTCAAAGTGTAAGGGACATCATCTTTTAAACTATTGAGTTTAACGAGGTTAAAGTTATATTTAGCTATAAATCAATTAATTTTAAAACATACTGTCTAAAAAGCATCTCAATAGAAAAAAAAATGACAAAGTTGTTACGTTTTAAAAGAACAAATTTTGTTTTTTTGCTCTCCTGTAAAGCGTAGGTTTGTCCCTTACGACATTTCAAATTTCCAGCGTCGATATATTGCTATCTATATCTGTACTTCTATACTAATATTATAAAGAGGAAAGATTTGATTGTTTGTTTGTTTGTTTGAATTGAATAGGCTCCGAAACTACTGGACCAATTTGAAAAGAGAAAAATCCTTTCACCATTAGAATCCTAAATTTTCCGTGATGAACATAGGCTATATAATATTTTCAAAAAAGTTAGGGATCCGCATGAAAAATTCAATAATTGAACCGTGCGCTGTATATTCAACCTCTTTTTCTATTATGGAGCGTAATAATAGAAAAAGAGGTTGAATATATATTTTGAAAAATATTTTGAAAAAAAAAAAAAGTGTTGAATATATATTTCTATTATGACGCTCCATAATAGAAAAAGAGGTTGAATATACAGCGCACGGTGCATGCTTTTTCTCTACGGCCAGTGTCAGTTATGTCGAGTCAATGTCTAGAACCACGATGCTGTTAAAAAAAGTAAGGGATCCGTATGAAAACTGTGAAACCCATCGTGTTAGTGTGTATAATTTTTGTTTAATACCCGTGCGAAGCCGGGGCGGACCTCTAGTTATACTATATAATGTATGGGCTATTGGTAGGAACCCACTAATAGAAACTTAACTATGTCCCTAGAAGTTATCAATGGAATTTACCTATCTATATATGTATATACCTCTAGGTATAAAAGAAAGTCGTGTTAGCTACACTATTTATAACTCGAGAACGGCTGAACCGATTTAGCTGAAAATTGGCGCGGATGTAGCTTAGGCAACAACTTCAAATACTCAATAAATAAAATAAATAAATAAATAATGCTAGACAATCCACACAGCATCATCTAGCCCCAAGCTAAGCAGACCAATAACTTATTCAATAACTTTAAAAAGAGAGAAAGAACATTTTTTTTTAATCAGTAGCTTCAGAGCCTTTTCAAATCCAACATATATATTCAATAAAAAAATTCTCATTATAATAATAGTATAGATTTATATACCTGTTAGAAGGCGGTGGTTCTGCAACCACAAAGGCAACGATGAGGGCAAAAGCGGCGATGGTCTGAAAATAAGATTTTACATATATTTATTCAAGACTCAATGTGTATTATAATTGATTAAAACATTTATTTATTTATAGCTTTGAGAGCACCGACCAACAAACAGAGCTTTTTATAAAGACATACCATTTTCATTATCAAGCGGATAAAAATAAAAACGATTTTGCTGAATAAAACTTTAAAAACAATGAAGTTTTTCATAAATATAAAGAAGTTTACTGATAAATAAAGAAAAAAAAACTCCTAGAAGCGAATTAAATTAACATGCGAAGGATCGATAAACAATAATAAAATCTTATGAATCAATTAAACTGAATCTGAAGAAATGACTACAAGCAAAATTTTCATGAAACTATTAAATTTTTGTAGAACATAAAAACTTTTTATTATATCACATTTAACCCACCTTCATTTTCACAAATCCAATTTGTAACACAACACTTTACAAGATGTAACTTGAATGATGCATCTCCATTCTAAACCTAAGCTTTTATACTCAGAACAAAGTACGGACTCTGTTAGGGGTTGAAAAATGACACTCATTAGTGATAATAAAGCTAAGTTGACAGATTCAAGGTGTGTACGGATTAGGCACAGGAAATGTGTGGAGGTGTTGAGACTAAAAACTTTTTTAAGATTAATCGAGTGGAATTTAGCGTGAAAAAAATACCTACTAATATTATAGCTTTAGAATTGTGAATCGGAAATTTTAACTAGTGAATATATATCAAACAAAATGTACGTTAAGTATCTGAGATGTAATTTGTACTGATGGGTGTCATAAGATTTTTGGAATTATAGTGCGTACAATAATGGTTGTCAGAATAATATTAATTCGTCCAGTTTTATTAAATTAAGACATCATTATTTTTATTTATTGTACATATTTTATAATTTTAATGAAATTGTTATCTTACATGCCCTATACTTGGTGTAATCTCTAAAAATTGAAATAAAATCCTAACGTTTTAATTTTTTTAATTTTTATGTTTCGCACTATAACAAGAATGTTATAAAAACATTTACTAATTTGTACGTATGTAAACTTGCAACATAATATTTAGAAAAAAAAATATTTTCTATGGATATGTTCTTTGTTACTCGTGTATCTTACGTATTTTTTTTTTAGCTTCAAAACTTTTATTGCTAACACTACTCCACGCCATCAAGCCCCAAATCTCCATCAAGGATGTTAGAGCACGACTCAGCGAGCTTCCTCATGACCTTGCCCCGTTTACATCGAGCCAGGTCTGACCTGGTTCTTTATATTCTCACTAAAATCTAGTCCTAACTAAGCGAATAAGTACCTAAGTGATAAATAAGTATGGCCGTGTGGTGCCGGCATAGAATTTCACCACTCCAACTCTTCCCGTGGGTGTCGTAAGAGGCGACTAAGGGAAAAACACCGGCGGGCGGGCAGCAGCGCCCTCTGCAGAACAACTCCACTGAACTGCGATCCCCAACCCGCATGCCCAGCGTGGGGATTATGGGCAAAAACCCCCAAATGATGAACAATGCCATCTATGGCGCTCATTAGGGGAGGCCTATGTCCAGCAGTGGCTGTTGATGTTGATGTTGACATAAGTATCACATTGAAGCGATACGATACGATACGGGCGCGACGCGACGTGAGCCGCACTCACAGTGAGATGAAGTCCCTCGTTAAGAAATGTAGCGTTGGTGTTCTTACAACACAAAATAGGTTCGTAGTTAACCCGCTTACATTCATAATGAATTCGTCAAACTACGATAGTTTTATGGTAAAATAAAAAAAGTAGGTAATTAGTAATTTTCTTGAGAGATTCTAGAAAACATCTTTATAACTACTTATTATTAAACTATATACATATTATATATCTGTCCCTATGTATGAGATCTTGGACTCAACTTGCATAAGTTTCATGTCAGAAAACACGATTCCAACACTTTTCACGACAGAGTTTTTTTAATTGCTTCTATATTTTACCTAAAATATGAATATCTCAATCTCTACAGATAAGATTTTGAGAATATTATAAGCATGGTAATATAACGAAGTATAAAGAATATTGTTTTATACTGGGCATCAATATATCGATGTATTTATTGGACTGAGATATCTTGAGTCAAGCATTTTGGGTTGAAAAAAAAATATACAGAAATCCAATAAGCAACAACATTTATTTAAACTTCGACAAGATAGATACTTAGATAATTAGTGTTTTTCTTAACGCCATTTGCTGTGATTTTTTTAATCAGTAAACTTTAACATTAAATATTTTCGCCATAAGTTTGGAATCTTTTTATTGATTTAATTCTTCTTTTCCGTTTCCACGCTCGCTTTTCCTATTCCATTCTGTCCAGGATTTCAAGAGCTGTAAAAAAAAGTTTGAATTGATGCCACTTCTACAATGGTACATGCTGAAAATCAGCGTTGTGGGGTTACTCGCAACATACAGCTGAGCATGAACCTTCTTTGATAGGTATCGCAGGAACACCGCACTGATCACACACACGGCGGCAGCGGCCCGATCTAAATAATTTTAATCTAGTTGTTATTCCTGTACCCTGCCTGTCTGTACCTATGATTAAGGGATTACCTATGCCTGTACCTTTTATTCAGAATAAATGTATTTTCTTTCTTTCTTTCTTTAAGTATATTAGATAAAATAAATACATATAAATCAATAAGATTCTAACCACAAGCTCAGCAGAACTATACCTCTAGTTAGGTATACCTCTATATGATATGACGATATACTTAATACAATATATACTTAATATAATATAACATAGCTAGATTTTTTTACTATACATAGAAAGCGACTAGAACACCCGGAACAAATTACTGCAGATCCTGCAAAAAAATGTCTCGAGGAGGAAATTAAACCCGCAACCTTCGCCCGCCGCGCCACAGAGGTTGTCAAAAGTAAAAAAAGAGAAGTTTTAATCGATATGAGATCCTAATATCCTTATAATCTTTAGGCTAGCTGGATTATTGGAATCCTAAAGACTTTGAATCAAGTAAGTAACTAGCAGTCCGCCCCGGGTTCGCACAAGTATTTAACAAAACATTTCAAAACATTTTCAACATTTTCATTCGACACAAATACAGTTTCACTTTTTTATCGAATCAGTCAAAAGTTATGAATTTTTCACACGTAAGTGTACATTATTAGAGTTTTCATATGGACCCCTAATTTCTTTTAAAATAGTTTATAGCCTATGTTCATCAGGGATAATATAGGATTCTATGGGGGCAATAATTTTTCAAATTAGTCCAGTAGGTTCGGATTTTTTCAATTCAAACAAACAATCAAATCTTTCTTCTTTTTCTTTTTATAATATTAGTATAGAAGTACGTACCAATTGCTGTATTATAGCTTGTTTCTCATTCCAGTTTCCTTTATCCTCATTATCTTGAAGCCTCCGAGAAGACGGCTTCGGTGAACGTCTGAAAAAAAAACAAAAAATCGTATTGGACCATAGAGCAACACGGGCTATCGGCCGCGGACCTTGTTGTACGGTGGGTTTGTGTCCACGGATCCCAGGATCAGATTGAATTGGCCACTGATACCGTTTTGAACGTTAACCAAGTTTTGTCCACCGATCGGGATCGGTTTCCAATTATAACTATTAAATATTTTTATCCACTGATCCCGGTATCAGTGGCACAAAAAATTACTCTATAGGTAAGGTACGGTATAGGTCAGATGATTAATAAACCCAATCGTCTCTCTCATTTATGGAAATTTACGACTATAAGTATCTACTTTAATCGATCATTTGATCATTTGTTCTCATTTTCAGTTCAGTTCAGTTCATTTATTTTATCTTTTGACACAATTTACATGCTCATAGATAAGTCACATTTACAATTAGAATTTATAAAACTACTAAACATAGTATATCAGTACTTATATTGAGTGCTGCCCCGTTCAACCCACAAAATTTCTACCCAATAGGTATTTTGACCAGTTCGACCCAAAACCAAAAATTTGAGTGCCCCTCTCTACCGTTTGGGTAGAGAGGGGCACTCAAATTTTTGGTTTACTTATTCCAAATTTCTATTGTTTAAATTCAGATAAATGTCACAGTGAAACAACGAAGTAGATGGGTCACCAGACAAAAAAAAAGGGTAGATACTTATTATAAATATTTTTATTAATAAAATCAGTCTTTTTCACAAAATATTCACTAAAATAATTGTTTACGTTATTAGTTATCTTATAATAACACATTATAAGGCTATAATGAAAAAAAGGTTATCACAAAATATGTTAAATTTGCTCTATTTTTTCCATTGCACTAGTTTTAATTTGGTTCTGAAATTTAATTATAATTTTCTTTGATAATAAAGAAGTTATTTATTAAAATTTAATAAACTAAAATTTTATTTATTTAATCAAAGGAAATTTACAGTCTTGACAGTATCCAGTTCTCTAGTATCAAGTGGTCTTTCTGAGAATTTTGTTGCGTAGGTGCGATTTGTTCGTCCAAAAAGCGTTTCGTCGAATTAGAATTTTTATTATTGGCCTGAATCATAGGTCAAATTTACCTATTGACTCAAGGCACACGTCTGATTTTTTTGTCTGACGAGTGGTCGTATTTGACTATCCACACACTAATTACTATGTAAACACACTAATCGTATTCGGATAATCAAATACGCCTTTACTACTTTATTACTACTATTGACAATCGTCGGATTTAAAAAAAAAATTGGACTGATCTCAGAGAGTTACCAACATACAGACGAAGATTTGAACACATAATTATTAGTACTATTTTTACGGGTATTTATCGCGTTTATCTACCTATTTTTTTCCCGACGTTTCAACAGGTTTACACACTGTCGTGGTCACGGGACGACTCATAAATAAATGCGATAAATACCCGTTAAAATAGTACTAATAATTAGATGTAGATCTACGAAAGACGCCTAGCAGATGCTGGATCATTACATGCTGATGCTGATCATACGGCTGATGATGCTGGATCATTACATGCTGATGCTGGATCATACGGCTTACTATAATTGAGAAGGTACCTTATTTGCTCTTATCGTATGGCCTTAGGTAACTTCCCTATATGTATAAAAGAAAGTCGCATCTCGCTGTCTGTCCCTATGTATGCTTAGATCTTTTAAACTACGCAACGGATTTAAATGTGGTTTTTTTCAATTGATAGTTATTAATTTGCCAACTCTTCCCCTGGGTGTCGTAAGAGGCGACTAAGGGAAACACACCGGGGGCGGGCAGCAGCGCCTTCTGCAGAACAACTACACGAACTGCGATCCCCAACCCGCATGCCCAGCGTGGGGATTATGGGCAATAACCCCCAAATAATGATGCCATCTATGGCGCTCATTAGGGGAGGCCTATGTCCAGCAGTGGACTATTATAGGCTGGTGATGATGAGTTATTAAAGAGGACGTTTTTTATTTGTATAACATGCATTAGTATCACATTGCACCCGTGCGAAGCCTGGGCGGGTCGCTAGTAATAAATAGATAATGCTGGACAATCCACATAGCATCACCTAGCCCCAAGCTAAGCAGAGCTTGTGTTATGGGTACTAGATGACTGATATACATAATACAATATATTAAATAGATATTTTTTATCACCTAAAGAAAACTTAATACCCTGAAGAAATATCTGCAGTTCGTAAAAACATCTGCCCCGAGGCGGGAATCGAACCCGCTCCTGCGTCGCAGTCCTTCGCCCACCGCGCCACAGAGCTCGTCAAATCAAGCTCGACATGATGATTTTCAAATTTCACTCACCTTTGAATAAGCTCGTATCCACCATTTTCATTTTCGTAGCGTGATCTTTCTCCACTGAAAAATAAAAGAAAATTTACGAATTAATTTGAACAGAGGTTACATAAAAATGTTTTCCAAAAATTCAATTCTGACGTGGCTTGACCTACGCACGTCTAAAAAGTAAGTGTACCTACGTGTAAAAGATTTTTAATGTAAGTAGAGAAAATATTTTGATTTACTTGAAAAACTAAAAATTGACTTTTTCTATAACCTATGTTTATTTAAGTTTGCGAGACAAATACCCTCAGGCGGGATTTTTGTTTTCTGGAAAACTGAATATATTATGTATTTTACAAAAATGCCATCTTTGGTTTAAAAAAATAAATAAATCCGTGATCTTATAAATTGTATTTCCGAGGGATTAATATTTAAAATCAACCTTAAAGCAGAGACGCATAGAAATATAAAAAATAAAAATTAAAAGCTGTGTTTTATAGGAATTCGAAGTCCATATTTTTTAGAAAATCGTATTTAGTTTTTGTAAATTATAGCACTAATTATTTGCCTGCATAATTTTTTTATGCATTCTTTAATATAAAATAAAATATAATAATATAAAAAACAAAATCACTCACTTTCTTGCCATTGGTCGCGATTGAACATTTCCTAGTGAGACGCTACGATTGTCATTTTCGGGTTGGTTTTTTTCATGACTGAAAAATAAAACATTATAGTAAATATAAGTAATAACCTTTTACGATCTTCCTGAATAAAATAAATAAATAAATAAATATGCCGGACAATCCACACAGCATCACCTAGCCCCAAGCAAAGCAAAGCTTGTGTTATGGGTACTAGATGACTGATATACATAATACAATATTAATACATGTATAGATATGTTTTATTATACATATTAAACGACCAGATCGCCCTGAACAAACATTTGCAGATCGTACAAATATTTGTCCCGAGGCGGGAATAGAACCCGCAACCTCCTGCGTCGCAGGCGAACCTTCGCCCACCGCGCCACAGAGGTCGTCATAGAATAGGAAGTAAAAAAAAATTTAAACCAATACTTTGACTTAAATGGATATATAGATAGAAAATACTATAATATACCACACAAAGAAGGAAAAAAATAATACGTTTATGACAAATCAACAGTGCAACACACAAAAATTCGTGCAGACACCTCTCGCTGTCAAACAAATCGCGCAAAGTTAGGCAATATGTCGCGATAAAACCCCGTGCCGTACTTTACGGGGCGTAACGGGCATTCGTGTTCGTGATGACTGTTCGCGTTATGACGATCTTCTCATTATGTTTCGGCCACCGATATAGTGGACGAATAATCTATTTTCTTATTCACTCACATCTTCGGGATCGGTCGACAGCTGTCGCCAGTGCAGCGTCCTAGTGTTATGACATCTTCGGATCGCTTATCTGCACTGAAAAACATATTTACGAATGTACAAATAGTTACAGCTACTTTTGTATTACCCACGAGGGAGGGCTATCTATGTTTTTTTACTATCTAAGTTATTCAGGTACTTACTTGCCCATAATGGATTCGCAGGTAGGACAGTTGTCAAGTAAACTGAAATTAATACAAATAGTTATTATATTAATATCCTAGAGGGGTCCCTCTAGGATTTAAGAAAATGATAATTAAATAACCAAATTAGAACGAGTATTTACAATTGAAACAATACAATATTGAAAACTTTTCTGAAATTTTGTTTGGGGTAGGGTGTTTCATAGACAAATCAGTCAGGAATTATGGAAGCTCACCCCTTCCAGGATCTAGGTCGACTTAACTGGTAACCCTGTTTATCAAACAAAGTGCGTAAATATGTACCTACTAGTTGTAAATGAACAAACAACAACTTGACTTCTTTTTTATGGCAATTTTCGCGCTAAAACCCAGTTTGGGCTGAAATATCGAATTTGCTTGTAGCAAAATTTATAAAACTCAAACTCAACCCTTCCTTTATTAGTCTTAGAGAATACGTGATGTTTTTAAACGACTTTTTGTAACCCCTTAGAAATATACATCTGAAGGAGCGTTTTGTCCTTCTTTGTAATTTTTCTCCCATCATAACATAACCGCGTCGTAAAAGACTTCGACGGATGAATTATGATTTGTAAATTGAGCATATTTTTACGATGATCTGCTATTATTTGTATTAGAAATAGTATTTACTTAGTTCCTGCCACATTTTTATTCAAAATACTTTTTGGAAATGTCATTAAATCTAATCGCATTTGTCATCACAACATTTTTCTTAGTATTTGCGTCGATAGTATTTTCAAAAAAAAAATGTGGAAGGAACCTAAATAAATACCTATTTTAATACAAATAATAGAAAACCATGAATAATGATGCCATCTATGGCGCTCATTATTGGAGGCATATGTCCAGCAGTGGACTATTATAGGCTGGTGATGATGAATAGAAAACCATGGTGATAATATCCTCCAATTACAAATCATTTTGGTATTACGTTTGTATGGGAAAGTCATCTGTCGCCGGAGCCTGGCTCTTAGACGACCCCTAACGGGTTCAATCATCACCAGCCTATAATAGTCCACCGCTGGACATAGGCCTCCCCTAATGAGCGCCATAGATGGCATCATTATTTGGGGGTTATTGCCCATAATCCCCACGCTGGGCATGCGGGTTGGGGATCGCAGTTCGGTGTAGTTGTTCTGCAGAAGGCGCTGCTGCCCGCCCCCCGGTGTGTTTCCCTTAGTCGCCTCTTACGACACCCACGGGAAGAGTTGGGGTGGTGAAATTCTATGCCGGCACCACACGGCACGGGTTCAATATAAGAAACTATCAACTTACACATCATTTACGCCTTGATTATCTCCGTCCATTCTTCTTGCGATACGATAATATATTGGGACTCTATACTGGGCTTCCACCATCTCAGCGATGACACAAACCATGCTGCAAACATGTACAAATATGTGTTTTTATACTTAGTAGGTACCTATCTAGTTCATAGTTCGTACTTAAGTAGCCTCTCTGTGTTTGCCTTATTGTATTGTTTTATTTTGCAATAGTATTGTAATAACTTTATATGTGTATCTTTTGTAGGTTTTGTCTAATAAACTATTTAATTTTTTCTAATAAAAATAAATAAATCTTTTATATTTGTATCGAACTGGGACATAATGACCCACTTCATTATCAGTAAGCTTGTCGTCATTCAATAATCTTCAATTTTCCCCTGCACAGGAGATTTTCCGAACTTTTAGCTCAGTGTTGCCCTCTACGTCCTATAAATATCTTCCTAATATTTTAAACGCGAAAGTTTGTAAGCATGGATGGCTGTTTGTTACTCGTTCACGCAAAAACTACTAAACGGATTTCGATGAAACTTGGTACACAGATAGTTTATGACCTGGAATAACATACTTTACACTTTTTATCCCGAAAATCCCACGGGATCGGGAATTATGCGGGTGAAATCGCGGGCAGCCAGCTAGTAATTATATAATAATGACAATCCACACAGCAGCAAATTCTCAAGCTAATCTGAGCTTATGTTATGGTACTAGATGACTGATATACAAAATAACAAAATAACAATAATAACAATAATACAATGTATTAGACAGATATTATAAATTTTACATAGAAAACAACCAGAACACCGGAACAAATATGCAGATCGTACAAGCAATTATCCCGATGCGGGAATCGAACCCCCAACCTCCTGCGTGGATGCTGAACCTTCGACCACCGCGTCATAGAGGTCGTGTGCGTCGTGTGTAATATCGATCATTTCTTCTAATATCGATGGCAGGGCATCTACTGGAAATTAGGGTATGCCAATGTCAAATGAAAGGAAACCCGAAAGAGTTTTACTTAAAATCGAAAAAGCGCTCTCTGAATCGAAGTAGGTTTTATCTTGGGTCACAGAAAATAGTTTGCGATTTCCGGTCAACTCCTTTTCCGTTGGTTGTGAACCTTGTAGAACTCTAAGAAAACCCGATAAAAGAGAGACTATAAACCATAGGTAGAGACGTATAAGCAAAGATGCGAAAATAGAGTTTAGGTGCCAAAAAGGGAACTTAAAAATTAAAACAAAAAATGTAAATTGTTCTTTTGTTCACCGAAATAATAAAATAAAAAGGATTGTGGCAATTTGGCTCGGAGAAACACCTTAACACTAATACTCACATAATCGCCGTAAAACCCCATACCGTTCGAAAAGACATTTTTCCCAGAAGACCTCTTCGTTCTACTTTCACCCCACCGTGCCATGGCTTTTATAGGGCGCCCCAGAAAATTATGCTAATCTTATTGTAATAGACGATCATTATTTATCGAATATTATTCGCTCGTTATAACATAGATTGGAGATTATCTTGTTAGCAGATTTATTGTTCAAATTGGAAGGAAAAATATGAACTAAATTCTTATTGATGTTAGATGGTACTATACCGTAAGTACCCTAATCTCCTTGTTACCCGATTGCCAACGCTCCTTCTTTGGTTATAAAATAAATAAATAATGCTGGACAATCCACACAGCATCACCTAGCCCTAAGCTAAGCAGACCTTGTGTTATGGGTACTAGGTGACTGATATACATAATACCTACAATGAATAGATAGATATATTTTTATCTCATTATCACCTATTTATATGTAAGTACATATATTAAATAAATAGATATTTTTATTATACATATAAAACGACCAAAACACCCTTAACAAATATCTGCAGATCGCACAAAGATTAGTCCCGAGGCGGGAATCGAACTAATAAATAAATCATTTATATTTGCTACTCAGCCTAGATATACATATTTGGTGCTATCTTAACGTCAAGGTGACCCCGCTGTTTACGACGAAACTGTGTGTTATTCCCAGAGGTCCATAGAATCTTGGTGCTCTATTTCATTGTATAGAGTGCATTGGTCGATACAAACACGAAATTTCGTGTTGGAGAATTAATGCTGTCGATAATTAAATTAACATAGCAAACGGCTATGTTGATTGCCCTGAATTTCGTTGTCTAGATCAAATTCAAACTCAAACCGTTTATTGCACAAAATATGTGTGATAAAGTTCTGAATATAAAATAATCATTTTAACAGTTCAACATGCACCCTGTGAGAGGACGGCTAAAGTAATTGTTTTAGGCATTTCTAGCTAAATCCACAGTATTTTAATATTAAAAATATCTAGTTATCTAACTAAATTATATTAACTATTTGACCTAATTAAAAATTCAATAAACAAAAGAAACCGTAAAAACTACCTCTAGACTTTAATGAAAAATCAATTAGTTTTTAAAAAACTCTACATCAAACTCTCATGTTTTCTGTAAATGTCGTGTAAAAATGCTTCTACGAGTACAAGCATTTTTACACGACATTTACAAAAAATATGTTTAAAAAAAATATATTTATTTTCAACGATTGTACTGTTAAACTAAGATTAGGTAAAGAAATAAAAAAATCATTAAATCAACTCTTGATTTATTTGCACTTAATCTACATCACTGCTAATTACAAACTAATAAAGCACTTAATAACTATGTACTTCATTACAACTGGCAACACCGCGCTACACTTTTTTTACTTTTTTACAATTTGCTAAAATAAATAAATTATTTAGGTACAATGTCCATTTCGTTCTGAGTCGTCATGAAAGATTCATTTCTAATCGAAAATTTCATTTGTCGTCTTTAGGTACACACCAAAAATATAATACAAATTAAAATAGAAAAGAGAAATTATTTTATCGACATACAGGCAAGTATAATATTTGACAGTATACAATTTGAGCATTGCCTAGACCCTAGACCCAAAGTATAGAATAACTATATAGTACCCAATAAGTATAGTAAACAAAGTGAGGTAGGTACTAGGTAGTTATTTATTATACTCATAACTACATAGTATAAAACAAAGACGCTCCCTGTTGTCTGTCCCTATGTTAAAGCTAATTCTTGGGGAATAGATATTTGATATATAATAATATAATAATAGTTTCCTTATCGAAAAAACCTTCAAAATCCATTAGTGGTTTGGTCAAATTATCGTATGCTCTCCATCATCAGTAAGGTCCACCGGATCTAGACAGATCCGCGGCGTTCTCGTCGTACCCGCGAGCTGATGATTCCACAGCTTCCACAGAGATCCTGGGCTTGAAGCCATCTTCATCAGCTTCGTATTCCACGGTCTGAATAGAAGACATTGATTATGTTATTAAAATTTATCAGTTTATCATTGTTTTAGGATTTACGTCAAATTACTTTTCCGTTAGTTTTATTCCTTGTAAAAATTTGTTTTTTTTATATGTAAGAACAGAAAATTCAATTTCTCGTCAACCATGGCGATAACAAAGAAATTTTCAAAATTGCTCTGTTAAACTTAAGTTGTTTTTATCTTTTGGACTCGCTAGTATTAGCATATGCCATTTTATTTGGTTTTCTAATAAACAAAAAATTTACGATCGAGGATCAGGAGAGTTAAAGGGAAATTAAAGTTGTTTTTAAAGCCCTCGCTCATTGTAAAAACAATCACAATTTACAATGTATTTGTCAATACTAAACCAATATTATAAGGAAAGACTTGTTTGTTTGTGTGAATTGTTTCGCGATATGAATTGACCGATAAGCTTGTCCATTCTTTTTGGAATAGATGGCGTAACGAGTATTTACACACTTTACAATCCAGACAGAAATGGAACACACCAGCTAATCCTATAAAATTAGGGATGGTAGTATTCTGTTATGGTAATGTTATTCCTTTGCATTGGCCGTTAGGTTTAATAACTGAAATATTTCCGGACAAAAACAACTGAATGGAAATATTCGTTCACCATTAGAATCCTACATTATCCCGGATGAAAATAAGCTATAGAATATTTTCAATAAGCTAACCCAAAATGTGTAAAAATATATAATTTTTGATGCGAAGCAGTGTTAAAACCAATTTAGGATTTAAGACTGATCTGAATCTGAATCTGCTGCTCTATTGTCTAACTCAACTGGTAATCGTAATCGGCTTCAGTTTGGCATTTCAAACCTAGCCTGGACGTCGATTGTCACTTTCGTATTGTGTAAATAGATGAAACCGAAGACCAGTTGAATACCTTAGACAATACCGACAACTTTCTGACTGGGTCTACAACTGGTAATCGGTTTGAAGTTCTCTGGTAATGGATTTCAAGTTAGACAATAAGGTTGCTGCTTAGAGTTTAAGGCTCTGATTAAAGCTAATTTAAGATTTAAGACTCTGCTTACCATAACAAAGTATTAACAATTGTAGTTATTATTAAACGCTATCAATCTATCTTGAGTAAGCATACCCTTTGACCTAAGTACATACGTAGAATGTTTATTTGTCTATATACTTATGTACATATTCAGTTACGTATTACTTATATTTATTTGTTTCTTAGTATTCATATTGTATGAAAATAATATATATTTAAATTATATTTGGTACACCTCCTTTCATAAATACAAATCATTATTTCCATCGAAAGGTTGTCTTGCAGAGATCGCTTCTAAGCGATAAGGCCGCCCATTGTACTTTTCTTATGTCTTTTGTTATGTTATTTTTCTGGTGTACAATAAAGCATATTTAAGTATATTTGTATTTGTAATGTTGACTCTACTCAAAGTGCCTGACCTGCTTTGTCCCATCAGGCAGGAGAACGAAGTAGCTGCCTTCAGCGTGGTTTTCCTGTCTCGACTCTGTGTGCCCGAAGTCACTGCCCGACTCAAAGTCATTGACTTTGTACGCAAAGTCGTAGTTTGCTGGTTCCTGCGAAAGTTTAATCACTGGGTTACTGGAGAAAATTCCAAAAATATTTACTTGTAATTTTTTTAGATTACATACTTCGGGAAATAACAAGTTATGAGATAAAAGTAAGTTATTTTTTTATATCGGGATATTTACCATGATAGAAAAATTACTGAGTCTTTCAATACAAGACACCTTCAGTTGTTCCGTGATCATGGCGCATGAAACTGTGTCGAAATATCGGAAAACTCAAAACTCAAATCATGGTAAATATATCCCGTTATAAATGACTTTGGTGTGACTTTAGTTTCAAAAGTTACAACTTAGTAGGCATTCCACTTAAAATGTAACAAATATTGGAAAACTCCAAACTCAAATCATGGTAAATATCCTGCTATAAATGACTTAAGTGTTAATAACCATGATACTCGTAGTTTCAAAAGTTACAAGTTAGTAGGCATTCCACTTAAAATGTAACAATTTAATCATTAATTTCTTTCATCATTTACCGATGGGCTTGTAAACTCTAGCAGGTAGGTAAGTAATAGAAAGTATGACATATAAAGTGTAAGTAATATAAAGCAAGGGACCATAGGGTCACATCTTTTTTCTGATAGGGTATTTGGAGGAACAAACCTGGTTTTCGTCATCAGCTGAACGCCCATAGCTGTACCCCTGGTTGAGGGCATCATACTGCTCTGGAACTCCGTATTGTTCTGAAGACATACGAGCTGATGGTGCTCCGTAGGTTAATGATGGAGAGGATCTGGAACTTATGGTTCTACGGTTAGTAATGGTGATGAGAGTTTCTTGCAATTCTAGGATCCTACAACTTGACGATAAAGCATTAAGATCTACTTAACCACTAATCGATACTAAGTTAAAATCTAGTAACTACACAAATTATAAATATGTAGAGGTTCATACCTGGCAGAAGAATACGAAGATGCGACAGCACTGGTCTTCAAGTTAGCTGGAGCAAACCCTTGAGGCAGTCCTCTTGCGCTAGGCACTCCATAGGATTCTTCTGGAGCACTGTACGATTCAACAGGAGTCTTATATTCTTGAGCATAAGAATCTGATTCTACTGCAGATTTGGCATACTGACCCTTCTGGCTCCGAGATCCAAAACTGGATGGGTACCCTTGGGAAATGTCATTTGATCTAGCAGATCCAGATTTCTGGAAGGCAGAATGGGCTGACGAATAACCTTGAGAGCTGCGGAAAGAACTGGCAGATTTGGCTATAGGTTTTCCGCTTCTAGCTACCGCTGGTAGCCCATATTCTTCCGATGGAGTTGATCTAGCGTCAGGGACGCCGTATTCAGTAGACAAAGATCGTGAAGACAGATCTGGGGTACCATATTCTTGGGACAAAGAGTGTTGAGCTGCTGCATAACCTTTGGAGATTCCAGAACGTTCGTTAGGAGTTCCATACTCTTGGGAAGGTTCAGAGCGAGCGATAGGTGTTCCGTATTCTGTAGAAAGTCCAGAACGTGCATTTGGGTCGTTATATTGGGAAAGTGAAGAACGCGCATTGGGAACACCGTACTCCTCCGAAATTCCACTTCTTGCGCTGGGAGCACCATATTTCTGGGATAAACCACTCCTCGCATTTGGTGCTCCATATTTCTGAGATAAACCCTTGCCTTGGCTCTTGGAAGATCCGAAGGTTTGCGAAAAGCTGGTCCTGGCGGCTGGAGGAGCAAAGTTCTTCTGTCTTGAGCTTATTCTTGCATTAGGTGGACCATAGACTTCAGAAAGACTGTTTCTGGATGTAGGAGGGCCGTATTCAGCAGAAAGACCAGAAGACCTGGCGTTGGGTGCACCGTACACATCAGAAACGCTGTTCCTAGCGTCAGGAGCGCCATATTCAGTTGAAAGACCAGATCTCGCATTAGGTGCTCCATATTCAGTAGATAGACTAGACCTGGCATCTGGAGCACCATACTCAGTGGAAAGACCAGAAGACTTAGGCGCCCCATACTGAGTATCAATACTGTTCCTAGCACTAGGAGGTCCGTATTCTGAAGAAATGCCGCTTCGAGAAGAACCGATGGCAGGAGGTCCATAGTCTTCGGAGGGAGATCTGGTGAGATCGGAATGGTCATGATGGTGATCGTGATGGTCATTGGATCGGGATGCTGCGTAGCCGTCGCTAAAAGTAATAATACAATTATTAGAACGATTTTTGTGAAGAAACAACACGGACAGATAGAGGGCTCAGATGTACAAAACCTTTTGAGTTACTGTAGTGATAATTTTGGTGTATGAGTATATTTTTCTTTTTTATTTTAGACTCCCAACAAGTGCTATTTTGAAAGATCTGGTATTATTTTTAAAAGGCACAAAATATTTTCAAAAAAATGAGCTGTGTGTAACAGCAGCAAAAAGGTCTCGGCTCAGCATTAATGCCTTAACACTCAGAAGTAGATAGACGCTGGTTAAAAACTTTCCTATAGCTTTTAGGTTTGCTGGAAGAAAACTCTTTTCGGGGTTAAGCTCGCTTATGTACATACCCTTTTAGTTTAAGTTCATTCTATGCGTGTTGTGTATTTGAAGCGTGTACAATAAAGAATAAAGAATGAATAAAGAAACTAGAAGTTCTTTATGAATGTAAAGTACATACCCAACCGGCGGCTCAGCTATCGCAATTGACAGCAAACACAGAAGTGGAATAAACATCTGAAAGGATTAGCAAGTTCAGAAAATGTTTTCTAACTCTAATCAAAATAAATAGCCAACTAGACCAATCACATCATCACATCACATCACCAGCCTATAACAGTCCACTGCTGGGCCTCCTCATGAGCGCCATAGATGGCATTATTCAACTAGACCAATATTTTTATGATTCAAACAATAAGTATAGCTCTAATAAAAACAAATAGGGAATCAATTGATATATTTTACCAACTAGACTTATATTTTTATCCAAATAATCTGACTCTAATAAAAATAAGTAGGGAATCAATTGTTATATTTAACATCCATCATCGTAAGGCTCCAGTGACGGAGGAATTTCCGATATAAACGTGGTACCAAAATGATTTGTAATTTGAGCATATTTTTACTTATTATTCGCACTTATTAGAAGGTAAATATTTAGTAGTCTTGGTTTCTGCAACAAGTTTCAAAATACTTATCAAGAAAAAATCGGGTGGATTTTGCGTTAAAAATATGCAACTATAACAAACAGATAGGTTTCTAATTATTTAAAAATAATTTCTAATAGTAAAATGAGAAAGAAATAAGTTGGGAATCATAAAAAAAAATCAATCAAAACGTAAGAATACCTTCATTTTGGAACTATTAAAGGTTTGAGATATGCAAGAAATGCTCTGTAGTTGCTACCGCTTGATTATGAAGAGAAACAATTTCAGTTCCTTTTTCCTGAAAAATAAAATGAGAACCTTTTGTTACAAGCATGAAGAACTTAGAGTACCTAAAGTACCTAACAAAATTTTTGCCCCTTTTATTAAAACCATGTAACACCTGATAACCTTGTTTTATTAAACATGTTAGCACTGAATTTGTTTAAAAGCTTAAGCGGATATTTTCTTTTTTACTGACCAAAATTTTTCGAAAGCTGAAGATTTATTTTATGTCTCGTAAAATATCAAAGACAGCTTTTTTCTACAAGACTTTTGAACTGATAAGTATGTTACTTTGAAGACTTAGTTATCGAATGCTAACAGTCAAACATTCACCACTATTTATACTAAAACTAACCTACCATCTTCTTCTCAACTGTCAAATCCTGGAGAATTTGAACTTTATTGCTTCGATAATAGAGGCGACACGGCAGGATCATTTGTGGTAAGGTTTTGCATTGTGCACTTGATAGGCTCGTGTCGACATTCGATCTAGTTTGTACAGATAGCGGCTTTAGTCTGGCACTTGTCATTACTTTCACGGACATTGCGGCTTGTTCGTAGAGTTAACTAAAATTACGTGAAAATACAGGAAAGCAACGTTAAATCTACCTTTCTCTCGCACTCTGTAAAGAATGTAGGTAACTAAATAAATAACTATCGATTAAATATTTATTTCCCATAACATCGTCTTACCCCAGTATGAACTGTATAGGTATATAGGTACTTACTGAATAGAGAGTGTCGATTCAATGTCAAAAACCTCAATGCTGCTAAAAAGTTAGGGATCCGTATGAAAACTGTGGAACCCAACGTGTTAGTGTGTCTAATTTCAGAAATTTTTGTTTAATATCCGGGCGAAGCCGGGGCGCACCGCTAGTATATAACATAATAATGTTAAAGCTTGCGCCACTTTTTCTACCAAACCAACCTATAATTTTCTGTTTCGCTATACGGGCCATTACTGTAGTCACGATCACCCAAGCTCATATAATGTGCCAGGCCAATAGAAGCTAACTGTTACGATCTTCTCAAAGAATACCCTAAAGTAGATGTGGTGGACAGGTTGCTTTAGCGATTCTTCAAGGTTGTTGTGATCAGTTGTGTACGGAAAAAATGATTATCCATGGTCTTTGCTTTCCTATTCGGTTGACGTTTGAAGAAAAGACGAGCTTCCGACATAAAGTTCAATTGAAATTGTTAATGCGTAGGTAAATACGCTAAGACAAAAATCTGTTTTTGTAGCTGCAAAATGCTGCAGTGGCTATGAAATACTTACTTAGAAGCGAAAACTGATTGCTACGAAAAGTGTAGGTAAATAGTCTAAAACAGCAAAGCCAGCTAAGTAAAGCGTAGCACAGTAGCTACGAAAAGTGCAGCGTGGTTGCTACGAAAAGCGTAGCACAGTAGCTACGAAGAGCGTAGCACAGTAGCTACGAGCTACGAAAAGCGTAGCACCTACTAATATTAGTAATTAATTATGTAGTAAATAGTAAATAAATCTTTCCTCTTAATAATATTTGACCGTTTTAAAACATATTTCACCATTAGAATCCTACATCAATGATGAACATAAGCTATAGAATATTTACAAAAAAGTATTTAACCTAACACGTATATATGTAAAAATATATAACTCACGAAATTTTTGTGAAAACCCGCGTGAAACCAGGGTAGACCGCTAGTTTATAATAATTTGTGATATTATCACTCTGGTTTCACGCGGGTTTTCACAAAAATTATAAATCAAATAATATTATTATGTGATTTATTTCATAAGATCCAATTTCAGCCAACTATCCACTACGCCACCAAGTCTAAGCAGAGCAAGGACGCTATCAAATTACCTCAATGATCACCGGCACACGATCAATGATCATTTATTTGATGACGATTGAAATTAGGCACTGTCAGAGAGAGCCTATTAATTTCAACTTTAAGTTTTAATAGATAGAGATGCTTTTATTAGTGGAAATTGTGGACGTAGGTTGGACAGTATGGAATAGACTTAACTAGAATCACTTGACTTTACCAAAGTAAAACTTGATAAACAAATTTTGTTGCTGTTAACTAGGTGGTAATGTGTACATTGGTTAAAACCAATGTTAAGTTAATCTATGTGTATCTTTCGGGTCAAACGTCGCTTCGACCAGACGCTCAGATAATTTTTTGAAAACCAGGAGAGTTTCCGTACCCTACGGGCCTCGGGTCTTGACTCCAAGGGGAGCAAATTTGTAGGCTCTGACGAGAGACCTGCATATTTGCGCATTTTGAGAATCTCGGCCTCGGTATTGAATATTGTCACTGTTTCCATTTACTATTAATGGACCTATAATAGTATAAGAATTTGATAAAGTAGATGTTACGATTTACCTACTTAGGTATGATACTTAAGTATTCAATTACAGAATTTCTAGTCCGTTTGACAACTGACTTTCTAATGTGTAGGTACAGTCACCAGCATAAATATATGACTATGGGCAGCGCTGCAAAAATATCTGATCATCAATTGAACTTATAATTATGTGACGATACGTAGGATGCAGAAATATGTGATGATTTACATCCGGCAAAATAATCTTTTGTTTTGTAAAAGCATAATATCGGATCACGTAAAGACTGCATTAATATCTGATACAATTAGCAGTAAGAAATATCTCAACAATCTGCAAGAATGAACTTTATATACCTAAGCATAGAGCCGTGATTTGAACGAAACAGTATGACGCTTCTTGAAAAGAGCAACAATCTGTCATTGGTTTCAGTCGTCGGCATTTTAGTCGTCGGTGGCCAGTGTTATGTTATGATTATCTATCAAAAACTCCTTCGTGTATGACCGTTGACATAACATTCGAAGATTCAAAAAGCCACCATTATAACCATACCATTTTAACCAATGTAATCTCCTTGCCAAAAACTCTTCTTTTATCAAATGCTGACATCAACATTTCCCACCGCAGCGTTTAATAAACTAGAGGTCCACCCTGCCTTCGCACGGATATTAAACCAAAACTTCAGATAAGTATATTTTACACACTAACGCGTTATGTTTCACAGTTTTCTTAAGGATCCCTTACTTTTTTAGCAGTATTGGGGTTTTGACACTGGACTTGGGACTGGCCGTAGAGAAAAAGCAAGCAGCGGAGCCATAACATAACAAGAAGTTGAATGTATTGCGCACGTATAATTATTAAACTTTACATGCGGATCCCTAATTTTTTTTAAATATTCTATCGCATGTTCATCACGGAAAACTTAGAATTCTAATGGTGAAAGAATTTTTCAAATTTTGTCCACTAGTTTCGGAGCCTATTCAATTCAAACAAACAATCAAATCTTCACTCCTTATAATAACAAATTCTTGTATTCATATTTATATAAGTAAAACGAAATCTGCTGAAATAATGTCATAACATAAAACGTGAGACAGCGATATCCAATGACAGGTTGATACTCTTTTCAAGAAGCGTCAAACTATTTCGTTCAAATCACGGCTCTATGCTTAGGTACATAAAGTTCATTCTTGCAGATTGTTTAGATATTTCTTACTGTTAATTGTATCAGATATTAATGCAGTCTTTACGTGATCCGATAATTATGCTGTTACAACGGTGCAAACGATTATTTTGCCGGGTGTAAATCATCACATATTTTTACATCCTAAGTATCATCACATAATTATACCTTCAATTGATAATCAGATAGTTTTGCAGCGCTGCCCATAGTCATATATTTATGCTGGTGACTGTACCATAGTTTTTCGATGACTTGCCCTTACTATAATTATAAACAGAAATATTTCCCAAAACAACTAAATATTAAATGAAATAATATCAATTTCGGCGGGACTTGAACCCGTGGCCCTTCCTTAGTAGGTGCGCACTATAATAACAAATTTTACTAAATAATTAGTGCCTAAGTGCCTAAGCACTGGGTTTGAAGCCAGTATTTTTATAAAATTGAGGCAAAAAAGGGACTTAGAAAAATAAAACAACTCCTACGACATTCAGACAATATATTGACGAATAAAATAGATAAAATAAATCATTACAGGAATCTGATAACTACCAACTAATATGAAACCGATTACAATTCATATAGAAATAACTAATTCAATATAATAAAATTATCAGGGTCTTACAGGATCATAATTAGTTGACCCGTTTATCTAAAATCCAGTAAGTAAATACAAATTATGATCATGACCTTATAACATTGATAATGAGTGCATAAATCGATAACAACATAAATAACAACTAGTTCTCATTAAATCTTCTTTAAAATTAGACGTTGTACTGAATAAAGTTTTTATTTAACACAAATAAATAAAACATGATAGTTATAACAATAATAACACTTATATTAACAGTGTGCAGTGCGAAAATAAACATTAACATTCAAACATCGAATTATCTAAACAGAACTAAAGTGGAATGTACAGGAAAAGATATAAAACTAATCACCGATGCAGAAGTAGCTCTATTTAATATTACACATGAAAATTTAAATAGAGGTGTAAGAGTTGAGATGGGAAGAGTACCAGACGACATCTTCCTAAGAGACCCGACACCATACGAAGACCTATTCAAGGAGTTCAAATGGCCACAAGTCGCAAGATTTCTAACTGTAAAAAGCGCTAAAATAATAGAATTCATCAAGGAAGATGTCCTGATCAAATCTCACGAACATGTAAACAACACTACAGTTACTATTATGTCTAAAACCGATATGATGCAAATGGTTGAAAATACTGTTCTTTCTCTATGGTCTCCTGATGGATTGCCTGAAGACATGATTCTTTACGGTGTTAACATAGACTTTGGGTTTAAGAATTGGAATTTCGACGATAAGTGGAGGGATGAAGGTTTAAAGTCGATAAATTTACCTTTTGGAGCTAGCAAAGGCGTTATTCCCTTGAAATCTGGTAAGACAATTGAGAGTAAATTATCAGGAAACAAAATAGTGATGCTGATAGAAATAGAGTACATAGCGAATCTTATGGGTAACATAGTAACAGACTATGAGAATTTATATGGTAAATATCATTTTTACTCGCCAACCATTGGTAATATAATGAAGGCAGCCAAGATAAAGAACGAAATAATAACAAAGCAGTATTTAGAGTTAAGATTCTACACACATCCAAGGATTGAAGTTTTTGATAAAGATACTGGAGAAGAATTATATGGTGGATCGAAGAAACGACACTGGAAAAAGTGGAATAACGACCACTTTTATATGAATGATTAGTAATATTATATGGTATGTGATTGCAGATACTTGCTTATTACATTATATATGAATGAATATTATTGATTATAAAATAACTTATACTATAAAAGCAGTAACACTGTTGAAATACAAACACCGTATTTGTTTTTTCTCTAAATTGAGTATGGACTCTTAACTCAAGTCATATTTATTTCTCCCGATTCCTGAACAATTGTGGACATTATCAAAGATTACACTTAAAAACAATTTATGGATAAAATAAAACGTTTTGTTACTTACAGAAATCTGTCTATTAATATTATTATACTATTTCATAAATATTTAATGTAAATTATTTGATTTATTAAAGCATAATTTAACTAAGATTAACCGTTTGAATGTCAATAAATTTTATACATAGATATAAAAATTGTGTAGGTACCTAATAATATTTATTCTTACACAAAACCTTTTGTAAATTTAGAAGCCATCAGCAAATTACTCACAGTATTCCGTAATTTCCATATAAAATACATCATCATCAGCCTATAATAGTCCACTGCTGGACCTCTAGGCCTCCCCAAATGAGTGCCATAGATGGCATTATTCATCATTTGAGGGTTATTGCCCATAATCCCCACGCTGGGCATGCGGGTTGGGGATCGCAGTACGGTGGTTGTTCTGCAGAGGGCGCTGCTGCCCACCCCCCGGTGTGTTTCCCTTATTCGCCTCTTACGACACCCACGGGAAGAGTTGGGGGCTATAAAATACATAATGTTTATTAAATGCAATTTGCTTATAGCTTACATAACCACATCCTATTTTAAACTCGCGTAAAGTCTTAGACATAGATAAGAACCTATTATATTAAGACACAATAAGAATACATCATTCATTATGAATGTAAGCGGGTTAACTACGAACCTATTATATGTTGTAAGAACACCAACGTTTAACCGTTTAACCCGCTTACATTCATAATGAATTCATCAAACTACAATAGTTTTTACAGTAAAAAAGAATACATCATGAATGTGAGCGGGTTAACTACAAACCCAGTTTGTGTAAAAGACGGTTTATGCACTAACATTCTTATGAATTCGTAAAACTACGAATATATTTATTGTACAATACTTACTACTGAATAGGAGATACATAAAAAGAGACCCATAATGTGAGGCCGCACACCACCACTTTGTATTTTCACAATTTTAGGGTCTCATTTGAAAAAAAAAAAATGTAAAAGTGAATGAAACGATTTTAGTAAAAAAGCGGGTTTATTATGATTAATTACTTAATTTGTATGAACTCTTTGTACACTACTAAGAAGTTCCGAATAATGCCATCTATGGCGCTCATTAGGGGAGGCCTATGTCCAGCAGTTGACTATTGCAGGCTGGTGATGATGATAATGATGAAGTTCCTTGGCGTGAAGATTAATGGGTCGTAATTCAAATGTGGCACTACAAATTTCATATAGGTATTTTATCAATATGCAAAAAGCGGTCGAAAAATTATAGCATTATTTACAAAAATATATAGAAAAATTCAAAGTTATCAGTTTTTTGTCTGTTTTAACATGATTTTTACACGCTTGGATAAAAAAAATATATATTTTAAAGCGATTTATTAGCAATATAGAATCTATGTGTTTGACATACCTAATAAAAATGGTTGTAAAACCCTATTGTTGTAATTAAATTGAAGATATTTGGTGTGCGCCCTTAGCCGTTATACCAAATCTAAACCAATGTTCACGGCGCCAGATGGTTCCCCTGGTCTAAGATACGTTATCTGATACGATATGCCTCCAATTTGTAGGGCTCCGAAGGCTGCCAATGAAACCAAGGACGACCGACCAGTTGAACAACCATACGATTGCGAAAAGGATAGCGGCCACGACATCTGGTGTGATAGTCAAGGTTGTTGGTAGAATAGAATGTTTAGTAGAACACACAAAAAAAAAGTTTTTACAACAGCAAAAATTTATACTAAAAACTGAACCTAATCATAAACCAAAATTACATATATATTTATGTAATTTTGGTTTATGATTACCTATATATTTATACCTTTTCTTTTTATTGATTTGATTACTTACAAAAACAATCAAGATATACTCCAAATAAAGTAAAATAAATAAATAAATACATTGTATTTGTAAAACCAACTTTATTTTGGAATAATTTGGGAAAACGTTGAATTTAGCAATCAGATAACATCATTAGTATTTTTTTTTAATTAATGTTAAGGTTTCTGTAACCTTAATAAAGTAGGTTAGTAAAAAAATTAGGTAAATCTCTTCTCATAGTAATTTTCAAACCCTAAGAATTTGATTTGGCTTATCAGAATAATACTTTGCCATCACGAAACACAGATTGCAATTTGGTAAATAATGCCCCAGACCAAAAAATTCAATACTGTGTACTCAAAATATACAGAATCAAAAAATAGAATAATAGAAATAGTCTGCAGTTAGCTCAATTGTTTCAATTATATATACTAGTTCTAATTTGGTTATTTAATTGTTTTTCTATTATTTAATAAAATAAATAAATAATGTTGGACAATCCACACAGCATCACCTAGCCCAAAGCATAGAGCTTGTGTTAGGGGTATAATACAATATATTATTATCACATAGACAGATATTTTTATTACACATAGAAAAAGACAAGATCACACTGAACAAATATCTGCAGATCATACAAATATTTGTCCCGAGGCAGGAATCGAACCCGCAACCTCCTGCGTCGCTAGACCTTCGCCCACCGCGCCACAGAGGTCGTCATTATAAGCATAAAGGTTTTACCCACTTCAAAATCATAAGTCTGCTGTAATTTAGTAATATTAATAAATGCCCTTCATAAAATTATGTAAATTGTACAATACAGTTGAAAATATTAACATTTTAGATGGTACTACAATTATCTTAGTTTCATATGTATCTTTAAAATTATCTTGGGTTCATCATGCATAACTAATATTATAATGTGGAAAGATTTGATTGTTTGTTTGTTTGAATTTAATAGACTCCAAAACTACTTTATTCCAATCTTCACTCATTGAAGTGACAAACATAGGCTATAGAATATTTAAAAAAAGTTAGGTATATAAAGACTTCAATAATTTAACCAAATGTGTAAGTGTTTGTAAAAACTTTTAAAATTCTGTTTAATACCCATGCGAAGCCGGGGCCAACTGCTAGTGCATCTAATATCTATACTAATATTATTAAGAGGAAAGATTTGATTGTTTGTTTGAATAAACTACTGGACTGAAATTTATTTCATCATTAGAATCCTACATTATCCTGATGAACAAAGGCTATAGAGTATTTTGAAAGATAATTTCGGAGTCTGTTCAACTCAAACAATATACATATAACATAATCATATGCTTTTAAGGGCGCATACAACCTCAACTCTGTGCGAAAAGGCTAGACATATGATTTTGCGTTCATAAGAGCGGGACAGGGCATTGCAACGCAAGTCCAAAAATCACCAAAAATCAAGTTTTAGCTTATTATCTATTAATTAGGACATTATTTGAAAAAACCGAAACATATAACATTTTTAATATACCTAATTCTATTACCACGCTTATTGTCAAGATCTGAACTTCTGTATTTATTGAGAAATTTAGGTTTTAGTAAAAATTTAGAGGTAACTTTGCGATTTTTTTGTATCGAGAAAATTTTATGGAATCGTGTTTTCGAAACATATGATCGATAGATTAAGTCCTGAACTTTACCATATATTAATTTCAAAGTTAAATAATCAGTAGTTTAGACGATATGGACATCCAGCGGAGTTGAAAATTAGCAGTTTGAGGTAGTATACACCCTTAATGCAATATTCATTTAACTCACATCATCACACTGCAGGGCAAAATTCTCACTCAATAATTGAGTTTTCATATTCAGAATACATTTCAAATTCAAAATAAAGCTCTTTTTTTCCTTTAGACCATGTTTCAACCTTACAGGACTCTTGGACTTGTCACAAAATACATAGGTATTACATAAGTAATACTGACATTTCAAAATCAAAATCAAACCACTTTTTTTCCTTTTATTCATATTTCTAGTAGGTATTCAAATTATATATGTATATATCAATATTTTTATGGAGTCAATTGATATTTTTCAGAGTGTACATAAAGTTTCCATACATATATTGACATGGTACTGCTGTCTGTGTGCATCAAACCTACATTGTCATAAGTATAAAACAATATTTATATATGATTTATATATTATCTTAGAAAACTCTTGATTCTCAAAGAGAATAACAAATCAAACAAATTGAACTAGAATTTACTATTGACTATTCAGCTCACTGCAGACAAACTACAGGTAGTTCAACCGATCCATATCAATACCAGTCGGAACCATGCCCAAGATGCTGGCTGCATTGCCTCACTGTACGGCAATGTGCAAGTATGAGAACTGTTGTTCTTTGTCGGAAGGGTGTCTACCATATTTTGGCAAATAAACAATTTGATATAATGATTGATTCCTACGTCATAAGAATACCACTCAGTAGTTAGGTATTTATTAATCAAGGGTGAACAATCAGGCACTAATATCTTACGCCAATTCTCAGCTTAGACTGTATTTAGTTACGTATTTTGTAAAAGGATACGGACAACAACATTCTCCCACGGTTCCACCATATACAGCTCGGTAACCAGGAGGTACCTCGTGAGCCAATATTGGAAAAACTTCATTATTTTTGTGAATAGTACCATCTTCAGAGCTCGATCTTAGGAGTGAGTAATCCAAGTTTAATCAGAGCTAATCAGAGCTGGAGGGGCGAGTTGCAGCAACGTCGGTGGATGGACGCGGATAAATTGCAAAGCTGAAAATTCACAGTTCACGAATTACCAAAACAATACGTCCGGCTTTAGCGGCCCTGCCCGAATATAATAAAATTAGGTTGTATTGTATTGTATTGTGTTGTGTTGCGGTTGTTGTATATTCCTTCGTCTGAGAATCATGTCATGTACTTCAACTTCAACTTCTTTTTTTTATGGCACCGCTTGCTTTTCGCTGCGACTCTGCCAGTGTCTGGAGTCAGCGGAGTATCATAAACAGGGGCTGTCAACTCGCTAAGCAGAAAATGCCAACAGCACAAGTACTTGGGCATAGAAAATCAGATGAGATGGCGCTATACGTTAGAAAGAGAAAGAAAATCTATGCATAAAATCTTGAGATGACACCCAAATGTCCCTCATGTCCCTGTAACACTGTCATTAATTTGAAGGAATGAAAGCCGTGCCAAACGCCAAACGGTAGACCGATATAAAATTAATTGCTTATTTTGTGATCGTAAACAACAGAACATTTTAATAATCTTGAAAGATTTCGACTTTTTGAAAGGTTATTTCGATTGACAATGGCTTAAAACCGAAAGTGCGCTAAATGCCGTATTTCCACCAAAAACGGAACCGAAGATGTTTTAACTTGTGCTTTCACAGGTTTCCGCTACTATGAGGTGAGTACATTAATACTTCCACATTAATATCCGTGTCTTTATCGTCCATCGATCCATCCTCAATAAGTTCATTAATGTCGAACCATCTTCAATGACTTCATTCCATGACTTCAGGGCATGAGTATGGGCTTAATTCTGTTTTCCAGCTGGGGACTGGTCCACTGAAAAATCTTTAAA
The DNA here is from genome assembly GCA_963931895.1 of Eupithecia pulchellata. Classification (NCBI taxonomy): domain Eukaryota; kingdom Metazoa; phylum Arthropoda; class Insecta; order Lepidoptera; family Geometridae; genus Eupithecia; species Eupithecia pulchellata. Next base: position 5,936,738 of record OZ007546.1, on the reverse strand, counting down.
AAGCTTGCAACAACAACTTTTATTATTATGTTATGTTATCTTTCTTTCAGATGAACTTTCACAAAAAGCTAGGAGCACAAAAATGATCATCGAAAATATGGAGCAATTATTTGATGCATTGAATGGAGACAATCCAGATCTTAAAAAGGGAAACAAATTTGACCCAAAGGAGTCAAAATCAAAGTACTTTATTTCCTTTAGACCTTACAGGACACTCGAGTCCCCATCTTAAACACTTAATTGAAATGAAGAGATTCTTTCAATAGGATTTGTTGGTGCCAGGTCTAAGTCACTGTCTATTGATGGATTTGTTAGAATGCCGAATGCAGTTGAGCACCTAAAAATTTGGATAAATGGTATGGTGTGAAGACCTTGGCCACATGATGACTAAACTTAAACTAAGACCTGCTTGAAAATTGTTATGGTTGCAAAAGAAAATAAACATATTACAAATCATTTAAAAATGCTTGTTTTTTTAATATATCATCAAAATACTTACTGTGTGACTATCTACTGAGTGAATGGCGGATATTCAACAAAATGTTGAATATTCACCATTCATTTAATAGATAAATAGTCGCAAAAAAAGTAAGCACCTTACAAAAGATTGAATAGAGCGCCGTTTTTATTTAAAACTCCCGCCAAGCGTTAGTTCCGTGGGCACAAAGTAGCGGCGCTAGTGTGCTCTAGTGTTGGCATTTTTATTCTATGGAGTCTTACTTCTTTCCGTTAGGATATTAGTGTTCTGTGATCATAAACTTCTTAATAATATGATCGGTTTCAAATAAATTTTTAGAAGAAATTTTGCATCAAGATGATTTATCTAACACAGGACAACACAATAAGCAGAAGGACAAAACATTATGAGAAGCGTAATATACAATAAATATATATATATATATATAATTGTCATGCAAAATAGATATTTTATACAAATACATAGGTATACCATTTTTTTTATGTTACAACTTAATATTATTGTTTTTTACAAATTTACAGAGCATACTATTTATAAGACGGGAAAAGGTTAAGGATAGTATTATTTTAAATGAAGTAGGACGAGGGACTTCAGGGGGAAGGATATCATACAGAGAACTTTGCAATTTTGGGCAGTTAAAGAAAATGTGGTTCACATCTCCTTCTTCAAGACCGCATTCACACATAGAGTGGTCCCGAATCCTTAGTTTTGCTAGAAATACTGGAGTACATGCAAAACTTAATCTGAGACGACAGATGGTTGAGGTAATAACTTTATTAGATTTGCGAAACTTGAAGAACCAGGGGTGAGAAGGTATAACCGGTTGGATGTCAGAGTAGTACTTGCCTTTGGTTAGTCTTGATGTATTCCATACATCTGTCCAGGATTTATCAAGGTTCGATTTAGATAAAAGGCAGAGGTCGTGGCAATATGTATGATAGTGCTCAAGAGAACCTAACTGGACTGCGTCTTTTGCGCAAGCGTCTGCTGTCTCATTGCCTGGGATACCAGAGTGGCCTGGAACCCATGCAAGAACTACTTTGATGCCTAGTTTATGACATTGATGGAGAACATGTTTAATTTCAAGAATAATGGGTAGACGAGAGGAGGACCTGAAAGGGTTGGACAATAAAGATTGCAAGCAACTTTTAGAGTCCGAAAAGATGATGGATTTGTTTAAATTATGAGATTTGACAAAACGAACAGCTTCTAGGAGGGCAACAGCTTTTCCAGTGAAAACTGATGAATAAGAGGGACATTTAAAGCTAAGTGTAATGCTGGTAAAGGGGATCCATACCGCAGCTCCAACTTCACTATCATTTGATAGCTTGGATGCATCAGTAAAAATGGATGTCCACCCTGGGAATTTTGAACTCATTTCAGCATTAAACATTCCTCTGGCATCAACAGAATTTTTGGTTATGTTAAAATCTAAAATAATATGGGGTAGGAAAACTAGAGCATCATAGGGAATTAGATAAATTGGGTATGTTGGATACTGTCTGACAGGGTTTGGGAGACTTGAAAATAATATTTTAAAAGAACAGAGGAGACAAGGGATTTTATCAGAGGGGCCAAATAAACTAAGTAGTTGTTTTAATTTTGGAAGAAGGGGGTGATTTGAATTTTGAACCAACTTAAAGAAAAACCTATCACAGAGGTATTGCCTTCGAAGACTTAAGGGAGGCTCACCACATTCAACCTGCATTGCGTTGATGGGTGAACACTTCATAGCTCCCAGTATTATACGAAGGCATCTAGATTGGATTTTGTCAATTTTGTCTAAACCTGATTTGTTACAGAGGTTAAGAAGGAATGTTCCATAGTCAAAGTGGCTTCTGATAATAGCATTGTATAGTAACTTCTGGGTGTATGGATGAGATCCCCACCATACTCCAGAGAGGCATCGTAGGATGTTAATATTCTTTTCACACTTTTGAACAACGGAAACAAAGTGGGAGGTACCTGTCATTTTAGAGTCCAATGTCATACCCAGAAATTTGACTTTATTGGACATAGGGATGATTTCTTGATCTATAAAGATTTCTACAGTCGGGATGGATCTTTTTTTGGTGAAAACGACAGCAGAACTTTTGGAAGCTGAGAGGGACAAACCATGGTCAGTAAGCCATTCTCCAAAATAAAACAACGAGGAGTTAAGTCGACTACTTGCTTCTGCCACAGAGGAAGAGTACACATAGAGACATATATCATCGGCGTACTGCAAAATTTCAGAATGTCATGTCATGTACAAATGTCATGTACAAATGTCATGTACTTATCAATCAAGTATCAATCACCACTGTGACTGTCGTAATTATGCTCAATTATGCCAGTAAGCCAGTGTCAAACTAACGTCATGTCTTTGTCTCTTTTTTTTTGGAATTGCTAGTTAAGATTTTTTTTTCTCTTTGTACTGTCCTGTACTGTCTGAGAGTTTGCAAAGGTGCTGCCGTTTAAGAAGTTTTACACAGTTTCCAGTAAGTAACTTTGGCTTTAGACTTTTTATAGGTAATGGTTGGTTATGCAGAAATATTATAATATAACTTACTCTAAAATCTCCAAATGTTATTGTGATAATTTTTAACGGAGTTCAATCAAGATGTCATACATAAATGTTTAAAAAAGTAGTTGTATGTTCAGCTGTAGGTATATATTTTTATATGCTCGTAAATTTCTCCTATTATAGTATTTTAAAATAACATTTAAAAAAACAAGTAATCCATAAGCTCACCAAAATAGAGAAAGACAACAAAAACACAAATGAAAAAAATAGTCGCATAATGGATGACTCGCTAGGACAGATTTCTTCGAGGCAACCTTTGGATGGATACCTGCGTTTTGTACATGTAGGTATAGACGGTGGCCTAATAAAGACTTATCTATGCTACCTTTACAAAATCTTATTTTATGAATAGGTACCTATGTAATACATAAATAAAATAAATAGGTAGGTACTATGTCCAAACAATTATTATTATAAAACATTAGGTACCTAATGTTAACTATTTTGATATCGAAGACACAGACCTTATATGTTTAGTATAATATTATATAGGAAAAGATTTACAGTGATGAGCTGTAGGTATGAAACAAGGCAAGTAGTTTGCAGCAAAGGGGTTATCAATAGAATAGAACGATAGGAGAAAATACTTAGTCAAAAGATTATGAAGCTGGTGTTTGGAATCGGTGAATGGTTTTTATACATAGGTAGCTTTTTTTAAAAATGATCAGACGAAAACCGTTTTAGCCATATTGCTTAGTCTTATAGTATCTACAGACGCTCCGATTCGGTTGGTGCCAGCCATATTGGAACCGACATAGCAACCATTCCAACATTGCTACAGATTGTCCGACGGTTGGCCTTCCAACCATCAGTTGACTTTGCTATGAAGTAGTGAACGGACGTCTTGCCACCTGATGCCGTTGATCGCCGATGCATAAACATCATTCTAATATAATAATATTTTTAAATTGGGAAAGCCTTTATTAACAAATAAATTACAATGATCTAACTAAATATAAAAACACTAGTATTTACAATTGAAGCAATTGAGCTAACTGCAGACTGTTGCGAACAAACTACAGGTAGCTCAACTGATCCATATCAATACCAGTTGGAAGTGTACCCAAGATGCTGGCAGCATTGCCACGTTTATGGCAATGCTGATGCGCTGCGCCAGATATTGACCAGCTCTCGGGTCACACGTCGCTTCGAATATAAAAATAATATTATATACCTAATAATATAATAATATTTTAGCATTTTAAGATAATATCGGTGATATTATCTAAAAATGCTAAAATAGCAACAACGTTTTTAAAGTAGCTGCACTGTCATTTTTTTTTTAAGTCCAGCATAATCAAATACGCTTGATTTCTGGCATCTCTATTGGCGTAATCTTTGTGACTTAAGTCCCACAAACAGGGAAAGTCTTTATTAATTTCAAGTAACTTTATTATGTCACGTTCGGTGACCGTAACTCCCTCGGCGTTCATGTTGACGTCCTACATCGGCGGCGTTGCGAATGCGACTGAGCCGATTTGGTCGGAACCAAGCCTCCAAACGTTCCGATTTGGTTGGACTGGATAGGAATTTGGTTTGGTCGGATTGCCGGCGCATCCGACCACGTCCAACCAATATTAATAATAATTATGTCGGACCGACCGCTCTCCTCACTTTCCGATTTGGCCGTGGTCGGATGGTTGGCACCAACCGAATCGGAGTGTCTGTAGATACTATTACGTTTATCTCATTTTCTTAGTGTAAAATGACGTCTATACTGATCAAGCATTTTCTTTTTTTTTCGATATGGTATGATTTAGAATTGAGGAATTGAGTTGTAAGCACTAACATGACAGTTCCACTATCTGACAGTGGACCGGACTGTCCAAAATTTTATGAAAACAAAACAAAGCAAATGTCTTCAAGAGTCCGAAGGTTCGATTCGTCTTTCGTAAATTTTATTGTGCAATTATTTTTGTTTTTCAATATATTTTCCTATCGTACGTTTGAGTTGAATTTGTTAAGTGTTATTCACAAATCCATTATTTATTACCATTCTCACATAAAGAACATTAAAATAGTTTTATGGTAGTCAGTAGAAGTATCCAAGTTTTCATTGCACGTACCCTACATTATTAATATTTACTAATTTATGACTAATTGTGTACGACTGTAGCCTGTAGGAGTGTTTATAATGATTGACCTAACGGGAATATACATATCCGTTCCTTTATACGCTGCGGGGTAAGTTAACTACAATTTTAATTTTAAAATTAACTACCTACCACCTCCTTATACACTGAAGAATATTAAAAAAATATGATAAGCTATGCTAGTTTTGATAAATCTGTGTAGGTACCTAAAAAACATACTTTCTCTTCTGTAATTATACTTTTACTGACCTACTTTTAGAAGTTCTACATGATTAGCATAATTTTTTAATTCCTATTTTGAATTTCTGTTCGTGGTTTCGCCGATATTGTGTCTATAGAAAAAAAAGGTATCTAATCATCTTATAATTTATTCCTGGCCTTGAATAGCTGTATGCAAAATCTCAGCCCAATTTATTCAGCAAAACTAATGCCCACTTTTTCACATAAGACAATCCGTAGGTAATTATTTTTGAATTGTATTCAAATTTAATGAATAGTTACTTGACCTCTCATAAAAAGATGCAAATTTCATCAAAATAAATTTAAACATAGTTACATGGGAATTCAATTGATGACCTTTGTACCTTTGTCTACTGTGGTTTATATCAATTTAATTACTTTTTTTTATGAAGCTACATGTACTTTTTAAGATGACACTAACATTATCAATAGGTAAATTTGGTAGTTTAAACATTGATACTACTTGTATCAACATAATGTTGGACGGAAACTTTGCACAGAACTAAGTCTAGATGTGCAACAATTCTTCAGGCTCCTTCTTATAATTCAGTTCCTGTGGGATATAAATAATACTTAAAATTTTCCTTTCAATGAACTCACCACCAACATTCAAGGATGTGATGAATTCTGAAGGCTAAATGACTTAGCATCCCTTACCTCGTAACTAGATACTCAGATAAAGATCAGGAGCTGTCTCATGAACTACTCTCTCTCTAAATGAAAGAAAAGATTAAATCCGACAGTGGCATGGATTATTGATTTAGATCAGATAACAAGGAGAAAGATGTATTAATACTACTATACTCCTGTGGCTCAGCGACCTGAACTGTGTCTTGGCCTCCGATAAGAGAAGTCAAAATTTTTCTCTGTCCTGCAGTTTCCCGCCAGTCCTCTGCTTGTATCTCTCGCAGGTCCTTCCACCACATCCTTCCAGTGGTATCTTGGGCGTCTCAAGGGTCGTCGGCGAGATATAAATGAAATAAAAAATCCCCTTAAAGAAACCACGTTTTTTTCTCTATGGAAACTTTCTTTAATGGTTTCTGTAAGGTTATTATGTTAAAATATTATTTCCCAACAGGCTTCTACTACTAGGAGCCCAGACCACAGCAGCAGTGTTGGTATTCCATATAACCATAGTGCCTATCATCTTCAAGTACTCCAAGACTTTTAGAAGAACTTTGGTCTTTGCTAATTTTGGTAAGAAAAGTTATATTATAGGTAATTACTGGATCATAGATCTAAGGTTTCATTTTTAATTCAATAAATAAATAATGCTGGATAATCCACACAACATCATCTATCACCGAGCTAAGCGGATTTTGTGTTATTGGTACTAGATGACTGATATTTTTAATACAATTATATTATTTACATAGATATTTATTATTAATATAGAAAATTATTTTAGTACTGCGCCCCGCGGCGTTACCTGCGGGTTTGATTAAGTGATTTTGTTTTTATCATTTCTTGAAAACCTTTGACAATAACAAAGACCCAAAAAAAGAATAAGCAAAATTCGTCCACCCTTTCACACTCGTGATGGCGTGACTTAGTGAAATAGCAATTAATTTTTATATTATACAGATAATCAATTTGTCCAGTACTTTCGTAGCATACTCAATCCAAACAAACAATCAAAATCAAAGTGCTTTATTTCCTTTAGACCTTACAGGACAATCAAAACTTTCTTCTTTATAATATCAGTGTAGATACGTCAGTCAGACTTACAATTAATCAATAACAAGTCACTTTTTAAGATAAGGGCACACAAATACCGTCTGTGACCTACTCTAGTAAGTATTAATTTTATCAACTATCTTTAAACTTGCCTTTTTAATATAAAGGATGGATTAAAAGATAAAATCACCCACCAAAGATATTTTTGAACTAGAATAGGTTTTATAGGATCAGTTGTAGTTTGTTTGCAACAGTAAAAAATCTAATTGGTTTTACAGGTTGACGATTTTATTGCTTTTGAAATGTGCTTCGCACTGATATCAGCGCAACGTTTTCTGACGCTAATTGTAGCGCAAATGACGCGAGTAGTGCATTTTTTTTATTGTTATAACGAAATCCACAGCATTATACATGTATAGTCTAAGCATAGATAGATAATTATTTAACTGGTTCACAAACATAGACACAAAACGAAATATATCACTGTTTTTTTAAAAACAAAGTCACTTCCTGTTTTCTGTTTGTGTGTACCTATGTACCTATGCGTTTAGATCTTTAAAACTACGCAACGGATTTTGATACGGTTTTATTAATAGATAGAATGATTCAAGAGGAATATTTTTGTATCAGCATTGCACCCGTGCGAAGCCGGAGCGGGTCGCTTGTATATAATAATAGCTTGTGTTATGGGTACTAGATGACTAGTATACCTAAACTACATTATATTAAATGGATAAATATTTTGAATTATACATAAATATAAATATTGGTTTTAAGAAGAGTAGAAAAATCTTATATTTCGGTTTATAGATTCTTTATTTCTCAAAGAACACAGAATAGTTCACAAATATGAGAAAAACAAAACTTAAGTACTTAAAAGTTTTACGTAAATTTACATTCTAACGATATTTAATAAAACTTTCATTATACATCCACGATACATTATTCATATACGATGATGCCTGGGTCTATCTGGCTCAGGGCCCTGATGCGTGGAGGGACCAGGCCTTTGCCCAGCAGTGGGACACACCAGGCTAATATATCTATTCTATGTAACTAACTATACATAGAATAGATATATTTTTCATAATTTCAGTCCAATGGCCTTTGAACTTCAACTACGACGAACCGAGCCGAGTAGGACTGAAAGGGGCGAGGAATCTAAGGGTAGAACACGATTCTAAGGTCGACCAATGCAGGATTAAACTGGGTAAGTACAGGACCTCAAAAATCTTCAAACCTCTTTGGAGGTCCCACACAAAAAGTTTCACAGATCGTATCTGTGAGACATAACATCCCATTTTATGATTTTAACCTAAGGTAAATAGGGCTTTGTCTTACAAAATTTGATTTTGTCTTAATAATGTCATACAATCTGTACCTACACCGAACTAACGTTACGGAAGAGCGGGGTTCTCTAACACAAGCATATTTATGCTTAAAGAGAACCCCAACCCATGTCAATGTATACCCATTATGTACAGAAATAAACATTTTTCATTTTCAATGTATACCTAGACGTCATCAAAGTCGCTGGGCACAGGATAGTAGGGGCTGGCAAAGACTAAAGGAGGCCTAATTCCCAGCAGTGGGTGACAGCTAAGGCTGCTATGGTGATGTACATATGTACAGTAATTTTTACTTCCTTTACAGGGATATGGCACATTTTACCTGCAACGGTATACGAGCGGCTAAAAGGCCGCTTCGAAGATGGTACAGACAAGGAAGAATTGTACAAACTGTTAGATGAAGAGCTGGCAACATCGAAGACGCCTGTTGTTATATACTTTCATGGTAAGCAACACTAAGACCCAAAAAGCTTGCTCAGTAATCAATATATTATGCTTTAGTAATGATTTTGTTCAAGCATTGATTGATAACTGAGCAAGCTATACCCCGTCCACTTTGTTATTTGTTGTACATGCACGACTATGAAGTTCCCTAATTGTTGTCATGTGTTTGAATGAAAAGTGAATGAAAGAATGAAGTATTTTATAATAGTTATTTTTGATAGATAGAGATGCGAATCTGTCGACTCAAAAAATCTTAAATCGAGGCTATAATAGTAAGTAGGTAATATACCGAAGATTATTTTAGATGATTTTTCCATGAAAAAGTATAAAATTATAGTTCACCACAGTAACTAAATCTGTCTTACATCATATCACGGAAAAACACGTGTAACGCCGTAGCAATATGATATTTATTTAGTTATTTATTGGAAAACCAGAAGCTTAATGACAGAATAATATGAAGAGAATATATCCTAGAAAGCTTAAATTAAGGTTTTCACGGCTAAGAAACAGTGTAGCAACAATTAATATAACTATGAACATAAATCAAACTAAAATACAATAAAGAGTCAACACAAATCTAACAGAAGGTAACAGGTTGACAATATACACACATATCACACTACATTTGATGCATCTATTTCCTCACCAAAAAATTCACCGCCGCCATATAAAACAATAAAAGAATTCTAAGATTCCAAAAAAATTTGTCAAGTATACGGCTTAACTCGTCAGTAATCGACTTTCGGCTGGTTTAGATTTACTAACCTATAAGTAGTAATTCAGATATGTTTTCTATGTACCTTTCAGGAAACTCAAACAACCGAGCTACAGCGCACAGAATACTTTTGTACCAGTTTTTCCAGAAGATGGACTTCCACACGATAGCATTCGACTATAGAGGTAAGAACGGATATTATAAAATTTGAATACTAAATGAAACTGGAAATAAATCAATTGTAAACTTGAACCTAAGAATTTAGAGTACCTATTAAATTGATAACCAGAACTTATTGAGTTAGATAGATATAAACTCGGCACAAGTAAAGCCTTGAAGGGGTACCTCAAGGATCTACTTTGTGCTTTATTTTTTACCTCGTTTTCGTTTCTCAAGTATAAAACTGGGGAGCTTTATCCTAAAGAAGCGAAAGCTAGTTTATGTTTTATGGTAAATTCTTTAGTTGTTAAATGCATCTACTAACTACTGAAAACCAATATTGAGCGTAGCCGATTGCTACATATGCTGAGGTGGGGACCCTTTTGAGCCCATTTTTATCCCTGTATTTTATTTCTCTTTGTTTTTTTATAGTTTTATTCAGAATAACAACATGCGTTTGTATGTTTCGCATCTAAAAAAAATAATATTTTTCTTCTTTATCAAAAGCCTCTGCAGAGTTTGGGTACCAAATTATTTAAACTCGATTGGATGAGATACATTTTTTTTATGATCATTATTTATGTTCTAAAAAGATACTCTATTTTATTCTAATAGGTACATTTATGAATTGACCTTTTTATTCAACAGTGAAAGTATTATTTTCAAGGTTACGGCGATTCAACGAAAGTTAACCCTAGCGAGGCAGGCGTGGTCGAGGATTCCCTGATGGTCTACGATTGGCTTCAGAACGTCATCTCGAAGAATGGAGCTGCTAATAAGCCGCCCGTATTTGTCTGGGGACATTCTTTAGGTAAAATATCTAATAACAACTGACCACACATCTTTTGCCGTGTGGTGCCGGCATAGAATTTCACCACCCCGACTCTTCCCGTGGGTGGAAGGGAAACACACCGGGGGGCGGGCAGCAGCGCCCTCTGCAGAACAACTCCATCGAACTGCGATCAGCAACCCGCATAACCAGTGTGGGGATTATGGGCAATAACCCCAAATGATGAATAATGCCATATATGGCGCTCATTAGGGGAAGCCTATGTCCAGCAGTGGACTATTATAGGCTGGTGATGTGATGTATGTGTGTCTCTATTAATTAATTTTTAGGGAAACCATAAGCATACTATACATGTATATTACACTATTATTACAAAAAACTTAAGTCATTTTGCCTTTCTACTTTTCACGCCTTTATCCCTTGGTTTGAAGATTTTGGTTCTGAGATCGATCGCAACTTTTGAGAGCAATAGATATTTTTATATAAGGCCCCTAGCACTCCTCCGCAAAAGCATAACAGCGCAAACGCAGTGGTTTCGGTAGTTGTCTGTTGTACGACAAGCGAAATACAGACGAAACTGCCTGTTCTAAGATTTTAAAAAGTCTCAGGTTTCCTTTAATTAATTCGGCATTTGTGACGTGCTTAAATCTAAGTTGTTTGAGTTTTCATGGATTTCGAAACAATCGTAGATTCCTTTTCTTGCGTCAATCTCACGGAAGGAATTCGACGCGCCACCTTTTGCGTCTTTGCCCTGATAAAATGCGACATTATGTTTATTTTTGTACTGTTTATTATGAAATTTAATGTTTCTATTTTTGTTTACTGTCTGTGTTGTTGTTTTTCCGTTAATTATCTGTGTCTGACACAAACAGAGGTTATCTAGAGTTTAATAACATTTATTAGCTGTCTTGATGGCCAAGCCTTGATGGCGAGGCCGTACCTTGCAACACTCAGTCGTTTGCGCCAAAATCAAAATCAATGGCCTTTATATCCTTTAGATTGGACCTTACAAGACTCTTGGACACGTCATAAAATACAACTTACATTAGTAATAATGGGACTTGATCACTTTGATTATTTTGTTAACTTCAATCTTTTTAATGTCTTCGTCGTTATAAAGAAGTGAACAACCTTTACCTTGTTAGGCTGTTAGTTTTTCGAGTTGAAAACTGGTTACAATACTTTTTACTGTCTATGTAATCTAATAATTTTATAGTTAGCATTTTTGCAAAGAATATATTTAACAATCTGTTCAAATTTAGTTATAGATAAATTTTGCAACTTACTTGGAGTGATATGATATATAAATATCCATATTAATGAATGTATAGTACGCTTTCTTTTTGTCACAATTTTGTTTGTGTTCACTCATAAATATCTTATTTAGATTCAATTAGTGAATACCTATTATTAGCTCTCTCTTTTTTAACTCTTAAGTACTATTATATATGATAAGATAAATTAATAACTTAATTGCACCTTGTATAACAGTATAAAAACAAATATTAACTACTACTAAAACTAATGTGGCACAATCGGCCTTATTGCTAAAAGCGATCTCTTCCAGACAACCTTTGGATGGACAGGATCGGGTTGTAAATGACAGGATGGATCTTTACTATAATATGAAAAAAAAATACAAAAGTTTTATAGTGTATAATACTATAATTTTTAACTTGGTTATGTACCTAATAATTATATTATGGATTTTATGATCTGAAATAAATGAATAATAATACAATAAATAATAATAATGTAATGTAATAATAATATTATAGTATTATTATGTTGTAGGTACTGGAATATCGTCATCTCTACTAGGAAATCTGGAAAAACTGTCGCAGAATAGTTTGAACAAGGCGCTGCCTTTACCGAATGGTCTGATCCTGGAGGCACCGTTCAATAACTTGGCGGATGAGGTCTCCAACCATCCTTTGGCTATTGTGAGTAAATCTTATTTATTTCAGTTTTTCACCATAAATTGTTAGTAAACCTTCCTATGTACTATGTTAGTAACCTTAAAAACAAATTTAAATCATTCATATCACATAAACTTTAGAATACATTCCGATAAATTTTATAATTGCAAAATTTAATTAATGTATGAATACTACCTTTTCTAATAAAGAAAATAAATATTATATAACTAAATTAGAGCTAGTATTTACAATTGAAATAATTGAGCTAACTGCAGACAGTTGCAAACAAACTACAGATAGCTTAACTGATCCATATCAATAATATAAATAAATAATATAAAGAATATTTATGAAGAGATAATGTAAGTATGTCTGTATTTCTGTCTTTATCGCAATTCCAGATGGTTTGCTGGCTTCCATACTTCGACGCGACATTCGCGGCGCCGTTTCGGCTGCATTCCGAGCAACGGTTCCGCTCCGACCGGAACCTAACGCAGTGCGCCAACCTACCCGTGCTTATACTGCACGCTAAGGACGATTATGTCGTGCCTTTTAAAGTTGGCCTTAAGGTAAATAATCATTTTTTTATGTGGCGATCACAATACTGCCCTCCTTGTGAAAATTATATAAAAAATAATAAATGGCCGTGTGGTGCCGGCATAGAATTTCACCACCCCAACTCTTCCCGTGGGTGTCGTAAGAGGCGTCTGAGGGAAAACACCGGGGGGCTCTGCAGAACAACTCCACCGAACTGAGATCCCCAACCCGCATGCCCAGCGTGGGGATTATGGGCAATAACCCCCAAATGATGAGTAATGCATCCTATGGCGCTCATTAGGGGAGGCCTATGTCCAGCAGTGGACTATCATAGGCTGTTGATGATGATGATTGATGATTATTATTTCCAATAAATAATCTATTTTAATTTCCAGCTGTACAGATCTCTCTTAGCCGCTAGAAAAGATGGCGGCGCAACACTCAAATTCCACGCTTTTGAGAAGTCGCATCGTTTGGGACACAAGTACATCTGTCAAGCGCCGGATTTACCAAGCGTTGTCGGGTAAGTTAAATAAAAAATACATAATCTATCTTTACTCTATACTACTACTAGCTTTTGCCCGCGGCTTCGCTCGCGTCAGGGGATGCCTACGTCATAGTAGCTTTATGCATGCAAAGTCTCAGCCCGATCGGTTTAAAATTGACAAAGTTTCGGTACGTTTGTATGTTTAAAGGTAATTTAATATTTTTGTTTGTTACAGAGATTTCGTCAACAACCATGTCTGAAGAAAACCTCAATCGAATTTCGATAACATGCCTTATGTAGTTATGTTAGGGTTTAAAGTAGAATACAGCTATATCCTAAACCTAAGTACTCTCTGTTTGTCACAAAAGGAACATTTGTTTTATATATTATTTACGCGGTGATATCACAGTGTACATAAGGACAGTGTGGAAACTACATACAAACGCTCGAAACGGCACACTCACACAAGCATGCGCATCTACGAGAGCTCTAAGGGGTTTTCGCAGTGCTGTCAGTAGCGGTTGTCGCGTCGAGACGAGCGGTCACGCGCAATTTTATTATTTGAAAAAATGGCTCGATCTATGTACCTACTGGGCTTCATGAAAACCGGAGCTCTCGTATTTTAAACTTTCTGCTGATTTTGAAAGGTAATGAAACCGTCGATCATAATGAAATCGTGAACTTATTTGTACATCCAGAATAGCGGCAATTTTGAGGATTGTTTAAAGTCGATAGAATTATAATATTTCATATAGTAAAATTAAATAATAAAAACATTCGAACGTAGACACAAGTAGGTACTTTTCTGTGAATAATTTGTAAAAATTAAGAATAAACATATTGACTTAGTAATCGTTTTTTGATTACTAATCATCACACGCATTTTCGGATTGAAACGCGGTACGGTTTGCAGCCGCTCATGAACGTTCCCCGCGCCCAACTGGGCTGTTGTGTCTGCGCGCGCCGTAAAGTTACAACCCTATTGCTATAATGGAGTGTAGGTATTTATTTCATCAACTAGGCTTAGTTTCCATACTGTCCATATCTATACTGTGGTAATATCCAATTTGTAGAATTCTTAGGAGATACGTTGTTAACCAGCTCTGGTATAATATAAAATAACTAATATACTCAACTATTATGCATAAATAAATAATAATCAATAATTGCAAAAAGTTTATAGCAATTAACAGTTATTAAAATCGACTGATTTATGATTTGTTAATATATTTAACTTTGTTATAAAAAATATTTATTTTATAATGTACCTAGATATTAAATAATAAGATTGTAATAAAGGGTATAAATTCTTCTCTGATGCATTTTTTCTATATCTGTACTAATATTATAAAGAGGAAAGATTTGATTGTTTGTTTGTTTGAATTGAAAAGGCTCCGAAACTACTGGACCCATTTGAAAAATTCTTTCACCATTAGAATCGTAAATTTTCACATAGAATAAGTATTAGGCAATAGAATATTTTCAAAAAATTAGGGCTCCGCATGTAAGATGAAATTTTTGTTAACCCGTCCGAAGCCGGGGCGAACCTATATTGGGGTATTTAGCTTTGTAATCTTCGGAACTACTTGCTCGATTTTAATAATTCTTTGACTGGTAGATAACTACATTTTCCCTGAGTGTTTTACGTGCTACTACGTAAGCGAAGACACAGGCACACCAGAAGCTTGTAGTGTTAAGTTTGAAGTAAAAGGAAAGGTTTGATTGTTTGTTAGTTTGAATTGAATAGGCTCCGAAACTACTAGACTGATTCATGAATCTTTAAAGAACAGGCTATAGTATATTTTTAAAATGATAGGGTTCCGTATGAAAGCTCTAAAATGGAACCCAGAATGCATGTGTTAAAAAATATATTTTATTAATATTCTTTAAATATTTGTGCGAAGCCGGGGCGGACTGCTAGTGTATGATACATTGCGATATCTAAAACTGGTTACTTCGATAAAAATAACAATAAATATTGCGAATTACGTTTAAAACAAAATGGCTTCTCATAAGAAATGATAAAGGTACCTACTGAAGTTATAAATATAGTACATTACTGAAAATTCGTTCATACGATAACTAACCTGTTGATATTAACTGGTTCGGAAATGCAAAGAATATGCTCAATAATTATTTTTATCATTATTGGAGTTGCAACGGTAAGTTTTTACTACCTACGACTTTACGCCCATCTTAATTACTTTTTCACGTTATATAATAGGCCTCCCCTAATGAGCGCCATAGCGCCCTGTCTTCAGCTTGTCGCATCCAGCATCTGCCTGCAGTCTTTCGCAGGGCGTCCTACACTGCGTTTGCCAAGTCGCGGTCAGCACTCAAGAATACGTTTTTTATGTTATATATAACATAAAAAACGGATATATATATCTCCTCGATACTAATAAAATAATTATGTTTATAGCAAAAGAACATGCCTGAAGAAAATAGAGATGTTGGTAAGTCTGCCACTAGTTTTAGTTTGTTCTGACCTTAAATGTTTAGATGAATGGATGGATGGATGTTTGTTACTTCTTCATGACAAAACTACTAAACCATTCGGGATGAAATTTTCCATACAGATAGTTCTAAATAATCCCATAAAAGAGTTCCCTTGGTAGAATTACCTTTGCAAAGTCGCGGGCAGTAAGTAGTACAAGCAAGCGCACGGCGAAATAAATAAATAAAATAAATTTTTAAATAAATAAACTTTATTTAATTTCAAAAGGTTTTACATACAAAGTAGGAACCTATTCTATATCAAAACTAAGACTACTGGGTACAAATAAATCCATATAAAAGAGTAGAGCAACTGAGTACACAGTGCTCTACTCGGTGTGTTATTATTAATGACAGAAATAACTTACTCCTACTTCGGTTATAAAAACCTATGTGTAGTGACACATTGACTCCTCGCTCTAATGAAAAACCCTTTACTTCTTTAGGACAAAACTACTGTACGTATTATGAATTTTTGCATACAGGTACTAGTTCTAAACTATCCAATAAAATATTCCCATGGGATAGAGCGAAGTCGCAGAAAGTAGGTAATATTACATACATTTAATTATTAATCCAGAAATTACTTTCTTTATTACTTAACAATATCTACCAGATCTTAATATATTTAACGATTGTAATATCATTACATAACTAATTTTAATTCTTATTATTGAAATTTTTGAAGTTTCCATCACTCCATATTTTAATCTGCAAAGAATCTTGATGCTACAGGTCCAGTAACTTTCCCGCCGGTGGCCCCGCAACAAACACCTCACGTTTGTGGGGGAAATAATATGGGTTGTGGCGGAAACAGCAGAGGTAGTGAAGAAAGCAGCCGTGGTAGTAAAGAAAACAGTCATGATAGTAAAGAAAACAGTCATGGTAGTGGTAAAAATAGTAAAGAGAGTAATGAAAGTGAAGAGTCCAATGAAAACCACTGTGGAGAGGAAGCTAACTTTGATAAGGAAGCTATAAAAGGTAAAGTATTTTGAAAAATAATAGGATAATTTATTTTAAAGTTTACCTTATCTGTATCTCATTTCCATGATCACGGGCCCTATAGTGACCAGCGGCTCTTTTGTTAACTCAACTGGTAATCGTAATCGACTTCAGTTCGGCATTTCAAACCTGCAGCCTTATTGTCACTTGAAATCCATTACTAGTGAACGTCAAACCGATTACCAGTTGTAGACCCAGTCAGAATGTTGTCGGTATTGTCTTAGGTATTCAACTGGTCTTCGGTTTCAGCTATTTACACAATACGAAAGTGACAATCGAAGTCCAGGCTAGGTTTGGAATGCCAAACTGAAGCCGATTACGATTACCAGTTGAGTTAGACAATAGAGCCGCTGGACTTCGATTGTCACTTTCGTAGATATTGTGTAAATAGTTGAAACCGAAGACCAGTTGAATACCTTAGACAATACCGACAACATTCTGACTGGGTCTACAACTAGTAATCGGTTTGAAGTTCACTGGTGATTTCAAGTTAGACAAAAAGGCTGCCGGTCCTTTGGGAGGCATGCGTGGATCCGTAGCCAACAGCACAGAGGCCCTTTACTAGAGTTAATTTTGAAGGCGGGGGCTACACATAGCGGGTGTCATTCTTGTTTGCACAATATGATGATATCCGACAGGTGTGAAACTTAAACCATGTTATTGCGATGGATGGTAAGATGCACTGGGTAATTTGGTTATGGGGGAGTGCGGATCTATATTATGTTATAAAGAATAAATATTTGATTGTTTGTTTGGATTGAATAGGCTCTGAAACTACTGGAACGATTTGAAATATTCTTTCACCATTGCCTACACAGCGATAAGGCCGCCCATTGTACTTGTCTTGTGTAATGTCTTTTTTAAATATTTATTCTTTAGAACATAATATAGATCCGCACTCCCACATAACCAAATTATCCAGTCCATCAAAGCATTTTTGCATTGTATTGTATTGTACATTATCCCTGATAACCATAAGATATAGAATATTTTCGAAAAAGTTAGGGATCCGTATCAAAATTTAATAAAATAACGTAAAGGCGTGCGTAAAGGCACTAAATAAATTATTTATGTTTTCATCTGTTTCAGAGGTAATTAAAGAAACGATAAAGGAAAAAGTAAAAGACAAAATAGAATCCGTAAAGGAGAAAGTAAAAGAAAAAATTGAATCTGTGAAGGAGAAAGTAGGGTCAGTGAAACAAAAACTGTAAGTTTAGTTATCTTGTAAGCGTAGTAGTAAGGAGTATTTTGTATTTTAATATTTAAATATGAATACATAATCTTAGACAAGCGAAGCAGCATCATCTAGCCCCAAGCCACAGATAACAAAGTTGAGTTATGGGTAAATAGATGACTGATATACTTAATACAACATATCACATATATTTTTATTAAACATATTAAAAGACCATAACACCCGGCACAGATATCTGCAGATCGTATAAAAGTCCCGAGGCGGGATTCGCACCCGCAACTTCATGCATCGTAGACGGACCGTCCACTGTACCAAAGAGGTCAATAAATGAATAATTTGTTTTCAGCTTTAAAAGAAATCATGGAGAAGATCAGAAATACTAAGTGAATATATAAATCCGGTAATAAATTGGTGTGCGAAACGTGAGTGTAGAAAATAATAAAATTTAAAGTATCATTTCGGACAGTGTCCCAATTTATTGACTGTCCGAAACGTCAGAAAGCGTCGTCGATTTGGAGTAAGCAAGTCGCAGTATGAGCGCTTTGCTTTTGCTGAGTGGAGAAAAAAATACCTAAACCTTTTTTCCCATACCCTGCGCCGAGATATTTATATATTCGAATATATATTCTATCTATATCTAGATAGAATATCTCTATCTATATCTAGATAGAATATCTATATCTAGAATATAATTCTATCTGAATAGCTAAAACAAGCTTAGAGCATGAGAACAAGTAATACATAGACAAATAGGTTCGTAGTTAACCCGCTTACATTCATAAAATAATGCAAGTATGAATTGTTATTTAATGTGATTGGTTTTAATGACCGTTTTAATTAGTTATATAAATGAATTGTTACCAAAATAAATTAACGAATAAAAAAATAAAATGTTGTGTTGTTATTTCATCTATACTAATATTATAAAGAGGAAAGATTTGATTGTTTGTTTGTTTGTTTGAATTGAATAGGCTCCGAAACTACTGGACCGAGTTAAAAAATTCTTTCACCATTAGAATCCTTAATTTTCCGTGATGAACATAGGCTATATAATATTTTCAAAAAAGTTAGGGATCCGCATGAAAAATTCAATAATTGTACCGTGGGCTGTATATTCAACCTCTTTTTCTATTATGGCGCGTCAGAATAGAAAAAGAGGTTGTATAGCGCACGGTGCTTGCTTTTTCTCTACGGCCAGTGTCAGTTTTGGAATGTCGAGTCAATGTCAAAAACCCCAATGCTGTTAAAAAAAGTAAGGGATCCGTATGAAAACTGTGAAACCCATCGTTTTAGTGGGTATAATTTCTGAAATTTTTGTTTAATACCCGTGCGAAGCCGGGGCGGGCCGCTATGTATACTAATAAAGAGGAAAGATTTGATTGTTTGTTTGTTTGGATTGGATAGGCTCCGAAACTAACAAACCGATGTGAAAAATTCTTTCACTATTAGATTCCTAAATTTTCCCCGATGAACATAGGTTATAGAATATTTTCAAGAAGTTAGGAATCCGCATGAAAACTTCAATAATGGAACCCAACGTGAAAAGCGTGGTTGTAAAATTATTTTTTATGAATTTCTGTTAAATATCTATGCGAAACCGGGCGGACCGCTAGTCAGTTACAATCCTAGTTTGACAATCATTAGAATATATAATAATAAATAATGCTGGACAATCCACACAGCATCATCTAGCCCCAAGCTAAGCAGAGCTTGCGTTATGGGTACTAGATGACTGATATACATCATCATCATCATCACCAGCCTATATAGTCCACTGCTGGACTTAGGCATAGTACATACTGATATACATAATACAATATTATTAAATACATTATTTTTTTTTATTATACATTGAAAACGACCAGAACCCCTGAACAAATATCTGCAGATCGTACAAATATTTGTCCCGAGGCGGGAATCGAACCCGCAACCTCCTGCGTCGCAGGCGGACCTTCGCCCACCGCGCCACAGAGGTCGTCAAATAATTCAATAGGTAATTCTCTTTACTTTGGTCTCCTTGGTTATTCATAATCATAGAGTTAGATAATACTCTGATATTACTTTCTCTCTAAGAAATGTAAACAAACAAATTATTTTATAGAAAAGAAAAATAAAATGAATAAATTCCCTAGTTGAAATTATCTGAACTACAAAATGGTTATTACGTAAGTGCCAACATATTCTCTCTCTCACCGCGCACGTCCAGTGCTGGACAAGCTTAAGTTCCTCCTCCGAAGAAAGGGGGGGTTTTACCACGCATGCTAGATTGATGCAGCGGTGGTGTTAAAAAACAGAAGGAAACTGCTGCCCTTCATGTGCTAGGTTCTAAAGCCCATCACAGATGTAAGCTGTACCTAATATAATGGTATAAGAGACGTGCGGTCCTGTGTACCCACTGGTGAACTAACGAGCCAGAAAGTAGAGCTAGAAAGTAGTCGAAGTCATAAAATCGCTGTCTAAAGGCAAATCCATGGCCATGATGGTATCAGAGTGGAGCAGCGTCCAGCACGCAGATCCTCATATCTCTGGAGTGCTAGCAATGTTCTTCTTGTGCGTGAGCCACTCTTATCTGCTAGCAGACCTGAAGAAAACAATTGTAGTGGGTATCCGTTGTGAAAGATTGGAGATCTTGGCGACAAGATGTTCGGTGGCATGCTTAATGCAAAGAGCACACGACAACAGTTTGGATTTGGACCTTAGCTGTCCACTGAGACTGCTTACTGTGTCTTTAGCATACCGTCCGACATTACATAGATCGTGGGACGCCGGCTTATGCCTGCTTCCTTTAAAGCTTTTGATCTGGTAACCCATAATACCTACTGTAGGAGAAGCTGAAAAGCATTAACTTACCACCTGAGCTAATTAATCTTTAAATAATTGGTACAGGCACCAGATCAACAATATGGTGGGAGGGAGTAATGTCGGTGCCTTACCGGCTTCAATGTGGGGTGAGACAGGGGGGTTTGGCCTCACCCACTCTTTTCAATCAATACTTGAACGCACTGATCGGGCGAAGCTCATTCGCCATATCGGATGTAACATAGATGATATATGCGTCAATAACCTCAGTTATGCTGATGATCTGGGGCTGTTAAGCGCCTCTGTCTGCGGACTAAGAGAGGACATAAGAATCGAATAAGCCTTTAGTCACGGACTTGTGTACAACTCATAAAAAGAGTCAACTTATGGTCTTTGAGGGTGGTAGAAAACGGTTGGAAAATATCCCTCTCGTTCGACTGAACGGTGTTAGCATAGATGTATACTCTTTCAAGTACCTAGGCCACCTGGTCACTACCGACCTCAAAGAAAATAAAGACATCGAACGGGAGCGCAGGGCGCTGTCGGTGCGAGCAAATAATAGTTGCCCGGAGATTTGCGCGTAGCTCAGAAAAAGTGATGAAAACTTGTATTGAGAGAAAACTCAGGAGCACAGTCAAAATCCATCCGATCAGTCGTTCGGGTGAAGAGAAGACAGACAAAAAACTTGCCATTACATATAAATTTTAGAAACAAAATTTTTGCCATAGCTGGCATTAATAAAGCTACACATAGGTATAGTACATACAAGTACACATACTTTGTTTTGTTTATAAGACCTTTACTTAAATAATAAATATTATTATATAATATTATTTCTCTGTTCCAGTGCACTCTTGACAGCGGGAGTATCCGTGACAGCCAGCATCCTGGTTTTCCAGGTGGCTGTACTGCCTCTAGTCTTTAAGTACAGCAAGTGTGTGCAGAGGAAGATGGTCTTCTCTAACTGTAGTAAGAGTTTATGCCTATCATGTTTAGGTTTCCTGCTCTACCTAACTGTAGTAAGTGCTTGTACCTATCATATTTAGGTATACTGCTCTAACTTTAGTAAGTTCTAGTACCTATAATTTTTAGGTTTCCTGCTGTAACCGTACCGTTAACCGTTTTTATCTAATGTATTTTCTTCATACATATTTAAATAGGTAAGTCCAAGTTGATTTGTTTTTAAGTTGAAATATTACTTGACGAAATATGTTACATATAATACTACATATTTTTAATGCAATTCTATGTTGATTTTACATGTATATTAATGAGTGGAGTGGCTGATTTCGTCGTTCCAATTTAAAAGTATGTAAATGACTAAAATTACTGTATCTATTCCTCAGTAAACTACCCTCGAAATCTAAACTACGAGAGTCCGTCAAGTGTGAACATCGTAGGAGGACGTAACTGTAGCATCCAGTTCGATTCTGTAATCGACAAGTGTCCTATTAAAATCGGTAAGTAAACAGTTTTAGGGTTTCGAGTTCGCTTTCGAAACCCTTTATGACCACGCTCTCTGTCCTTTTTTTCCAATCTTTAATGTCGAAGCAATAGGTAATGAATTGCAATTTAAAATAATACAAATTTCGCGCGTGTGCAGATTTAGAGTAAAATTTAAATATGTGATGTCGAAATTTTTAAAGAGGACAAAGTCAGGGCATCCGTTTTGGCGATCACAGTTTGGTGGAGTTGGTCTGCGGAGGGCGCTGCTGCCCGCCCCCGGTTTGTCTCCCTTATTCGCCTCATACGACACCCACGGGAAGAGTGGGGGTGGTGGAATTCTATGCCGGCACCACACGGCAATATCTTTGCCTGTAATACTTACTTTTTCAGGAATATGGCACATAGTCCCTAGATCCCTGTTCAGCCACATCTGCAAGCACAAAGATGGGAGACATCTGGACTTAGAGGTACAGCGAGATCTGTGGGCTACGTCCAACACAATCGTGTTGTATTGTCACGGTGAGCGCCTGCGGGTTTTGTAATAGCAAAGTTTGCGGATTGCTCGTGATTTTATAATGATACGTTTTTCGATTTGCTACACCTCAAAGTTAATCGCCTCATGATCATCTGAGAATGATACTCTTCGGTATTCTACCTTAGATGAAAGAAACAACAGATTTGATTTTATTTTAACGATATCCAGGTTAAAATAAAATCAAATCTGTTGTTTCTTAACAGCTAACTAGTAGTAGGAGTAATTAACAGCTAACTTTAAAATTTTTGGTTTATTGGGTTTTTTCTAAGGTACTTTATAAAATAAATCAAGAATAGATGAAAACTAAATAAATCAAGATGATGTACCAAAAAATTAACCACTCACTATTCTTCTTAGTTTACTGGGTTTATCAAATAAAATATCAATATCAAGCTCTTTAGAAGGAACATTAGAAGCACTAGAAATATAATTTATTTCCACGAATATTCTATAATGAATTCGTCAAACTACGATAGTTTTTACAGTAAAAAAATATTGTCGGTCTATAATTTAACACAATGTTAAAGTTTGTCCGACTGTCCCAGGTAACTCCAATCACCGCGCGTCTCCGCACAGGCTGCAAATGTACAAGGTGTTCCAGGATTTGGATTTCCATGTCATCACATTCGACTATCGAGGTAACATTCAGAAATCCTCCAAAATATTTATTTATTCTGCATGCTTTTATGTAATTGTGAACGAAGTCTTTCTCAAAGTTGTAGAAAAATATCTATAGTAGTTGATAAAGTTGAGCATACTGTTTGAAATTTATTATTATTATATTTACTAAGAGTGAATTAAAAATAAAAAATCATTTATTTCAGCACGTTTGGTACCATAATACACATTAAAGAAATTGACATGAAATTCATAAAGCGCCTAAAATACAACCATAAAAAAAACTCTAATACACAACTAGGTACTACCTACTACTACTAAAATACCTACAGAATAAATTCAATGAAGTCCTCAAAAAAAATATTCTTATTTTTTTGTAACTTATAATTATTTATTTTCATCATGTCGTATTCTTTATATGTGTTTTGGAAGAACACCAACGTTTCGTCCATTTACGAGGTACTTCTTCGGACTACGCTAATTCATCAAACGGCATTATAAAATTTATAGCGTTTATTATATCGAATTCGGAGGCTAACCGTTTGTGTAATAACACACAAGTCACATTATAACCTAAACCAATTTCATCTCAGGCATACAAAGTTAGCACACATTATAAAAGCAATGATGAATATATTATTATTATTGTTCATACAGACATTGGTATTTTACAGGCTACGGAGACTCGTCACAAGTGCGTCCGACGGAGCAAGGGGTCGTCGAGGATTGCTTGCAGGTCTACAGCTGGCTGATCAGGAGCCTGGACCCTGGGAACAGACCCAAGATACTGCTTTGGGGACACTCTCTTGGTATATATTCCACGTACTTATCCCATCGTACAGATTACATACAACACCAGCAACATCCACTGCACGTCCACTGCTGGACAAAGGCCTCCCCTAATGAGCGCTATAATCCCCACGCTGGGCATGCGGATTAGGGATCGCAGTTCGGTGGAGTTGTTTTGCAGAGGGTGCTGCTGCCCGCCCCCCGGTGTGATGAATGGAAAGAACACAAGAACGAATAGATGAATGAATGGTGTAACAGATAATAAATAAACATTTTAACAGCAGGATTCCTTCTGGTCCCCAGGATCCGAGTTTTAACAGCAGATTTCCTTCTGGTCCCCAGCATCCGCGTTTTAACAGCAGGATTCCTTCTGGTCCCCAGGATCCGCAGTAGCATCTAACCTGGTAGCCCACCTCCCCTCCCTCTGCAAGCAACACAATCTGGGACCGCTGCCGCCGCCCGACGCTTTGGTGCTGGAGTCGCCATTTAACAACCTTTCGGAGGAGATTGCTTGCCATCCGTTTTCTAAGGTACCTACTTACCTCATGGTTTTTTATATGATTTACCACCTCTCTTTTTCATGTAATGGCTTTTCCCGATATATCACCTCTTATTATTTTCTGATTGGTGCCGGCATAGAATTTCACCAGCCCATCTCTTCCCGTGGGTGTCGTAAGAGGCGACTAAGGGAAACACAGCGGGGGGCGGGCAGCAGCGCCTTCTGCAGAACAACTAAACCGAACTGCGATCCCCAACACGCATGCCCAGCGTGGGGATTATGGGCATTAACCCCCAAATGATATCTATGGCGCTCATTAGGGGAGGCCTATGTCCAGCAGTGGACTATTATAGGCTGGTGATGATTATTTTCCGATTTACCACCTTTTATAATTTGCCGATTTACCACCTCTTATTGTTTTCCGATTTACCACCTCTTATTATTATCATCATAGAACTAGCAAAAAATCATAATGCCTCGCAAGAGTCGCAAGGAACACTCGCGAGAAGCTTGCCAAACCACATCATCTTCGTCAGCCTATATCAGTCCACTGCTGGGCATAGGCCTCCCATAATCAGCGCCATAGATGTAAAAAAAGATGATTGATGCAATTTAAATAAACCGTGAACTGTAGCGAATCTTTGCCGGAGGTCTTTACAAAAATAAATAAAAATAAAAAATTTTTAGTTCAGATTTCTTTTATTTGTTAGTAAATTCTTAAATTAAATTACAATTAAAATCCACCAAAATAAATAAACAATACATCAACAACCAATAATTCCTTTGTCCAGCAATATAAGTCTCTCATAAATGATGATAACCATTGCCTTCTGTTCCAGCTAGTTTCCTGGTTGCCGTATTACCGTCAGACCTTCGTGGCGCCATTTCTCGACTCGCCAGAGTTCGCATTCACAACGGACCAGTACTTGACACAGGCGCCGAATCAACCAACCCTGATGCTGCACTGCCGTGGAGACAAAATTGTGCCCTATGAGCTGGCTGTTAAGGTTCCTTTTACTGTACTGCTGAAGTGAAAAACATGTCACGTTAAAAAGTTGCACAATAGTCGGCCGTCGCTGAGAGCGATCTCTTCCAGACAACCTTGGGATTGACACAAGTTGTACCTGAATACGTTGGCGTAATATTTAATATATTTATGCACAATGAATAAAATAAACATTAAATACATATCTATAACAAGAATACATACAAAATTTTGTAATAAATAAATAACTAAATCCTTTATTTCAGGCAACATAAGAACATATAAGGATGGTAAAAAACTTATTAAGATAAGATAATAATTCTTTATACGAGTACCGTGGCCCAACAATCTATCAACAAATTTCTTACAGATTAACATACATAACAATACGACCACTGTGGCGCGGTGGGCGAAGGTCCGCCTGCGACGCAGGAGGTTGCGGGTTCGATTCCCGCCTCGGGACAAATATTTGTACGATCTGCAGATATTTGTTCAGGGGTTCTGGTCGTTTTCTATGTATAGTAAAAAATCTATTTATTAAATTATATTGTATTATGTATAACAGTCATCTAGTACCCATAACACAAGCTCTGCTTAGCTTGGGGCTAGATGATGCTGTGTGGATTGTCATGATGAGATGGCATTATTCATCATTTGGGGGTTTTTGCCCATAATCCCCACGCTGGGCATGCGGGTTGAGGATCGCTGTTCGGTGGAGTTGTCCTGCGGAGGGCGCTGCTGCCCGCCCCCCGGTGTGTTTCCCTTAGTCGCCTCTTACGACACCCACGGGAAGAGTGGGGGTGGTGAAATTCTATGACACCACACGGCAAGACACATAAACAATGGAAGTAATATATTTTTGCAGTTGTATGTAACAGTGAAGAACTCCCGCGGGGCTGGTTCTGCGCCGCTGGTTCTCCACTCGTTCGAGAAGGGTCACGGTCTGGGTCATAACAATATATGCGAGGCTCGCGGCTTGCAGGTCATCATCAGGTGAGGGTCATTGAGGTCAAGTGTCCATCAGAGCGGTGACTTCGGAAGTGGAGATGATAAAAGACGAAAACCTATGGCATAAATGCCATATGAGTCCCTAGGAAGTTCGCCCACTTCAAAAAATCTCCTTTCGTCTCACTTTGTATGCCATATTCGGCCCTTAATATATTTTTGAGCTAGGGTGTGGCAAGGGTGTCTCCTTTGACCACCTCTGTGGCATTGTCCTGCATTATCATTTATATAATATTTATTTTTAGTAATTTATGTATTAGTTTGTTCGGTACTAAAATTTGACTGCCGAACTAATTTTGATGAAATCGATTATTTTTTTTTCAATTATATAAAGCAGTTTAGGAATTCTAATTTTAGTTTAACATTTCAAAATTTCAACTATAAGACGTAACTTATTATCAAATAAGATTGACAGAAGTTATCGACATAGCTCAAAGAATAAGCAAACTGAAATGGCAGTGGGCCGGCCATATTTCGCGAAGAACCGACAACCGCTGGGGTAAACGTGTTCTTGATTGGAGACCCCAACGTAGTGTAGGATGCCCTGCGGTCAGGTTGGATGATGATGATGAGTGACCTGCGAAAGACTGCTGGCAGATGCTGGATGCGACAAGCTGAAGACAGGGCGCTATGGCGCTCATTAAGGGAGGCCTATGTTCAGCTGTGGATAGGATGATAGGTGAAGTGTAAAGTAAGGTTCATTTTCTCTTCACTTCAATTTCAAATCTAGATCTAATATCTTTTCTTATTTTCAGAAATTTTCTGGACATGTTACAATTGGAAAAGACAGATCGCGATAAATTGTTAAAAATAAAATAAACATTGTGTAAAAGATCTTTTTTTAGTTTTAATCGAATGGCACAAATTATGGTAGTAAATTAAGTGAGGGTTGCCATCTCATAAATCTTAATTTGAAGGCAGAATGGACGTGACTGCCCATGCCCAGTAGCTTTGAGAAAAAAATATAACCAGGGGTTGGCATCCTTTTTTAACTGACTTCAAAAATCTTGTACAGAATAGGTATTTTTAGCTTTAACGTACTAATGTATGTTTTTGTTTTTACAAAACAGTGTAAATTTCAAAGATTTAAAGTGCCTAGTTTTTCAAAACATGCATAAATACGTGTAAATTGATACTTTTGTTCGTAACTAAGGTACTTACCTTTCCATTATTATCTGCTTTAGGAGAAAGGTATTTTCCTACCTGTGGTCTAATAAGTGCGTAAGAAAGAGTACCTAAATAAATCAGAATTATTTATGTCATTGTTAACTGTTTTAAAAGATATTAGGTTATAAGGTGTAAAGTTTTACAGCTTATAACAGACATACAATACAGTTTTAAATAGGTAGGATATTAAGTAGATATCTACCTACCTATATTGGCTATGCTTTTAGGTTCAGGCTTATACATACATTCCAAGAATTTAAAAATACTTTTCTTATTTTTTCTTTGTTGAAAATTATGCCAATAAAATGAGTTTTAAAATTAATTAACTCTAAAGGATGGCAATGGAAATGGCGGCCTTATCAATCGCTTATAGTAATTTCTTCAGGCGACCAAGGTGAATGGAGAATATAGGTTGGCGGTGCTATTAATAGTACCTACCTATGTAGTTCGCAGTTCCCGGCTCATAGGGAATTTACTTACCGATATAAGGTAAAACCCCTGTAATTTACCATCTATCAAATCTTCATTTATAAAATTCTAAGTTATTTGAAGAAAATACTTCTTTTTTACTACTTACTATATTTATTTTCTTCTTAAAAAGATAAAGAAGCCAAATGTTTGTGATCCCATCTAATTAAGCAAGTGTGAATCGAATTCTTTATTTGAATTTATTCGTTCGATTAACAATACAACGGAAACTCTTTGTTACGCGCAAATTCATTATCCAGAAAACCTTGACCTCTTTGCTTCTATAAAGGTAGAACAGTTTAACCACTCTGAAGGTCCACTTAAAATGGTAGTTTGTCTCGTCCAGATTATGTAGAACCGACATTCTACAAGGCTTTTGAATAAAACCACTTTGATCGGAGCTCATTTTATTTTGGAGTTATTTTCTCTAAACGGAAATACAGCGCATTCCTTAAGATTTTTAGATGACAGTTTTATATTTTTGTCATAAATTGCTATAATTTATCTAATTTTTGTATTTTTGTTGATGACTTCAGGCGGATATTGAGAATGTGATAGGAGAATACCTGATTTTATTTAGGCAGTCTAAAATGGCTAGATAGGTAGATAATAAGTCTAACTAGTGTTAGTCGCTACGTAAGAATTCGACCCCTCCAAGTTAACCCCTGGATGTAGGCATACACATCCATTTTTTTAAGTTCTTACTTCCGCTATGTCTCTGTATTAAGGTCTGTTTCTTTGTGTGGTATAATAAAGTATGTCCTACGTCAATTACGAGTACCGATAACACAAGCTCTGCTTAACTTGGGGCTAGATGATGCTGTGTGGATTGTCCAGCAATCTTTATATTCATAATCCCTAATTCTATTCTTGCAATAGAGTGTATCTTGAGTTTCTATAAAAAAGTAATTCAGATCTTCTCAGTTTATCATATCCCAGGCGACTTTACTGTTCAAGCCACATCAAACTTTCATGCCAAAATCTATTGCGATACCGTATTTCTATTAAAACCTCGTAAGCACTCATTGGTCTTGTATTGTAGACACAAAATATTAAATTCATTGCTACTCACCCCTGCTAGCGAGGCGTGTAACTAACCAAGTGGTTTCCAAACGCAATCTCACCACATGCGAGATCCGCTGGTTACTGGCAACCCTGCGGAGAAAATTGGCGGGAGTTGATTTTGTTTTTGGGGAGTGATGTTCTGGATTTGAATTTGGAATTTTTGTCGATTGTTCACTTTAAACTGGCAGAGAAAATAGTTACTAATGCGTGCGCTTAGAAGCGATTTGTTCCTTGATTTTGATTTTGGAGAGTGATGTTCTGGATTCGAATTTGGAATTTTTTGTCTATTGTTTCCTTTAAACTATGGCAGAGGAAATAGCTACTAATTAGTGCGCTAAGAAGCGATTTTTTCCTTGATTTTGATTTTGAAGAGTGATGTTCTGGATTCGAATTTGGAATATTTTGTCGATTGTTTACTACTATGGCTTAGAAAATAGATACTAATTCGTGCGCTAAGAAGCGGTTTGTTCCTTTCTTGGTTGGGCGAAGAGAAAAGGCAAGTACCTAAGTAGATTTGTTTTTAACCGATATCGATAAAATAGTACACATACTATCGATATCGATAAAATAGCCGAAGGGGTGAAATCTAATATTCGTAATAGCTCGTTTATTTTGCCATTTCACAGTTGTGGCCTCTTCACTCAAGAGCAGATATTGTTGGCAAATGTTGGATGCACTCTTTTGCACATTCTTTTAATAGACTTCGAAAAAGGTCGAGGTTTGAAATCTTTTACATTATTTCTAATCGACTTCGAAAAAGGCCGAGATTCTGTTCGGCTATATTTTTTTAAAAACTTTTTCTAAATTTCTCCGTCTATTAGGAACAAATTTTTACTCTCGAGGTGAATTAGCTCGGGTAGCGGAGGAATTAGTCGCAAAACTAAAAAAAAAAATAATAATGCTGGACAATTCAAACAGCATTATCTAGCCCCAAGCTAAGCAGAGCTTGTGTTATGGGTACTACTGTATCAGTTAGATAACTATTGATATTTACATAATAATATTGGAGTACATAGATAGATATTTTTTATAATACATACAAAACGACCAGAACACCTAAAACAATATATTTGCAGATCGTACACATATTTTGTCATAAGGAGGGGATCGAACCCGCAACCTCCTGCGTCGCAAGCGGACCTTCGCCCACCGCGCCACAGAGGTCGTTATTGTTTCATATTGAGCACAGTCATTAATTTGCGGGGATTTATCACGAAAATGTGTAAACCTATTGAAACATCCAGAAAATAAAATATACGCCATAAATACCCGAGAATATTTATAATACAAATACCTACTTTTATATATTTTTGATATGAGTACCTCACAATCGAGGTATAGTTAGGTAGGTTACGAAAACATATAAATATTGATATGAATCAGTTGAGTTACCTTTAGATTGTTTGCAACAGTCTGCAGCTAGCTCATGTGTTTCACATCTTAAAAATAATTCTATTTTAGTTATTTGATTGTATTCCTAGTAAATAAAGGTAGTAATAATAATAAAAATATATATTAAATGGAATAGGTACACCTAATAAACGAAATGCTTTTCGGTCATTGTAAAGCTGCCCATTACTGAAATGAAATGTCTCGCCCGAAGCTACTAGCGTAGACCAGCGTATTCACAAGCTGAGCGATAAGCTCAGCGGTTTTTTGCAGGTACCTTTTTTTTAAAGAACTTAATAAGTCGTTATTATCTTTTTTAATAAGTGTCTCATAGTTTTCATTAATTTAATTTTCATAGAATTATCAGTTTCAGCTCTTTATCCAATAGTTAATACAATTTAGTTTACAAGATCATAACCAGTCTAAGTCTCGTCAGTCTAGAACTGGAGGTCTGACAATTATTTGGAGATATAACGTTTTGTGCGCCTTAATGAACAAAACAAGATAAATTAAATAGCTAATTAGTACATAAAACAAAAGAGGACAGGTTGAATCGTAACGATGCTGCCGACTCGACTTGAGGCGTTGCGCTCCAAGTAGCACACCGGCTGTTAAGTGAGAAAGTGGAAACAAGTCTTGAAAGAAAATCTTGAAGAAAATAAATCTTTAATCAAACTCGTAGCTCCACCAGAGATTTGGAACGGGTTGTACAGCTTTAGGAACTGCTATAAGAGAATTAAATTCCATTGCACATAAACTAGACTCAGCAAAAGTCTGTCTCTCCGTCTTTCACACCTAAACTACTGAACCGATTTTGAAGAAATTTGGCACAGACGTTTTTTAGACCGGCATAAAGGACATAGGTTACCTTTTACCCCGGGTCATGTTCCCCCGGGATAGTACAGGGACACGCTATATAATGAAATCCTTTTTTTTATATATTTTACATAATAAAATTCATAACATTAAAAACCAATTAAACATATTATTCGAACCATTGTCGACTTCTACGTGGACGAAGTCGCGGGCAAAAGCTAGTTAGTAAATCAATTTTTAAGATGTATACTGGTTTCTACTCCCCCATAATCGGTTATTTTTAATTTAATTCGGATTGCCATCAGCATAACTAATTACAATAGAATTTAAAATAGACACAGTAAGCTAATTATACGAATTCGCAAATAGTTTCTTATGCGTAACAATTTTTTTTTAATGAATAAGCAGTAAATGAAAAATAAAAATGCAACTACATTATGTGTAAAAGAAGTTATTCACCCAAGTTTAGTGCTTGTGGGTG
The DNA here is from genome assembly GCA_963931895.1 of Eupithecia pulchellata. Taxonomy (NCBI): domain Eukaryota; kingdom Metazoa; phylum Arthropoda; class Insecta; order Lepidoptera; family Geometridae; genus Eupithecia; species Eupithecia pulchellata. The sequence continues at coordinate 5,904,526 of OZ007546.1, read as the reverse complement.
TGGTGGTGAAGTTCTGTTGGAGTCGTTGGAGTTGATGTATGTAATTCAAATCGCTGCTCGCTCCGCTCGTGCGAACGCGTCTCTCTGGTCTCTATTTAATTAAATAGAAGATTTAGCTAGCGGCTGTAACAAAAACATATTCAGTTTTCTCTGACGCAAATCTTTTCCATCCCGTCATGTTTTTATTTTATTTTATAAATTAGTTTTTCAAGAAAATAGCTTTCAGATATTTTCATATTTTTATTGTGTCTACGGTGTTTTTATTAAAATATTTAGACCTCAGATTTTAAATTTTTATTGAATGGTATACTGGTAATAATTTATTTATATTGTTTAAGAAATACTTCTAAAATTATTTTATTTGGTTCTTTAAACTTCTTGGGAACTACAAAGGTGGTATGGATTCTGGTTTAAATCGCTCGTAGCGATAAGGCCGGCGGATTGAGGGAATGACATGGCTTCAAGACCTGCGGAAACGAAATTTGGGATATTGGGCTATAAGATATCCCGTTATTATCATGAAGGATCCTTGATCTTGATCCTTGATAAATGAATGGATGTTTTTTTTTATTTCTGACTCCACCGATCCATTTAGTGTTAGTACGTTCTTATTTTATGTTAGATTTACTTAACTAATATTAATATATTATGCTGATTGCGAAAGTTTTCTTTTTTAATCGGTTCATCAGTTTTGGAGCCTTTTCAATTCAAACATACGAACAATTAAATCTTTCCTTTTTCATAATACACTCGAGAGCAATGAATCCGGGTCACTCAAAGAATCCAAAAAATCTCGGAAAGTAAGAATGCTAGGTTAATGCAATAAATTGTTCTCCGACGAATCAAAATTTATGCTCTACAAGCACGATGGAAGACACAGAGTGTATAGAAGACCAGGGGAAAGATTCAAGCAAGCTGCATGCTTGCTTGAATCTTTCGAAGAAAAAGTAGCCTACGGTGGGTCTGTACTTGTGTGGGCCGGAATTTCCTCTGAAAGTCGCACAGAGCTGGTGATCATAGAAAACGGCTCTTTAACTAGCGTAAGATATGTGGAAGAAATCCTCAACGAACACGTTGGTCCATTTATGGTCAATTTGGGTGAGGATGCTATCTATATTTATGCATGACAATGCCCGACCTCATACAGGTAGGATTGTGAATGACTACCTTCAAGAGATGAACATTACTTGTATGGAGTGGCCAGCGCGCAGCCCGGATATCAACCCGATCGAGCATGCTTGGGACGAGCTAGGGAGATGCGTAAAACAACGAAACCCTCCCCCAATCACGCTTCCTGAGCTCAAAATTGCTCTCACAGAGGAATGGGAGAATATTCCCCAAAATCGTATAAGGAACTTGGTGTACAGCATGCCAAACCGCGTAAACGCAGTAATGGAAGCACGAGGAGGTAATACGAAGTATTGAAATTCAAGAAAATCGTCATAAAGTTCAAAAATTTCATGTTTCCTATTTTTGTTTTAAGGAGAGATCAGCAGTTTCTTTTCTTTATGTAATTTTGTGTAAATAAAATGTATGGTGACTCATATTTTTTTAACTTTCATTTAAGGAGTATTAAATTGTCTATTAAATACAATTTATTGCATTAACCTAGCATTCTTACTTTCCGAGATTTTTTGGATTCTTTGAGTGACCCGGATTCATTGCTCTCGAGTGTATTAATCTATATATTATCCATACTGATATTACAAAGAGGAAAGATTTGATAGTTTGTTTGTTGTTTGAATTAATAGGTTCCGGAACTACTGGAACGATTTGGAAAATACTTTCACCATTAGAATATTTAAAAAAGTTAGGGATCCGTATGAAAACTTCAATAGTAAGTACCCAACGTATAAAATTGTGTTAAATACCCGAGAAAAGCATTTTTTCAAAGAAAATACGTTTCTTTGTTCTTATTATTAGGTAAGTATTTTCAAAAAGCCTGTGGCAGGTAGGTAAATACTTTTGAGAAAAATTATAGCAGATCATGATCATATTGAAATATGCTCAAATTACAAATCATTTTGGTATTACGTTTGTATGGGAAATTCATCCGACACCGGAGCCTTAAAACAAACATGCTTTTAAAATTTGCACGCCTATGTTATAAGTAAAATATAAATATGATTTTACAATAATTATATCTATTTAAGGCAGATTGAGTTATATTATAATACAATACGATCTATTTCTGTCTAATACCAAAAAACTAATACCAATGGTATTAGTTTATTGGCGTCATAAAATTCTATTCCTAACAAATACCAAATTAAAAATCTTTAAATCAATTTCATAATGTTATCCCAAACCAAAACTTTTGGTACAGTCACATTTTTTTTTTTCGAATGGACTATAATGCTGTTGACCGCAGATGGCCATGACAGCGCTACCGGACTTTTGGCGGGCGCAGAGGGCGCCACACCGGTAAAGTTAGGTTGGGGCAACACGCGCAAGGGCCACCACTTAGGTTGGTACAGTCACAGACACAATTTATTTGCTTTCAAATACAGCGAGGCAATGCAGCCAGCATCTTGGTACACTTCCAACTGGTATTGATATGGATCAGTTGAGCTACCTGTGATTTGTTTGCAACAGTCTGCAGTTAGCTCAAATGTAATTTAGTTATAATAATTGTAATTTTCTTTGTTAACAAAGGCTTAAAGTTATATAATACTAGCAATCCAACCGGGGTTCTTCGCACGGGTAACAAAAATAAATCCTAATTCTTTGAAAAGATTTTTCAAATTGGTTCATTATTTTCGGAGGTATTCAATTTAAACAACCACCAAACAATCAAATCTTTCTTAGTATCATAGTTATGAAAATATTATACATCCCACCCAGTATCGTACGTCCCGCTACGAGGCGTCCCTGAAGGATATGACCTCTACCTCGACAAGCTGAAGGGTTTCCGAACGACACCGAAACCTTACAAATTGAGTATGACGCGGCACACGAGGATTTTCACGTGTTCAGGCGATTCTGTCATATTCTTTTCATATTAGGTCAATTACGCTATTAAGCTAAATAAATAAAATCAATAAATAATGTCGGACAATCCACACAGCATCTTCTAGCCCCAAGCTAAGCAGAGCTTGTGTTATGGGTAAGTACTATCATTTTTAGTGTATAACACAAAAAAAAAGTGTTTGTGCCATGAACATAAACTAACAAATTACAATAAAATAACTAAACCAGAATTAGTTCTGGCTGGTGTATGGAAAACAGTCTGCAGTTAGCTCAATTGTAATTAGTTACAATTGAGCTAACTGCAGACTGTTGTCCATATAGTACCAGTCGGAAGTGTCCTGACGTTGGCTGCATTGCCTCGCTGTGAATAAAAATACTTACTAGTAGGTACTTAAATTCTTTAGAAAATTGTACCTACCATAAATTGACATATTGAGCACTTACCCGTTCAAAGCACAATTTTTCTACCAAATATTATTTTTCTCCCCGTTCAACCCACAAGATATGCTCCGTTCTACCCAGTCCAAAAATTTGAGTCACAGTGTATTCTAAACAGCATTTGTCTAGCCCTAAAATGATAGCTAATAGCTAGGGCTCTACCTAATATAGGAAATAATTTCAACTTGGCTCCAACATCATTATTAAATTCAAGATGGAGTACCCCACTATAATCTGGAATATCCCTATCCCTTCTCCCTACATCATAAATCATAAATACACCATTATTTATTACTGATTCAATTTAACTCACCTTGCCGTACCTACCTCATTGTTTATTTCCACCTACATACGTATGAATACATTTTGTCGTAGAGACTGTCGTAAAAAATACATCTCGTGGGCTCATTCGCCTTTAAATAAAACAAAAGAGACTACAAAGACATGTCGGTGAAACAATTGACTGTTCATCGATAAGTTACGTCGCAACCCTAGTCCTGAGCTACACAATTTTGAGTCTTTCGGATATCGAATAAGGTGGCGATTGCAGTCTTCCCGAAATGTTGGTAAGATTGTACGATGCTCGGGAAACGAAAGTGGTTACATATTTATAAAATGGAATCGATTTTTAAATGAGCCAATGGTTGGGCTCGTTTTGAGAGGCGGGAAATTGTAAGCTCCACCCAGCGTTCGCTGTCAGATGAACGTCTCGCGCGCTTTTTTGCTCATTCGCTCAGCGTCCGCCGACGCGAGTGGACTGCTGTAATAATGAATAGCAATTTGTATGTTTATTTTATAGAGTTTTGAAAAAGATAAACCTCTAGTAGTCGACGTTGCTATCCCCGCATAAATTTCAACCGTTAAAATTTATTTCTGTAATGTTTTAAAACGATTGCTTTTCTTATTAAAAAATCAAGAAGGCCCGTTTTTATTTATCTCCAACCTGTTTGAGAAGTAATGATTTGTCATATCAATAATCGTAAATATCGATAGAATCCGCATCGTTTCCCCACACTAGCGATAAACCAGGAGCTAATACAGCTTACAGTAGTCGATTTGCTACTTGAAGCGTTTTCAGTGATTAATGTCTCTCTCTGCTCTATGGCCGCGATTATCTATGGAATTATTTGAGTTTCGTACAGTAGCTAGTCGTGTGCCAAATAAAGATTTTCACACTTGAGCAATAAAATTATAATCAATAATTTATTTAGGCAGATAAATCGATGATACTCTTTTATTATGTTTTGTGCTTAAATTAAACCTGTTTCTATTAGCTTATCAGATGATGGTGGTCACTGAAGAAGGGTAACTACTAATTATGTTACTTAACCTTTTTTATACTTTTCAAGGAGGTTTTATTAAAATAGAGATGAGACTATAAATGGGTAGCCTACGATGGGTTATGCTGATGATGATGATGATGGACGTATTTAAATCAGCTGGTTATTCAGATGTAAACGTGAATGTATCACTCATAGGTACTATTTTTGCCATTCATTGATCATTTTGTTGCTGCTTGTATACCCATGAAGAACATGAAAAGAAGGAATAAAAAGTTTTTTTTTATTTTTTTACCAATTTTAAATAATTGTGATGATGATGAAATAATTTTAAGTACCTACTTAGAAAACTCATAATAATAACACTAGGAAACCACAGAGGTTCGAAAGGGAGTGTTATCGAGTCAGCCGAGTAACTATCTATTAGGTAGTTAAATAAAAATATTAAAAAAAATTAAATAATAAAAATAATATTAGCTTAGTTTCTACGAGTCGGTGTGATTATCGTGTACCTAATTTAAAAAGGTATAAAATAGATACGATAAAATGTCTTAAAGTAGAAACAGTTCTCATGATAGGTACCTAAATCATGACATACCAAAACCTCGGTCACGGCTAAAAATCCAGAAACCTGTGACTCAGGCAATGATCAGTCAAAAACAACTACATTAAAATGCGAAATGAGGAACAGCACCCAAATAAGTCACAGGTCATCTATAACAATCAATTCAAATGACACGAAGCTATAAATTATAAAAATCTGCTACACTTGTAAGAACCCGAGTGTCCACCGGTGGAATGTCTATGGTTGATTTTTTTCGAACCTTTTTTAAAATTCAAATCGAATCACCCAAATTAAGTAGCCATAAACGGAATCAGCTTCCAAATTTAAATATTTCATTCGTGCCAGCGAGCGCGCGCTTTGATTTGTACGTGTGTGTGCTAGTGATGTTTTTACACGGTTTATCGATAAAATCTTTGTAATTACGAGCTTGAAGTGCAATTACGAGCAAAAAAGTGGCGGGTTAATAGCGTTGCTAGGTAATTGCGTTTATCAACAATTGTAATTTATTGCTATAAGTGTGAGAGTCTGTATGTTTTTATGACATTGGCATGAATTATTAAATAGTATCTCGTGATTTACCAAGGCACAAATAAAAGTTTTGTCTTGTTTAGGTAGGTTTTTGAATAGATCCATGCAAGAAGTACACAATTATGAATTCCAAAAGTTGTTATGGCCAAGGCGATGAAGATCGAATATATAAATTGAGAAGAAAATTTGGAGTTGGGTATTTTCTCCTCATTATACCAGCCGATCGACGTCCACTGTTGGAAACAGAAAACAATAAAAGACATTACATTACACAAGTACAGGAAATAAAGTGATGCTGCAAAATATCGATGTCTATAAAATCCCAAATAAAGTGCGCGCATCCCTATTCCTTTGTAGCATCGCACCGCGCGTTGATAAGGAAACATTTTAAATTAGTAGAAAGAGAGAAAAAATATTTTATTTTCATTTTTTATTTGTATTTTATCACGAACACAAAACGAGTAGCCGCTACCGATATAAATTATATCATTTTTCACTGCGACAACCCTAACGGACATAAAAAATGACGTTCCATTCAGTTCCAAGTTTGAAAGTTTTGCCGCGTTTTTTATTCGTTTCCGGGCGAGGTCGCTCGATAATCGAATAAAGAACTACATATTGCTGGCTTTTAACAATTTTTAAACATGTTTTCATACTAAAACAGCATTCGAACTAAAACTATAGTTAAAATAGATGTGTAAGGTAAGGGTGACCTTTACTGTCGGCTTTTTTATCGCTTCTGACTGTACGTTACCGGTTCGTTTGTTATAATAATGTTGGAATTTATAATTGTGACGTTTTACTAATGAAAAAAGGAAAAATGTGTTAGGGACATAAATTTGTCTGCGTTCATTGATTGTTTTTTTCATTAGAAAGGTCCACACAGTTCAATAACCTTTTTCGTCTATTATGATTATTTATAACTGAAGATTCGATATATTTAAACCAATAACAAGGTAAGCCACCTTATTGCATTAATAGATTCATTAGCGACCAAAAGTTAAACTCAACTTAATTCAGTTGAAATTTAATTCTCATAAGATTTAACCTTCGTTCGTATCAATCAGTCAACGACACTTGTGTTTGAACATTGATCGAGTAAAGAGTTCGGAAAAACAGACCTCTTTACGAAACTTTACAAATGTGGTGGTAGTTCTCAATTCAAAATGGTAAGTATCGATTCAAAAATTCGAATACGTACTATCGGCAAAAGATATGCCTGTCCAGTTTGAAAATATTTTGCTTTGCGTTTGTTTTGAGTAACAGGTCACGCCTGTTTTTTTTTTGTTGTCTAGTTTGACCAATACGGAGTCTGCACAGTCAACATCTGCTCAACAGAATTTTTTGTATAACTATTTCAAACAATAGAAGACTTCTCGTCATCACTAGGTAAACATCTGTTTAGTTTGTTCGCCCCGTTATTTTTATGACTTTAACAATTTTACAAAAGTTACAGCCCTTAGTTGCAACAGTCAGTTGGATTAGTTTCGTATTTGTATGTAATTAAAACATTACCACTATTACAGGTAGACCTAATACAATAGAGTAGGCATCAAGTAAAATTTTCATATTGTCATAATACTAATCTTCATATAGTTTGTGACGATCGAAAGTGACAATCGAAGTCCAGGCTAGGTTTGGAATGATCTTCATATAGTTTGTGACGATCGAAAGTGACAATCGAAGTCCAGGCTAGGTTTGGAATGCCAAACTGAAGCCGATTACGATTACCAGTTGAGTAAGACAATAGAGCCGCAGACCCACGAAATACGAAGCTCCTATTGGTCTTTAAAAACAAAAGAAAGTTAGAAAGCCGGGGGTGGCAATCGGTCACTTCACAGAAAAATCATCCTTGTGGTGTCTAGGCAGATCTTTTGTCGATAGTACCAAGTGTACCAACGTTCCAAATGTCATAACTTTCACACCTACCGAAATGATGTTACTCCTTACAATTTGCTTATTTGTTTTGAACTTTATACATTGGAAATACAGGTGATATTCGATTCGTGAATACGGTATTTAGAATCGTTTTAAATGATGAGTAGTAGTGGTAAATGTCATTGGTTTTGTCCGGCTAATGAAGGTCATCATGGTGTGGATACGACTTCAACAATATCATTTTTATGCGAAACTTAATTCAAGTACGGTTGAACTTGAATGTTGTATCATCTTCTTATTTTATAAATCATCATACCTATTCTATTTTTGAAACATCTGACACTGTCTGAATAATAGCGAAAAGATACAGCGCCATAAAAGAAAAAGTTGGGTTTGGAATTATTTTATCGTATTTTAATATTTACCTACTAATTCTAATTCTACTAATTCTTCTCCAATTTGTCAGTAAAAATATTAAATATAATAGAATATATTATGGATACTGTAAGCAGTTAGTCGGTGCGTCTGTCTACAAATATTTGAATTGAAAGAATGAATTTTAAAATAAAAGTTGTATAATTGCAAAAAAGTTACTAACTCAAATTCAATATAAAAGATTTAAATCGCTGTAGGTTTTTAACAGCTTATACCCGCTGCGTGAAGTACTTTTTCGAAAATAAATATTTCTAGGAATACAATCTAGAATTAATACAACCAAGAAATCCAATCTGAGTACTCAGATTTTTGCAATCGTGCTTCTAAGAAATAAAAAATATCCTAAAATTTACGATTTCGGCGGGACTTGAAGCTTCCCTCCGTTCAAGACAAACAGATATAATAGTCTCTAAGTAGGTTGTAGATTTAATAATAATGAATTCGATACCAAACATTCCATAAATCCATACAATTCTTTCCGCATACCGGTCGGCTCAACAAAAGTGAGATATAAGTTAAATACGAGTTTTTTTACGTACGGGAATAAATTTATGATATTTTGAGGTTATTTATTCTGTGGCAGCATTCTACTGGCTTCTACCGATCGTTTTATATCCCTACTAGCGGTCCGCCCCGGCTTCGCACGGGTATTTAACAAAAATTTCATTGGCATTCACTCGACACTCTATAACTGACACTGGCCGTAGAGAAAAAGCAAGCACCGTTCGCTATACTATATTAGCGCACGGTTTAATTATTGAATTTTCCATGCGGATCCTTAACTTTTTTGAAAATATTATAAAGCCTATGTTCATCACGGAAAATTTAGGATTCTAATGGTGAAAGAATTTTTCAAATCGGTCCAGTAATTTGGGAGCCTATTGAATTCAAACAAACAATCAAATCTTTCCTCTTTATAATATTAGTATAGATATAGATGATCTTGCTCGGTAGGGCAATAGGGACATAAAGGAGCTTAGGTTTAGAATGCAGTATACTATAGACTGGTATTTTAAAATAGTATGAACTATAGAGGGTCGATTTTAGTAAGGATTAAACTTAGGTCAGGTAATACTGGACTGCATAAAGTCTGGTTTTTCCTACGCAGCAGACGTCAGTTTTTAAAATAATTTTCAGCTTAGTGAACTTTGGATTTTCCTGGTTTTTCCTACGCAACGGACGTGAGTTTTGACTAATTGTCCTATGAAATTGTCGAATGTAGGTATCTACCTTTTTAAAATAAAGTAAAATAACGTGTAAGTATATTTTTTTAAATTTTTAATGTCTTTTTCATGGTTTTAGGTAATCTATTATTGTTAGTAAGTACGTAATATAAGTTTTTCAGATCAAGAAAATAAATAAAAACTATAAAAATATTATTTTCGAATAGTATAAGCATAGAACAGAGATTTTATAACCCATTTTATGAATTGAACTGTTTCACCTGCAATGTAATGATCCTATATTACCCACTTTCATAATTTCCCCAATAATCCAATAAAACCAGACTTAGTTTTACAACCTTTGAATATAAATTATATTTTTTATGTTATTTTTCTCTAATCTCATAACGATGGGGCTAAAGGAACGGTAGCGAGCTTCGTTTTTATAGCCCTATATCAATTAGACTGTTCAAATTGTTGCGTGAAACGGAACGGGTTAGGTACGTGTTTGAAATTCGAAGGAAGTCACGACCTATTTGGTTTTCGAAATTATGATTCCATGATCGAATTAGGTCATGGAAAAGTAAATAACCCTAAAAATTGTGTTTTATAAGGAATTAATAAAACGCCACTGAGTTTCAAGTAAAACTCGAAAATTATTTCAAAGCTTATTACGTGAAGTATGAGAATTTAGGTTTTTATGGTTTTTATGTAGGTTAGGTACTTTCCTATGTATTTATCTTATAAGTCGCTTCTTTTTATATCTAAATAAATAAATATAAATAATGCCGGACAATCCACACAGCATCGATCTAGCCCCAAGCTAAGCAGAGCTTATATTATGGATACTAGATGACTGATATACATACATACATAATCAATATTATTAAATTATATAGATATTTTTATTATACATACAAAACGACCATAACACCCTGAACAAATATCTGCAGATCGTACAAATATTTGTCCCGAGGCGGGAATCGAACCCGACCTTCGCCCACCGCGCCACTCAGGTCGTCTGTAGGTACTTGTTTTAAATAAATCTCTTTCTTCTTCTTTAAAACTAAGGTTAAGAGTTGTAAATAAACTAACTAAAATTTACAAGATATTAAAAAACCGAAAGAACAGTCTGCGCAGATTCTAGGTAACATTCTTAGTTTTATTTCTTTTTGCAAGAAATAAATAATATCTTTGGTGACACTTCCATAGAAGATAATTAATCTCGATAAGAGTAAGAAGATTTCCCTTAACTGTCTTTGTTCAAACTTACCTCCCGTCTTTTAACAGGGATTATCTTTTTTAAACTCATTGTTAATGCACTAAATAAATACTACCATGAATTTGTATTGTTTTGCAGAAGATATTGTAAGGTGGCAGCATGAAACTATAAATAAGTACGGAAGGAATATCAGAAAAACATAAAACGAAGCACTCCAATCAAGCAAGCATGCCAATCAATCAAATAGTATGCTGGCCATCGCCATTACGGCTTTATACACCAAATGATTAACTCTATTGTAAACAAACCAAAATAAATGGAAAACGCCGTCTTGTGTGGTCAGATGTTGCAAAAATCACAATGGGTTTGTCAATAAAAAACACCGGATCACATTTCCTAGGTAAATTTCTTATTTCACCAACTTATTTCTTTGATTTTACGCAAAATTATTATGAACAAAATATTCAAAATAGAAGCACAAAATCTAGCCAGTGCTGCCAACATGTAAACATGTAAATTTTCCGGTAAATGTGGGAGTATATTAAATAAGTTTCAATTCTCATATTTTATTGACTTTAAATTATGAATCAGGTAAATAGGCATTTATTTATCATTCTGGTTATCTATAATAATAATATGTATTATTTGAAATATAATTATGATATTGAATTTCTGTTTGTAATATCAATTCAATAGCTTAGCTTTTGATAGACGAATTATTATAGCTAACCTGTGTTTATTTAAGCTATTCTCCAAAATAGCTGAACCCATTTTAATAATAATTTTACTGACGCTGATGCTACGCAGATAACATGTTATATCGAGATTATAGGTAGCCGCAGGGCATAACTAGTAGTCAATATTTTTTCAGATTTCTAGGTGATGAAAATTTGAAGTTAAATTGAATTCGTATAGGTAATCAGAGAATCTCACAATGAAAATAATTGGAATCCCACTTAATCTAGTATAGCATGCAGTGTGCATTAAGATTTTTCATTTATAAGAATTTGGGCAATTAAAATTAATAATATTTATGTATCCATAAATTTTTATTTCTTATTTATCTAACAATGAATATGAGAATAAAATAATGTATATTTTTTCATTATTAGGAACGTTTAATTGATCTTCCTAGTAACAATCGTAAAATATGGCTGCTTATTGCCACTTTTAAGTAATTTTTATTTGATTTTTGGTTAGGCATTTCCATAGGAACAACGCATGCGAAGCATCAGGCAGAAAAAAGTTGTCAGCCAGTTAATAGGCACAAAGAATTATTTATTCAAACTAAAATTAGACAGTGAACGGAGAGTTGGAATACACTGAGGGCTGAACAGATTTTGTTGAAATTTCTTCGATTAGCAAATACGTTACTATTTGATCCCGGGAAAGTACAGTGTTCTGTTCTGTGCTTGTGGGATAATCAAATTCACTGCAGTTAGCACCATAAAGCGCTGGCGTAAATTGAAAATTATAAAAAGTAGGTCTAATAGACGATGACCGTGGCTAAAGCAGTACCTACGTAGATTTTTTTATAATCTACATATTCATTTGTAAACAATTATTAGGAAGAATATTTATAAAAATTATGGGTAAATTTTTCTTCAGTTGGCAACTCGATATACAATGACACTCAATGTCATTCCGCCATTGTTAGGATTCAAGTTTGATTTGACAGGATGCCATCCTTACTTTTCATAAATCCATGGGTGGCAGATTTTGTGATTCTAACCTAGAGGGTTAAACACTTTTTGTTGAATTTCAAATTTTTCCTTTCTTTAGTCCACTTCTTTATTTTTTTTAATCCTTTTGTTATAAATAATGAATAGTCTAAGGATTGCCACATTCAAATTACAAAATGAAAAACCAATCAAATTATATTACGATCATATTGCAAAACAATGCCGTGTTATTCAATCAAATTACTGGATAATCACTACGTACCACAATGTCATGATAAGATTACAAGAATCTTATCAAATCAGACACAGTAGCGTAAAAACTACAAAACAGTAAAATAAATCACCAATAAATAACAATGGCAGATTATATAACAGCACGCGCGAAACATTGAAACAAAGGGTATAATCACCAGGGGGTCGACACTAGGAGGAAAGAAATCGTACTATGGCGATGTATTATTCTTATTGCCAACCACTGCAACTTAATCTTATTTTTTCAAGTTGGCATTAATTTTATTGTCAAATCTATCAAATCAAAATCAATAGCGTAGAACGTAGTGATTATATGCTCTGTGATAATCACCAGCATCCTGGACCACCAATTCACGCCTTCAACAGTTCCAACACCCACAGGACCAACTAGTAATTTTCAACCAAAATAGGTTATAAAAAAAGTTTTTACTACTTACGCTTTTTATTTCTACCTGGTATCGGAGGGGTGGGGGGAGCGCCGCGAACGCTGTGCGCCAGTCTGCCCCCGGCCGCCGCGGAGCACGTCGACGCGTAATCCCCACACTGCAGTATTCTGTGCTTGGCCTATGTTAATAACAACGAAAAACTTTTTTTTAATTAGAACTTTTGTTTACTTTTTTATGTGGGCTTTGTGTAATTGAGAAGTCGTGTTTTTTATTGATAAGATAGTCGTGTCGTGGAGTGATATATCGCATCGGAATTATAGATTTTTAATCGATTTAGTGGCGAGTTTTGTGGTACGTTGCTTTGGATTTTGACGAATTGTGGTGAGTGCAAATTTATAAATATTAAGTTATTTAGGTTATGAGTTTTACTTTCACGCGGCGGAAACTGGTAAACAAGCGTTATTATTAAAAATAAAAGAATGCCAACTGAATATCTTACGACAATTGAGAAAAAATAAAAGTTTCTTGGGATTATTTCTTATCAATCCACCTTATCTCAACTCTCAAACAATTATTTACTACCTACCCCCCTACAATGAAATTAAACACATACTATCTACCCTCTTAGTGTTTCCTGTAAGTAATTTACTTAATTTTACTACTTTTACTTGCCATATATCTACAGAACTTTATATTTTTCCATGGTTTCTACCGTAGGAGTTCTAAAGGTAAAGCCTTTACAGCATATGTTTCATTATTTACTTTAAAAATCTACCATTTCATAGGTGCTACCTATTTAAAATGATTTATCAATGTAAACCCATAAGATCTCATGTAGGTAAGTACACAATAAAACAATAAGGTTATATATAACGAGAAGGTACATAGTAAGTTCTACTTAGATAGGCCAAGGCACCGAAATCACGAACAGTATAAAACAATCGCTTTCCGCTGTCTGTCTGTTTGTCCCTATATATTCTTAGATCTTTAAAACTACGCAACGGATTTTGATGCGGTTTTTTTAAATAGATAGAGTGATTCAAGAGGAAGGTTTATGTGTATAACAATATTCATGGAAAGCCGGGCGGGTCGCTATTCAAAAATAAATTTGATAGATTTTTATCGAAAACAATCTTATAATAGTTAAATAATAATTAATAAATAAAGGATTATCGCGTGTTTATTGGAGCTAATATTATAAACATGTTTTTTTCCGCATTACGTATGTTAAATACGAACCTAACTTGTGTTTAAATAGAAGTTTAGTTAGTTATGCAATTTTTTCATTTAGTATCTCTATTAATAAATAAATAATGCCGCACACTCCACACAGCATCATTTAGCCCCAAGCTTATTATTATTAAGTAAAAATAAAAATTTCTTGTAGTTAATTATTAATAATATTTTTTTTTATTTATCGGAAAACTATGAAACTACGAGTCTTTCTTTTCTTTTATTCTATTTTCATTTTGTGTGTTGTTAGACTTATTCCATAGAAGTTCACAACTCTATTGTTTTCAAAAACATAGGTTCATACTTTGATTCACAACAGGTCCAAGACTTTTCAAAATATATAATATTTATTTTCCCTGCGGGTCCATGGAATGTTTAGTACCTATACCTACCTAAAGTCAGCAATATACATTAGGCTTCGATGAGATAGAATAAATTAGCTTTTATTTTAAATAAAAGATACTGAATAGATAAAGATTAAAAAAAAATATTGTTATTAAGTAGGTAGTACTTCTCTTCTCTGTTCCATGTTTTTGTATCCCAATCTAAATGTATATCGCTTAGTGATGCTATGGGCCCCACTGCCAAAAATCCATACTTCTGAAAATCGTATTCAAGTATTACAATATATACAATTTTTTCGGTCAGCGAATCGCCATCCGACGTTGCAATGCTGCCAGCATTCGGGGCACTCTGCCTTATGTGCTTATAGTGACGGTTTAGATTTTTAGGTACTTAATAGATATATAAGTGTATGTACTAGTTTTAATTGTTTTATTCTGTAAAGTAAATACAGTAATTTTAAAAATTTTGATTAATATAGGCTGCATAATGAATGAGCCTATAAAAATTTGCTAGGAATATATTAAATTGGTTACATAATTGGGGTTTTTGGCAGTGGAGCATATATCCCTCCGTAGGCGTAAATCCGGAGTTTACCATAGTTAGTTTTTAACTATATTTTTAACCTATGTTAGCAACACCATTTTAGTCATTGCAAACCATTAACCCCCAAATCGTGCGTATCCCAATTCAATAATAATAAATAACCACGTGCAAACCATTCAAGGGTTAACAAGGGGGTGTAGTGTCCATTATAGAAATGAATTTAATCTGCTACCCCTTGCTACTTTTGTTATTTTGGTCCCCATTATTGTATTATAGTGACATTTTTGAAATTAGATGGAGCTAATTTAAATTTTGTTTTAATCCTCGAATTCAATTTACATCAGCGTGTCGCTTTATAGGTATTCGTTATTGATTCTCGCATATTTTCGCTTTTTGGTTTATATCTTTTGATTTATAATAATTAACTAGCTGCACCACGCGGTGTTATCCGCAGTCCATTTGATTGGTTTTTTTTAATACATTTTTCTTTTTTATGAACTATCTAATAATAACAACAAACATTAAATAAATTGACCCCCCCGTTTATTCGTGATGTCGTGACCAAGGGATAGAATATAGGTATTATTTTTATAAATACATAATACAGATCTAAGTAAGGACATCAACACAAAATAACTTTTAACCAATTCAAACTAAGTACCTAATTCGAGTCTTGTTTTATTTTTTTCATTACTTCTAAATCAATTTTTAATATACTTGCCTATTAAATTTAAAAATAATGTTAATCACTTTTTTGTAATTATATTTGCCTAGCTGGCCTTTTCCTGAAATTGTAAAAACAAATAAATAAATAGATAAATGAAATCATAGCTTTAAGGTTAGATGGTTTATTTGGAACTTTTTTATTTTTGGGTCAAACTTTCATTGCCAAACAAAATCACTATAACGTAATAAAATTATGACATAGTAGTACTTATTAATACAATTGAAACGTGGTAAATTGTTGGCTATCATATTTTTATTATCGCTGCAATTCTAAAACCCTAAAAAAATCATTATTTAATATCTGTAACTACACCAAAAAACACACAAAAAAATATAATACATTATATTATTATTTTACTATACCACACAAAGAAAAAGAACATTACAGAATCGCCAATACAGGAATTATAAACGGCGACCTTATCGTTATGAGGGATCACTCCCAGACAACTTTCGAATCATTATACCAGCCGATCGAAGTCCATAGCTATAGGCCTCCCCTAAGGATACCACAATTACCGGTTTTACGCTATCCGCAACCAGCGCTTTTCCTCAACTATAATATAAAAACCAAAATTATGTTTACCTTATAACGTGAATAAAAAGGAATTTCTACCAAGGTATTTTATATTCGCAACAGAGTCTCGAGAGCCCCTTGGGGTTCAAGTGGGACCACCCTCGGGGTCCTAGTAGGCCCACCCTTTGGGGGCGTAACGCGGCCACGCCTGGCGCAATTTATACATTTTTCGGGTTACCCCATTTTCGTTGTAGCACGTCGAGATTGAAAAATGTAGTATCATATTTTCAAAGAAATCACTTTACCTTTCGTGACGGACCTTTTATAGTAAATTTTATTTTATCTTCGCTATCTTTCAGCCTCTGTAAAAAATTTATACATAGTTTTATAGGTATTTTAATAAGAAATAACAAACAGAAGAGCTACCTGTAGATTGTTTGCAACAGTCAGCAGTTAGCTCAATTGTTTCAATTTTGAATCAGAGTAGTCTAATTTGGTTCTGTTATTTTCTTTGCTAATAAACATTCCACAGGAAATATTTTTGTTGGTTTATTTTTTTATTTATAATTAAATAATTACATAATTTATGTATCTGCATCTCACTTCAGCACGGGTATTGTTCTCTAGGGTAGAATATACAATAATGACATCGCATCGCCATACATTGCGTTAATTATTGAAGTTGAAGAAATTAATTTCAAATAATTTACGCATTCGATGACAACATGACATAATTTTTGTCTATTCTACCTTAGACAAGAAAGCCCGTGCTTGCCCTACAGGATGGTAAAATACTTATTATAGGGCCCATATAAACAAATACTTTACAGACTAACATACATACATAAATAAAGCGACGCAGCTGCCTGTATATCGCGTTTTGAATAATGGCTTCGCGTCGGCGATCACCGCGTTAATCGCGACGAACTGGGCGCTTTTGAGTCGTCGCGGTGAGATCGCTGTTCAATCGTTTGACAACCTCTGTGGCGCGGTGGGCGAAGGTCTGCCTCCGACGCAGGAGGTTGCGGGTTCGATTCCCGCCTCGGGACAAATATTTGTACGATCTGCAGATATTTGTTCAGGGCGTTCTGGTCGTTTTCTATGTATAGTAAAAAATATCTATCTATGTAATAATATTGTATTATGTATATCAGTCATCTAGTACCGATAGTTTTCGCTATCTCCGATAAACTGTTGATTGGAGAAAGTGTAAAGCAACTTATATTTGGAGAAGGCGTAAAGCAACCGATGATTGGAGAAGGTGAAAAGCATTAGCATTTCGCAGAAGGAAGGTTTAAATATCAACAGTAGATGGCGATTACTATTCTATTTAACCTACATTATGTTGAAGCAAATAAACTATCTTTATCTTTAGTTCTTATGTTGCCTGAAATAAAGGATTTACTTAGTTAGGTATTTATTTATTACAAAATTTCCTTGTATTTAAGATTACGGTTTATGAAAACGATCTTTCTCCGTCATAATTTGGATTTTTGTTTTGCATCTTACTATAAAAGTTTGTATGTATTCTTAATATAGATATAATTTTGAGTTTCATCAAAGCGACCACAACTGATCAAAACAAATCTATAATGAAGCTGCAACAGACTGTCTGATTTAATTGGTTGTTATCTATATATAATCCGGGGGGTTGGTTTGTTAGCTAATGATGTGGTGCAGATGACCAGCTCTATAGGACATATGAGGCGGGAATCGAACTGGCGACCTCGTGCATCGCAGGTGGACCTTCGCCTACTACGCCACAAAGGTTGTCAATTTAGAGTCTAAGGAAATCTTAAGGAGATTCCTCTACCTAATGTTTAGAAGTTGCAGGTTTTTTTTTTACAATCGTGGTTATAAAAATATACACGAGTACCGAAATAAATAATTATAGCAACCTCTTTATTAATTAGCATAATAATTAAATTTTTATAATGGCAATAAAAGCTACATCATCGAAATTAAAGAAATCGCGTAAAAAATTAGATGACCTAACCAATGACAAATCAAAGTTAGATTGAAAATATTTCTTAATTTAATCTTAAGATTAATTATAACGTAATTAACACCTGTTTGAACTTAATTAGTTAAGTTTAGTAATCTAATTTTACGATCTAGCACCTTCTAAATTTCAATTAAAGTAAAATTCTGTCGTTAATTCTATTGCTGTCATTCTGTTTTTGAATGACATTACCGGTCGTCTATAACTTTTGAATTTAGAACGCAATTTGTCTTCCGAAACGAACTCACCAAAAAGATTTACATACAAAAAGGTAAAATTTAATTTTATTATACACAATTTTTAATTACCTGCAAAAAAGATTAAAAGTCCCCAAAATTATCTTTCTTGTTAAGATTTTTGTTATTGTGTAAGCCCCTCCCACTCAAGAGTACTCAGAGCTTGGGTTAATGGTACTTACCTACTAGTATTTAGATGACTGATTGACAAAGCAGATTTTTTATAAGTAGAAAATACCCACCCGGTACAGATATTTACAGATCTTGCATACATTTGGCCAGATACGAGTATCGAACCCATAACATCCTGCGTACAGGCGGAGATTCGCCCACCACGCCATCGGTCATAAAGATAAAGATAGTTTATTTGCTTCAACATAATGTAGGTTAAATAGAATAGTAATCGCCATCTACTGTTGATATTTAAACCTTCCTTCTGCGAAATGCTAATGCTTTTCACCTTCTCCAATCATCGGTTGCTTTACGCCTTCTCCAAATATAAGTTGCTTTACACTTTCTCCAATCAACAGTTTATCGGAGATAGCGAAAACTTTAGCATTTCGCAGAAGGAACGAACATTCCTTATTTGAAATGCTAATGCTTTTCGTCTTCTCCAATCATCAGTTGCTTTGATGAAAAGGATGCTTGAGAAGGATAAAACCTTTAGCATTTAATATAAATACTAATTATTTTATATTAAATTAACAATTTTATATTTAAATAGAAATACTAATTATTTTCATTTATTTATTCATAAATGGAAAACTAGCAGCACAAAACTAGAAACAGTAGGCTATAAATAGGTTATCATGGGTAAGTTTTCGGTGCAAAGGTCAATCAAAAATCACGTTTTAAACATTTCGTTGCGCGTGTTAAATATCTCGCCCAATCTCAACATATAGTCGTTTTGCAATTAGATTAAATAAATCCATTATTGATAATTATCGTCAGGTTGACATGTAGATAACGGTATCACTCCGTTATCTGTTATCGAGAGGTTAATCGTAGAATTTTGGGTGATTTAGATAATAAAATCAGAGTCAGCCTTGACTATACACGGGTAATGCTTCTGTATTGCAGATTATTAGTTATTTAAAGGATTTTATGTTTTAAGGTAAATAAATAGAGGTTTTACAGGGAATAATATGTACTTAATTCTTTCCATCCAAAGGTTACGTAGAAGAGATCAGTTCTAAACGAGAAGGCCGCCCGTTGTACTTGCTTTATGTAATTTATTTTGTTAGGTATTTATTTATTTATTTATTAATAAGGCAATGCCAACAATACACACAATAAAACATTATAATTAGTTACATTAATGAAATGTTAGAATAGAGCATGTATTCATAATAGGCATGCACAACATTTATATAGGGTGAACACAAGCAACAGCAAAAAATTATACCCTGAAGGGGTTAGAAATACAGTAAGTAGGTACTTAAACTAAACTAAACTAAAAATGTACAAAAGAGTCCTTAAGTAGTTTGAGGGACTTTACTAGAAAAAAAAATTCTAAGTTTATTTTTAAAGGTTGGTAATGAGTCTGCAAATGGATCAAGATCTACTAATTTCTGGGATAATAAATTATACTCATTACTTATTCTGGTAAAAGGGGCATTAAGACCAAGATTTGTTCTTGTGAAGGGAGTGCTGAAATTTTTTTACTGATTGTGTAGTGATAGGTATTTACTTTTTCTGAGAACTCTGGGGCACTGAGAAATACTATATTTAATAACATATTAAATAGATAAAAAAAACAGTAACAACTAGTAAGTATTTACACCATCTTGGGCGCTGGGTCGGAGTAACGGCTTAACATAGAAAATGACAATCAAATAAACATATTATAATAAATTAGAATTAGTATCTATATTTGAACCGCATACTGAACGCTGTTCAATTTCAATTCAATTTACTATGCTGCAAACAATCTACAAGTAACTCAACTCATCATCATCACCAGCATATAATAGTCCACTGCTGGACATAGGCCTCCCCTAATGAGCGCCATAGATGGCATCATTATTTGGGGGTTATTGCCCATAACCCCCACGCTGTAAGTAACTCAACTGATCCACATCAATACTAGTCGTTCGCGTCCCCAAGATGCTGGCTGCATTGCCTCGCTGTATGGCAATGCTGATGCGCTGCGCCAGATACTGACCAGCTCTCGCGTCACACGTCGCGACCAGACGCTCAGATATTAAAAAAACCCTCGGATATAGAATCCGAAACTAATGAACTGATTAAAAAAAATTATTTCTTCATTAGAATCCTACATTATCCCTGATAAACATAGGCTATAGAATATTTAAAATAAAGTTAGGGATCCGTATGATAACTACAATAATTACCTAAACCAACATGTATGTAACTGTAAAAATGTATATTTTTTTAATTATTTTATATAACCGTGCGAAGCCGGAGGATTTTTATAATAACTTCAGTTTAGTTGTTCAGCGATAATGGTGCATGAAACTGTGCATGAAAAAAAATAGAATTATCAATACAATTAGAATTATCAGAAAAATTAAAAACTCGAAACGTTTTTGTTTGTTTAGCCATTCTTAGAAATTAACCAGAGAGTTACGCACTACAGTAATAAAATCCTATTATTTATTTATTTTAATGTATAATTATAATATTTATAAGTTTGCTACTAAAAAACAGGTACCAAATTTTTACTATACGTTTTATAGACGTCACTTTGACAGGTGATTTTGTACAAAAGTTATAATTTGCAAATAAAATACTTATATGAAATCCTAATAAATAAGTGAAGACATTAATAGTGTCATAAAATAGCTTCATTGACCTTTTATCGCTTTCTATTAGAACTAGAACACATTATGAAAGTTATTTATTATAAATAATGTTCTTGTTTAGGATTTTTATATAAAAAAAATAGAAACTTGGCTTTTTGAACTTAATAAGTACCTATTATAAATATGTAAATTTACCTATCCAACTGTCTGTTTCTCTTGTACCCTTTTCACTACTAATCAGTTTGTATACTCTAGCCAAATTCTCTGTGATTTTTTGCAAACAAACCACTCAAACTTAAGCTAGGATTCACTTGATGACGTGCATATTTTTGATATCAATTTACTTGATAGCCAATATGAATTATATTGTAAACTCGACGCCAAACGTATAAATATTACTTTCTCTCGTCTTTTATTGTTGTTAAACATTTAACATAGAATTCGGCTGGACTATGCCTTATAACTCCTAACCAATATCATATAAGTAGATTGTAAACACTTGTTTTGAACTATTTTGAGCAATTTTTATTTAAATTTATTACAATGATATTGACAACATAATAATATTATCACCAAAACCAGTTTAAAATCGCTCAGCTTGCTGTGGAAAGAATCCAGCGAATATTTATGCGTTTGTAGATCTTTCCAGTCATGACCTACGGAGCTGAGACGTGGACACTCACGATAGGGTTGGTCCACCAGTTAAAAGTCGCTCAGCGAGCTATGGAAAGAGCTATGCTCGGAGTATCTCTGAAGGATAGGATTTGTAACGAATACATCCGACAGAGAACCAAAGTTAACGATATGGGCTCAAAGAATTAGCAAACTGAAGTGGCAGTTGACCATATCTCTCGAAGAACTCACAACCACTCGGGTTAGTGGAAACCGCGACTCGGCACACGTAGTGTAGGACGCCCTCCGGCCTGGTCAGATGACGATCTGCGAAAGACTGCAGACAGATGATAGATGCGACAAGCTGAAGACGGCGCTATGGCGCTCATTAGAGGAGGCTTATGTCCAGCCGTGGACTAACAAAGGTTGACTAACATGATAATGAATTGTGTCAGAAACGATGTTAGAATGAACGAAACCACAAAACATAATTAGACTTTAACCCATTAAAGTATACTTAGCTATATATTATACTATACTTAGCTTTCATAGCTAAAGATTTGTCACCGGCAAAATATCTGCAGATCGTTTTATCCCGAGGCGGGAATCGAACCCACAACCGCCTGCGTCACAGACAGACTTTTGCCTTCCGCTCCACCGAGGTCTTGAGCTTGTTTTATGTTTAGTTTATTTTGTTAGGTCAGTTCCAACACGACGTCCGGCAGTGAATGCGTTAACTATACCTACTAGTTGTCATTAAACTAAATAACTTTATGACTAAGCAGTTAAATTTCTTAGTTTAAAATCTGGTTTTATTTTGAAGGCCCATGGGTTTTATTATACGAAATAATAATAAATTATCTGAAAGAACTCATTTAATGTTTATTATAATTTATTATTTGTTCCGGGTCTGGGCGTTTTATGTACCTTTTATATATAAGTAGATATTTGATTAATTTTAGTGCCCCTGTGTTTGTGCACTTATGCACTAATATATAATTCAGCGGCCTGGGGCGTCGAGACCGAAACTCTGCTAGGTTGCTATCATTTACTTAAAAAACTTACCTATATTGAAACCATTATTCACAAAGAGAATAAAAATTTAATAACCATGTTAAAACTAGTATTTATAATTGAAACAATTGAGCTAACTGCAGACTGTTGAAAACAATGTACAGGTAGCTCAACTGATCCATATATCAATACCAGTCTGAAACGTCCCCAAGACGCTGTCTGCATTGCCTCGCTGTATGGCAATGATGCGCTGCGCCAGATACTGACCAGCTCTCGGGTCACACGTCGTTTCGACACACTCAGACAATTAAAAAAATTATAATTATAAATGTTTTTTTTTCTTAATAAGCTCTGATAAAGTCCAACACTAAATAATTAACTTCAGTTTAAATTTAAGGTAAAACATTTTTCACCTTCTGGTATTTTTATGATTATGTGGAACCATTATTTTTTAACTGAATAATTTATAGTTTTTATTACGTAACCTACTAATAATAACCTATCAAGTAATAGACCTATTTTGCATAATCAAGTTTTGTGGCATCAAAATATTTGCTAAATAAAAAAAACTAGATGAAGGTAGGTATATAACTATTTGCGACTGGTCTACCCGCAAGTTTTCTTACTTATAAGTAAACAGGCAATAATGTGTCAATTCAGAACTACATAAATGCAAAGTTTCCTCCATATCCGTTCAGTGGTAGTAATAAACATCTTTATTTATGTATTTATTTATAAATAATTTTTTTTAGAGAAAAACATAATTAGTCAGTTCTAAGGCGATGTTATAACTAGGATTCATCGGGTAAAACCTTTATTAACAAATCATATTAAAAATATGTAAATAACCATAATTAAAAAGATACCATCAAAACTAGTGTTACACAATTGAAACAATTGAGCTAACTGCAGACTGTTGCAAACAATCTACAGCTCAACGCGTTATTTATATCCAAACTCGAAAATTAATTGTGTGTTGTACTACAAGCTTCAACAAGGCGAAAGTGTTGTACCACAAGCTTTTCATGCTTCAACAACGGCATAAGAAATTTGTTTCTGTTGGGAACCAAACCCGCTATATTAAATAAACATTAAAACTAAAATCTTATTAGGCATCGTGTGAATAAACTTGCTGTATCACTATTTCCCCAATTAGTAGCAACTATTTTCGGCTACTTTAACGTTTTATAGTGACTACTATAAAAAGGTTCAGTGTTGCCGCTTTTTAATTTTCTACGGAAGCTTCCGGTTTCTTAATTAAATAAAAACTGTCGTGGTCGTCATGAAGTCTTTTGTTTTATGGGCTGATATCTCTCGCCTCATGACAAGGAACTTCCTCATGATATATCGCCATCTCTGTTGGAAATTCTGGAGCACTCATGCACCTAAGGTAGCCTGTTGTTGGTATGCTATTTTCGGCACATAATAATATTTTATTTCAAAATATCTTATTTTGCCTACTTTTTAGCTCCTTTCGTCTAAATTTTTTGTATAGGAATATTATAACTTTTGTACATACACGAAAATTTTTTTGTTTGTTTGTAAATAAACGCTCCTTCACACCGTAAGGTACGTGAGGTTTTATATAACTTATTTATCTAAATCTTTAAATGACAGCTACTTACAACTGAAACCCGGATAAACCGTTATCAATATTATTGATAACATTTACGTATTCAAAGATAAATTAAAGAAACAATATTGACACCCCGTAATTTTAAATAATTGGTATTACTAAGGAAACTTGATAAGATAGGGAAGACTACGTCAATGGTTATTTTTGAGACTTACGTATAAGGATATGATATGGATCAGTTGAGCTACCTTTAGTTTGTTATTGTTTCAACTGTAAATACCTACTGGTTCTAATTTGGTGACATCAAATACCCTGTTGCATAAAATTATAAAAAAAACACATTTATTCATTTAATTTTCATTTAATTGAATTATGTTCGCGACTAATTGGTTCATTTAACATCTTTTTTAATTCTTTATCAAAATTCCCATTGAGCACGAATAAAAAAGCTGCTGGTTTTTCGTAAATCCAGTTTGCGTCAGTTTTGTGGTTTTATTTTGGTTTTAATACCACGACCGAAGGCACAAGCCAAAGATATTCTGCTTCTGTATTTGAATTAATGAATTTCGGTAATCGAATACTAGTTTCAATGCAATACAAATAGAATTGTGCTATTGTATGCTGTGGCGAGCTTACATAACCTCTAATTGGGTATGAGGCATGACTTGGTGACGCAGCGATTTTGTTTGTTGGTACTACTGAGTTACGTTAGGGATTGTGTGTTACCAGCTGTATTTATTATTTATTGAACTTATTTTATTATAATATCTTGATAACAAGCTAGCCCGGTGGGTGGTATGACTTTCTGATTTCTATCAACTGGTTTAACTTCTAATGGATTATTTTAGGAAGTAAGTAGGTAAGTATTTACTGGTAGTTATAAAAAAGTATTCCTAGGTAGGTAGCTAGTTATTTATTTATAAAACTAACATGGTTAAATAATCAGTTAAATTTACTATAATAAATCTTTACTAGCTATATGAGGTTCTTTGTAATATGAAACGCATTTTATTTCAACCAACCCCTTTCAAAAACATCCATCATTGTCCCCGCCATTTTTGACGACCATAGACAATAACTTTTTTCTACAGGCAGATGTTCACAACATTCCACCTATGTGGCACATACTCAATAGAAATAATAATTAGTACGCCTCACCCCTGCTGGCCCGCCCTTTTGTATAAAAAAACGTTTTTCGTCACTCAGTTCTGTTTGGGGTAATAAAAGTAATTATAGTGGTTTGGTTGGTTTTTGCGTGCTACCGATTTTGGGCGGACATCTGTCATTTGGTGCGTTCTATTTTTGAATTGGTTTGCCATGTTTGAATATAACTTTCAACCAGTCGTTGGAGGCAGGTGAAAAAGTTGGATACAATAAAAAAAAACTTTATGAAACCATCGAATTCTAAGTTTTTTATACCTTTTATGGGCGCGTTGAAGTCTTTTGTATGAAAAACAAGATACCTAAAGTCCAAAACCATTATTTTTAACTATTTATCCAATGAGATGGGTGTTAGTGTTATATGTGTATTTAACGTAGGTATTTAGATAGTGAGTAACTATAGCATCGTGAAACTCTGGCTAAAAAACAAGAAATATGTTCATTTGGCTCCCACAAACAAGTAAGTACCTAAACAGCACTGTAAAATATAGAAAATATAATACGCTAAGTGTTTCTAGCATGTACTAAGCTAGAAAGGCCTGCCTCAGCATAATGATGGACTAATAGATTAGAATTAAATTTAGTTTTGTAAAAGGGTGACTCGATCGAGACTGTTTTTATGTGTGCTTGAAGAAAATCGCAGCCGTTCTAAAGTTATGATGATTCAAAGTTAAATTTTATAAAATAAGCTTGTTCTACGCTGATATTTACCTTATTTCTCCATAGCCAGTACTGAGAAATAAACGTTATATGCGTGATTTGCAATATGATTTCTCCTGTCCCAGCCCGCCCACGAACAAAACTAGATTTTTTATCATACAAACAAAAGCAACAACCCATTTGTTACAATCACGTACAAACTTATTCATACGCGAAACTGGCATGATACATACCACCTACCTTTGTGTGTTCTATTTTCAAACGTCACGTAGAGGAAACATTAATTAAATTTTCGTATTCAGAATGTTGACAGCGCTGTTTCGTGGGTTACCCACGCTTCTGATTATTCCCTAGATGAGTGGGAATATAGAAACATTTCCATTAGACGGTTTACGTGAAGTTTTTTTTATGAATGTTTAATTGCCACAAAGGCAAGCGGTTAGTGCGTACAATCTACAATCATCTTGGTGTTTCGTAGGAGTGATAGCGCATTTACAGAAAGTTCAGCTTTTTAGCACTATAATGTGCACCTACCCTAAAAACTCCATCTTGCAGAAAGTAAATAATATGCTTCTAAATTCCTACATTCTTAACAAAAAACTCCGTCCACAATTGCCTAACTAAGCTAGGTTCCTAAACACTTCAATAAAGTACAGACTTTCTTCGACTTTCGCTTTGAAAACGTCAATAAGACCTTGCCATTACATCTATTACCTTCTATAAAACCAAGTTCAAACTACCTGAAATAGCCGCAATAAGCCAAAACACTTCAAACAACCGTAAATCACTTGTTTTATTTACAGTCTAGGTTTACAGAACTATAGCTGTCTCCTTCGCGCGTACAAAAACTGCATTTAAGGCGGTTTTGGCCACGCCTTAGCCTCCCTCTATCGCTATCTCGTTTCGGCTTATGCGTCTGGCTCGCTCATTGGGTCGTATCGATTTTCTTCTGAGCTTGTTTACCCGGCTGGATTCCGTAGCTACTCATTTCGAATGAGCGTTGTAATAATGCATGTTGACTCTGCTCGGTCGTGTTATTGGTCGGTTTCTGAAAATGGATTTTACGTCTGGGGAATATTGAAATATTTTTGAGTTTATGTTAGATTTGAAATTCAGGATTGAAACTTCAAATTCAAGAGTAATATGTGTAAAATACGGGTCTACGCAGATATTTTAGCATAGTAAAATAAGTTTAGGTTAGTGTTAGTACCAACCTATGTTCTTCGATGGGATAAAATCTATCTCTTCGCCTCATTATGGTCTCTGCCATGGCGCCATTCAATCGTAACAAAAAAAAACATAAAAACAAAAATCTACCGAAAGTGTGAATTTATTCTTCTTATCGAATCCAAGAACCCGCAAGCGGCCTCACCACATTCCAAACTCAAACGGAAATCTCGATTACAGTCCAAATTAGTTTTATCAATTGGCAACACTGATTGGCCGAACAATGCTGCACGCGCCTCCGACACGCTAAGGGGAGTTCAAATAAATTGAAAATAGAATCGAATGGAGGCCGGTGGGTGCAATGATTTGATTGGTAACTTGATAATGTTGCCATTTCGATTGTATTGAATAGAATGGAAATAATAAAAGGAAATAAGGCAGCAGGATCCTAGGAATTAGAAACCTATAGTTGTGCGATAAGTAACTTCGCAGTCTTATTTTCATAGTCGTATAGCGTAAGTACGTAAGTAGGTACCTACTTAGATCTAAAGTTTAAAATAATTTATAAGTAAAAGCTTAGCGTAGGTACTAAGATTGAATCAACAACCGATATTAAACCTAAATAACTAGGTAGGTTCTGACTGATGTCTTTGAAATACAGTTTGAGATAGGTATATTTTCTACCCTATTTGGATTCTTACGGGCAGTCTAACTAAGCACTGCATAACACAAGTTCTGCTTAGCTTGGTCTATATCTAAGCTACAACCGGAATAATGACAGAAAATACAGATTTCGTAGACAAGACTAAGGTAACTTCATATGTAATTGTTAAAAAGTTGTTTTATTTGGGAACTATTTATTATAAATTAAACCAATAACGACTAAAAGAACATTAAAACCAGCAAAGGTTCCACAGATTTGGATGTTTCACAAATGTAATGTTGATAGAAATAGAAAACAGATATATAGAAATCAAACATCAATATGCAACTAAAATATTTATCTATCCTATCACTTAATCGAGTATTTATATAGCTTCAGTTTAACAGCTTGTGTCTCACATCTTTTGTCTATTGACTGGTGTACGATCCACAAAATCTGAAAATAAATAATTACGTGCGCAACCTCCACGCTCTCTGACAGGGGCGGAGTCCCTTGGGGCTAGGGCTCCGCTAATGGCCCGTGTAACGCGGTCAGAGGGCGTCGGCCTATTTGTAGAGTTAATAGTTATTCTACTTTGACTCAGAAACCCTACGATTTTTTTGTGATGGGATTTTACTATTATGGATAGATCTCTGAAGAACTTAAGCCCAAATGCCTACACGCATTTCAAATTTAGGCACGCCTTACTTAATAGGCGTACTTTATTTATTATTTTTAATTTTGATGCATGATTATTTTTGTACAAATACAATAAAATCAAATTACAATTAAATAAATGAACCAAATTAGAGCTACTATTTACAATTATAAAAATTGAGCTAACTACAGACAGTTGCAAACAATCTACGGGTAGCTCCACATCCATATACCGGTTAGAAACAACCGCAAGACGCTGATAACGATAACTCTTGAATTAAGACATTAATAAGTTAACTTTCATTTATTTAAAATCTCAAGATACCCACATATTTGCTCAACTATTAAACACCCTCAATATTAACCAGTCATTACTAACAGAATTGTTGGGAAAATGAGGGTATCAAGTTACTCCCTAGAGGGCTGTGCTTTTAGCATTTCACCCCGGGTCTTGAGGACCGGGTCTGAGAGACCCAGTGGGACTGCAGGACCCTGAGACCGTGCGTTTGATTGTTTTGTACTTCGCGGTCTCTTGGGATATGAGATTTGATTCTTTTGAGGTAGGTACCTAATTGGGGGAGAATGTTTTCGATTTGCGAATGATGGTCATGTCTTTAATACATTCACTGCCCAGCTACTAAGAATCGCAGAAATTGATGTCGTGGGCAATAAGTGTTAATGTTTTACGGACTTGTGCATCTTAGAAAAATGAGATACCTACTATAAAGAGAGAAAATATACAATGGTTGATTTTTAACATCTGTACGTCATAATAAGGCCAATGTGGCATTGCTAGACCTTACTCATTCATTACTATAAAGAACTCAATTTCAATATTTATTTGGATTGGATATTTATAATAACATACAGAACAAAGTTTGTTTTCTAAAATAATATTTGAATTCTAGCAACAACACAGCTACCAACAATGACATTCCAATTTCGATTGAGACGATACAATCCCGATATATTCAAAAAGAATTCGAAATAGAGTCGCAACAATTTGAAATTCGAAAATAGAATGCCGATGTTAAACAAACTGTCATTGCAACAATGGCGGATGTTAGACCCTCGTCCTAAACATGCGTGTCCAATAACAAATTAGATTTTTTTGTTGAGAAAAGAAAATATCGGAACGCTATGCTATCTGATGTTTCTATTTTTGATGCAAATGTCATATTATTAATCTGACCCGGCTAAATAAATACCTATAGCAACTTAGGGCGACACGTCCGATTTTTTGTCTGACATCGTACTATTTGACTGTCCGAAGCGTTAATTCCATACATTTGTAAACACACAAATCGGCTTCGTAGACAATCTGATCCAACAACCGGACAAAAAATCGGGCCTGGTTGAATTTCCCATACAAACGTTACCAAATTGATTTGTAATCTGAGAAAATTGTCATCATGATTTGCTATTAGTACATATTTGCAAGTATTACGTATTCTACATATTATCGTAATATTTCTTGTTTTGCACCTATATTATGTACATAACATAATAAAGTGTCAATTCATAACGTGAGAAGTTTTTATACCTACTTATACTAGACGAGTAGTGAAAAGAACTAAATAAGATCCTAATTATAAGGCTCGTTTTATGAATAGCTTTTTTTAGCATGAAGGTCAGCGTATATACATATTTATATGACTGATAAGGTTTGATAATACGAGCCTAAATGTCCTCTCAGTTAGGTACTTTTAAATACGAAATCTTTGTTCCTGTTTGTTTTTTGTACAATCGCTAATATTATGCCAGTGACGTAAGAGTTGTCTACTCAGAAAACGAAAATCGCTTGATTAGCGATTCATTGAAAACTGTCAAAAACCGCAACAAGACAAAATGTAACTTGCATTCGAGAGTTGGGGGTAACTACTCATTAGTAGAAAACGCAAGAGAACTTTCACTAACAAACCTATGCCCAGTCTAGATCAAAAAAACCACAGCCCCTGAGTCCCAAACCACACAAACGTTCCGACGTCATTGTATGACAAATGGTTCTGCGAAACTGAAAAAAAAACCGCATTGAAATAGTTAATAGAGTGTCACGAAGCGAGAAATTTGTCACAAAGGTACCCCAAGCAACAGTGGGCAATTATCACGCCCGAAATTAATGTCTTTGTCAAAATAATGTTTGGGTTTTGGAAAATAGAGTACCAAACGATCCATCAGGATTGGTTAATAAAATATGTATGTTTCAGCAGAAAACTGTAACTATTATTTAACGACTCTGTAAGAATCCTAGATATATTTTTAATGAACAAAAATTAACATAAATAGGTCATTAGGGACTATCATAGGCTGGTGATGATGATGATGATGACCATAAATAAAAATAAAGTGACCCTTTAGTCACAAAAATAAATATAATGATGATAATATTTTGTCAAACTGGTTCACAAGAATTTTTTTTTGATTCTAAAGCTGCCGTCATTGGTCTTGCCATGGTTTCTTGTCAGTTTTCGAACTCCAGTTTGCTCCTTTCACGATGTGCGGGTGCTTCGTTATGGTTAGGTATAGCTGTTACCTTCACTTCAACATTATTGTTATGTTTCCACAAATAAACATAATTTTGTTTACATAAAACCGAGTAGGTAGGGTAGGTACTATAGGTTAGTATTTTGTTTACTGACCTATAAATAGGCCCAGAGACTGAAAGTTGACACAAATACATACCTAGCTAGGTATTTTATTCTTGAACATTTCAGTAAATGAGATTTAGTTTCCGAGACACAAAACAAACACATTTTTTATCGACGGGTCACGGCGATCCGTCACAGTGACAGCCACTGCTACCAACTGCGCAAACAGAACGAATAATTACATCGAAAAGGGCGCGAATATTTGTTTTCCATACAATATGGCGGCGTGTTTGCCATGCGATATTATTTATAGCCTTCATTGCATTGTGACAAATAGATTTTTGGCGTTATTGACACCGTATTTTAAGGGGCAGGGTGTTAATGTGGTGTCTTTTTGCAGGGGTGCATATTCAATTGAGAAATCGGTTGAGTGTTAACTTTGTTACAATGGTTTTAAAACTTCGTTACGTATCTATAACCTCCGGTGAATATTACCTATTCTACGGCGCAAAAAATTCTGCAATAAACGTGTAGATAGGTAGATACCTAATTAAATGTCCTTTGCATGCAAGAGTTGTAAGGTCTAGAAAGAAAAATATTTTTACATGTGTTGAGTTGAGCTCCCATTTTACATTGAACCATCTTCATCGCATGAAAAAAAAGAAAATATTTTTTTTTTGTATTATAGTGCCCTTTTTTTCAACCCACCAAAGACCACAGCGACATAATGTAACTCATTCTACTACCCCATAACAAGAAACGCATTGACGCGAAAACTCAAAAGTACCGCCAAAAAAATTAAAACCAAAGTGCTTTTCGTTACACAATCGAACACCTTTCGAGGGCTTTACCGCCAAAACGCAAATTCTAATCAAGCGGAAATCCTTGCAGTGTTGCCACATTAACAAAACCAACTTTAGCTTGGAGAGTTGAGGTTGAATTTCGCGTGGGCGATATTAGGTTCTTTATAATGGGTAGGCTTAGGATAATCTTTTGTTGACAATTTCAAGGTGCCTGTCGGAAAATACGTGTGTTCTTGGAACAGATAACGTCCCCGAAAGTGACAATGTTAATTTTTTGCTACATTTTGGATTTGCAGTGGTTTAAATGGTATTAATGATGTTGGCGACAGCCTTTGCAAACTTCCGTTGAGATTTTGCCTCCTTTTTTTAGAACTTACAAATACAAATTGTCTATAACTTACAGTACAAGTGTTACTGCATCATAATTAGTAGAATATTATTATGATGACTATCCCTCTTCGCCGAATTACGACCACAGCGCAATCATTGAAGACTAAACAGGTAGGTACTCAGGGCAAGTGCACAAGTGTGTGCGCAAACACAGGATGCACGCTATTCCTTCACTCTCGTAATCAGATGGCACGGCAGACAGAATCGACCGGGGAGAGGTAAGGCGCATGACCAACAGCCAATTACACCGCTAATTTTCCTAAATCCTGGTTGCTAACTGTATATATTTGTTTCTAAAACAAAACTATATTATAATTAATCATTAATCATAACAGGTAGGTAGGTAGACTTAGTGAACCACAAACAAACAACACTTCGAAAAATTGTGTAACATTTTCTAAGTAATCATTTTGACATCTTAAAATTAATTAAAATCAAATTAATAATAATGCTCGACAATCCACAAAGCATTAAATATTTGCAGATCGCACAAACAAGGTAAAATCGAACCCGCAATCTCCTGCATGGCCGATTTTTCACTCTCAAATTACTTTTACCGAGTGCAAAATCAACAATCTTCCTTTTCGTCATAATCATAACCCAAGAACTACCCAAACAAAAAACGTAATAACTCTAGAATAAGTAGAAACTCATCGTATTCACTCCAGCCCCCAGCAGCGGAGGCCTAAAGAGGGCTATAATCCGCCACCCGCGGAGCCCCGAACGCTCCAACATGAGACAAGTTTGGGCAACTTTAGAATAACTTGCATGTTAATAAAGTACCTATGCAAGAAGTTTCTGGCAATCAAAAAGTATTTAATTCATTTCAGAAACGAAATTGTTAAGGAGGTTGCTAATGTACCTAATTTGACTGAGTGTTTGATAAATTTTTATTATATTAGTTCGAAAGTTTGAGAAATATTTTTCTATATATAATGTTTCAGTATCTTTCTCAGTATTGCCACAACATAACTGAAATTTGTTCTCGGCGTCAGCTTTTCAATGTATCTACATATCATATATTCTCGCAGTATTGCCATAAGTAGTATAAAAAAAAGATTTCCGGTGTACAAATCTAGATTTTGTATAGCAAAGTTAGTGTTCAACAGTTAGTTCAGCGACTGCAAATGCTAAGCCGATACAAATGTTATTCAATTAACTTGACGATAGATAGATAATATGTAATTTGACCAGAAGTAAGGCAATTAGGTACAGGTTTAATGTTTACTCACATCTCTTACAATAAGTGTAGGTACATTTAGCTAGACTCTTCTATCTTACTTAATATTCTGCCAAACCTTATTTTCTTTTGTTAAGGAAATTTTGTTCAAACCTCCTTGATAAATCTAATGAAAGTTATTATATAGGTTTCATTCTTTACTTTTCTTCTAAAAGGTTTTCATACGCATTTATTCTGCACGCCTACAAATTCTAAGCCATAGAATGATCGGGTCTCAGAAAAAACCTTTTTCTCAGATGTCATCACTTTGATACAGCTCGTCAATTTTTTTCACCACAAAGAGATCATAGCCCCCTCAATTTAGCAAGGGCAACTCAGGTAACGTCCCAAAAAAAAGTAAACGTGACAAAATGTCTGTAAACATGTACCTACCAACATAGCAAAAAAAGTCTTTCAATTTTGCAAGAACGTTCGAAACATCCGTATCGTAACGAATTCTTTCTTTGAATTTCGAAGGCGTTTGACTTTTGTGTTTTTTTAGAGTTGCAACAGCGCGGAAACTTTACCTTTCATCAGGGTAATTGTAAAATAGTTAGCGATAAAAAAACGTGAAGTTGTTATAATGTAATTGAAAATGATGATATTCAATTGTACGCGAATATTGAATGTGTATGTTATGATCCGTTAATAATTGCCTATTTTACGCTCTGTACACTTTAATTGATTTGAACATTGTTAGTTATATTATAATAATCATTTCTATGATATGGGTGACGAGTACATCGAAGAGTAAAATAACGAATAGAAAGGACTGTTGCTTACCAACGAATGCATTGCGTAATGCTAGACACAGATAAAATAAATAGGTAGATTTTATTGCTCACAGGCCATAGGCACCTAACAAGCAAGCACTGAGGCATGTTACCTCCTTTTCCTGTAAAGGAGGATGGGAACCGTGACGGGATATTTTATCAGCTTTTCTGCTTATGGAGACCCAATGCACCCGATTCCGTACATTTTGACTTATAAAGCTCTCATACCACTACGTAATCTAAGTAATATCAGTTACCTACTAATTTTTTTCTATAGATAGCCCTGATTCTTGTCTATGCTGAACAGACCTGAGTTTAGAAGAGCATGTGAGGGTAGTAGTTAAAAATAAGAGGCTCCACTTAGAGAGGCTCTACTACTTCAGCCATCCCGTGACTATGAAGGTGTAGTTATTCAACGTTGGGAAAAGAGGATCCAGGAACGTCAAAAAGTCAAAGGCCTTCTAAATAACACTTTCTTTCTCTTCCACAGCCATGCCTTCCACCAGGACCTTCGCCCCAACGCAGTAACAGCCTCCACGATGTCCATCCACAAACGGAAGCGGTTCCACCGGTGACAACCTTCGTCAAGAGATGGCGCTGTTAACAAACTCGTCAACGCCAGCGACACCTACGGCGCCACAAGCGCACCATTCTACCACGCCGTTACATCACTACTTCCACTACCTGAAGCAGCCGTCTCCGCTTGCGCAGAATCCGTACGCGCATCATTCGGGGGCGCATCACATGGGCATGGGTCCGGGACCGCTCGGGGGCCTTGGGCCGTTTGGACTGACGCATCATGGACTTGAAGTGGGGTTTCCCCAAGGTAAGTCATATTTTTTGGTGTTGCTAGTATGAGTGGGGAAATAACGCACAAATTTAACTAAGGCGAAAAATAATGTTTACACCAAACACTGTAAACTTTAACACTTACACTGCCCAGCCTCTTCTGTGCGACCGAATCAGTAGGTAGTCACTAGATCAACATAAAATGTATTGTAGGCAAACAAAATATCGAGGTAGGTCATTGGTCAGATGAAATTTATGTGAAAATCCATGAGATCTTTTTTCGCAGTTTGAGGAAATTATTTAGAATGTTAGCGGGTTAACTACGAACCTAGTTTGTGTTGGAAGATCACCAACGTTTCATCCCTTAACGAGGAACTTCATCAAAGCGAGTTTCTGTTCTTTCAACATAAACTAGGCTCGTTAACCCGCTAACACAATTCCCGCTTTCACAATGAATCCATAGGATCATTCACACTACTACTAGAAACTGGTTCCGTGGTATCATTCGGCTCTCAGCTTCTTTCTTTGTTTTATCTCTTAATTGTTTCAAACGATAATTCAATTTGACTTTGACATTAATAAACCGTTAAAAAACTATTTCATACAAATTATTAGTAATTTACCAAGAAAAAGATTCAGAGCACAAACAATTACTAAAGATTATCTTAGTCCATTATAAATTAAACAAACTACGAGTACCAACATGTTGAGCGAAACGTCAAAACAACAAAGCGAAAAGCATTGCATAATTTACGTACCAAGAAGACATCCTTGGGAATAATCAAAACAGCCCCAACCTCCCCGGTAAGCGGCTTAGCCCCCCTCGGAGGGTCGGTGTTGCCATGCTACCCCCGAAATGGGTACGGAAGTCGCTTGTTAGTTTACTTTAATTAGTGGAGTTCGGTTTTTGATGTTGGTAGAAGTTTGATTTTTTAAATTGAATTTGGAAATAGATTTACGTTCCATTTCGTTGGTAAGGCAATAAATCTATAGCTAATACTAAATCCATGGTAAATCCGTAAAATTTTCCCCATTTCCTCACTACTAAGCATTTTGGTGTAAACTGTGAGCTTCTATTATGTTTACAATTAATTAATGTGTAAATGTATATGCTTGTAGATAGTTATTTAAGTATAATAATGTATTGTATTGTACGGCGAAACCGCACTGTTCTCTCGCGTCAGCATTTGACCTCACTGTCGCAATATCAACGCGCGCGCTTATTCAGTTCATGTTAGCCTCTCATACCGGGCGCGTGTCTTATTATAAATATAAATTAATAAAAAAAGAATGCTGGACAATCCACACATCATCATCTAGCTCCAAGCTCAGCACACAACACAAGCTTGTGTTATGGGCACTAGATGGCTGATAATATTTGATGCAATAATGTTACATAGATAGATATTTTTTACTATACATAGAAAACGACCAGAACACCCAGAAAATATCTGCAGATCGCAATGCCATTGATATTGCAACCAAAATAACGAGAAATAGTTAAATTCATATTAAATTCAATCTATTTATTAGAACAATCACGCAGAATCACAAAAAACTATTTCACAGAATTGGGAACCATGGAACGGAAATTATTACCTTCAGTGATAATTTTTTGACTATGACGCCATTAGTATAATTTACTTAACTTAAACACTATAACTTAACTGAAACAGTTGAACTGTTGCGAACAATGTAGAGGTAGCTCAAATCATCTACCAATCGGAATCGACCCGCTGTCTGGCTGCATTGTCACGAAAAAGTTGATAAAGGTATTCTATCCAACACATTTCTAGACGAATCATTTTTGAAAATCGAACGAAACCTTGAAAAGGGAACCTCTTAAAGGGGGATTAGAGTCCCCTCGATTCGGCTGAATGGAGTGCGTTCTCAATGGATGGTCTTATAATTTTACAAGCTTTTGCTCGCGGCTTCACTCCGTTGTACCTGGATAAAGCTAGGCAAAGCTTGTGTCCAAGAAAATATGAAAAAATATTATTAAAGATATAATAAGTTGAGCTACCTGTAGTTTGTTTGCAACAGACTGCAGTTAGCTCAATCGTTTCAATTGTAATTACTAGCTCTCATTTAGTTATATGTATAATTGTAATTTTCTTTGTTAAAAAGGTTTTACCTATTATTAAAGATACATATATATGAATAAAAAGGTTTACAAAAAATATTGTTCGTAAGCATAACATAGAGGTAATAAAATCCTTCGAGATAACGCCAACGAACTCATCTTTCAACAAAGAAGTTATTAATCCCAAATTAAAAATAAATCACAAAAACGGAACGTTTTTACGTTCCGTACCATGTCGAATTTCATTGAGGTTGGGAACATGACACCGAATCGCCCCAACCAACGGCTTCTTTAATCGATGCTTGACACAATGACCTCCTTATTGATTGGAGTTACTTATTGACGCAATAGCTTGAATCAGGTAACAAATAGCTTTAAGTTTGTCACAGATATGGGGTCCACCGCTACCGCACAGCAGAAAATAGTGCACACATATATTTTATGGGCTTGTAACACGGTTTTTTTAATATAGAGTGTATCAAGAGAAATGACTATTTGAGTTTTGATATTGAGAGTTTGTCGGTTACGCAATAGATTGAATCAGGTAACGAATAGCTTTAAGGTTATTACAGATTATGGGGCGCACCGCTGCCGCACAGCAGAAAATATTGCACTGAAATATTTTATCGGCTTTAGCTTGTAGATTATTATACATTTAGATTTATTTCGTATTGACGGCAACAGATGACATGATGGCTCTCGTTCGATGCTTGAAAGCCATTTTGTCACTGTAGAATGTATCTAAAGATAACGAGTTAAAGTCCATATTTGAAAGAAATTTTCATGCTATGCGGTAGCGGTGTTGGATTAATGTCCGCAGATCTTTAAGCTCCCGGTTTTTACTAAAACCACTAAAACTGAGGATCGTACCTACGTAGAATATTTGGTTCTAGAATCCAAGATATTTTATGCAACCAAAAGAATTCATAACTACATTCCTTTTCCTAAAAAAATAGAATAGAATAGAATAGATAATACTTTATTATACCACACAAATAAAGAAATATTACAAACAGACATGCTTAAAGTAAAGGAAGTACAAAATTACTACGACGGGATTTTGGACTTTATTTCCTAGAAATAACCCCTGTGAGGGCTTACGCACTATAGGCAATAACTAAAAACCAAAGTGCATTATTATGAATGAAAACTTCACAAAAACTTCAACACAAAATAAAAACGAAAGACCGATGAAATTATTAATCGAAGCTGTGAAATTCCATAGTACTTGATTGGAGTATTCCGAACTTATGTGATTTGATCCGATGACCGTTGTGAAATAATTTCCACCAATATTCCTTTTGCTTGTGACGCATTTGTTTACA
Organism: Eupithecia pulchellata; assembly: GCA_963931895.1. Taxonomy (NCBI): domain Eukaryota; kingdom Metazoa; phylum Arthropoda; class Insecta; order Lepidoptera; family Geometridae; genus Eupithecia; species Eupithecia pulchellata. Next base: position 5,865,900 of record OZ007546.1, on the reverse strand, counting down.
AAAAATATTCTGTATTGTCGAACTGATAAATATAGAACGAGCGTCAATGTAATTTTGTAGCATCTAAGGTACGATACGAAAACTTGTCTATGGTGACGAATATAATTATGATTGGTTACCTTAATAATTTTACGTGCGTCCTTCAATCTGTAATTTTGTAGATTAGTCATAAAGTAAGGAAATACGAAAACTGGTCTATGGTGGCGAATCTATGATAAAATACCATTGTCCTAGTGAAGCCTCTTTTAGCAGAATAGCGCCCCTATTCATTCACTACTGCTAATATCACGCATTATATTAGCCAAAAACTTGCTTTATATCTGCAATCTGTATATGCAAAGGTCTACCTAGGTACAATCCAAGCCACAGGCAAAACCTAGTGTTCAATAATCTCTACTAACTACACCAACACTAAATCACTACTTACAATAAATTGTCACCAAAACGGCTCGTATTACGGCCCTCACAAATCATAATAAATATTATTGAATATATCATTTTATGAATTCCGACGATAACTCGGTAAAGCTACCGGCGCGGCTTCCTTTGAGCCGCCATCTTGGACCGCCATGTTTGTTTTACTCTTTTTGGGTTCCGTATAGATAAATTTTAAATATGAATGAGTGCTGTAGCGTTGGGTGTTCCGTTATAATGAACTTAAGATGTTATATGAATCATCATTTCTCTTGATGTTTGTTTTAATAGGTTTTAAGTTAAAATCAATAGGAGTTAGCTCGTTTAAATCTATTGTATGAAAATCATGGAATAGGCATTATTGTTCAAATCACAAAACCTGATAATCCATAAATCCATTAAAATGGCATTCTGTCTTTTTACATTAAAATTCATTTTACTAATAATATAGAAAGAAGTTTAGCCTGAGGTGCTTAACTAGGCACTTAATTTTGAGCAATCAAAATCCAAACCCAACCTGTCACATTTTACTTAAAACACATAAAGTCCTTATTAAGATACGGAACCGCTTGCTTATAACTCTGTCTTGACCATATTAATTTCTTAATGCAAAGCGCATGTCAACGTCAAAGTTATCTAAAAACGTCATTTCGAAAGCGCGGCAAAAAGTAATTTCGCTACAGATATGCTAAGTTCAGATAGTACCAGATAACAATGCGGAGTGGCGTGTAGAGATCGGTTTAATTGTTTGAAAATGGAATGTTGATAGAATTATGATGAGATATTGTCTATGGACTTTTTTGAAATTAGAATCTGACGCAATATCTTTGTATACAATTAAAGTGACAGTTTTAATTCATTAAGTGTTCAGTAGAGATACTCGTAGTTGTCTAAGTTAGAATTAGCGTAAATTTGAAATACATGCTTTAAATTCTCCCTTGGCTTAAATTTGTCGGTCGGTTGTCTTAGGTTTTATGAAAGTATCACCTAGAACTATACAGTAAGGTTTTACTTGTTTCTGTGAGCCATAAGTCATTCATAAGTCTGGCTAAAGTAGGTATATAATTTATATGTAAATTATTAGGTACATTTACACAGCTTCATCATATAGCGTTTTTAAAGACAGGGCTACGTAGGTAATTCCATAACTGCCACTCGGCACCTTTTCTTAAACCCGGTTGCCTAGTTGCTGGGTACCCCGTGACTAATCGTGTGAAAGCTATCGAAGCCTATACACATATAAAACATATGAAAAAGCATTGACGTGAAATTTTTGCAGAGATCCAAATCTGGCTAAATTAGCTCCTATTTATGCATTATTTCTTTACGAATAGTCAAAAGAACTAAGAAAGAACCATTATTAACTACTTGAAAGTACCACCAAACCACTCCTACTCTAACGCGACTCCCACTCAACCGTAAAACACCCCCAATATTTACAATAACAATTAGCCAAGAGCGTGAATTGCTGCTCAAATAGATAAGTGCGAGAGTGTGGCGGACACGTGCGCTCGCGGCGACGGTCGCCGGATAAGTGATGACTTTATACTTTTGAGTGAACCATAGACAAATAGAGTTTTGGTGATGGCGAGAAGAAAGTGTACCAGTTTTCCTCCAAGACCTGTTTTTAAACAAGACAAGGCAAGGCAACTTTCGTAGTAAAAGACAAAGAAAGAGGGTAGATCTAACTCGCAGCGACCTTCAGTTTTTCTGTGATCATGGCGCATGAAACTGTGCCGAAATATTGGAAAACTCAAAATTCTAATCATGGTAAATATACTGTTATAAATGACTTCATTGTTAACCTTTGTGTAGTTTCAAAAGTTTTACAAATTACTTGCTTACCGTCAGTGAGCTAAAAAGCTAGACTCATGAATTTTTGTCCATTAACGAAAGTAACACCTTCAGGACTTCAAACACTTACCTACTCTCCCTCACACAAACACAAGCTAATTGCAAAATAAACATCACTTGTTTTTGTGATTGTGTTTTTTGACAGGCAATGTTGCCGTTAGGGAGGTTTTTACCGACTTTTAGGGAGACTTTTTATTTTCACAAATAGAATAAAATATACAAGTCTATCATGTGGAATTTTTAAACAAAGAAGCCTGCATATATTTTGCACAAGCTTCTGCCCGCGGCTTAACACGCACTCTTCTTGGATAAATATAGATTAAGTATATCTTTCTCCAGGATATTATCTATCTCACAACCAAATTTCATTGAGATTCTCTCAGCCGTTCGGTCGTGAAACGGTTACAGACAGACAGAATTACTTTCAAATGTATAATACAAGTGGGTAGGTTTCATTTAGATAATATAATATAAGTATTTAGGGATGTTTTTTCTTGCATAATTCAAGATATGTATCGTGTATTGTACTGTGATGGGGTAACAGACATTCAAACTTTGACATCTCAATTGTTTGAGTGTTAGAACATATAAATAGTGCTGGTCAATCCGCACAGCATCATCTAGCCCCAAGATAAGCAGAGCTTGTGATTTAATACCCAAAATATACGATAACTTAGAGATATTTAGATAAAAGGTACACTGATTAATCAGTAAACAATTTAGATGTTTAATTTTCGCAGAGATTTCCAAATTATATGAATTAAAAGAAAAAATATATCACATAAATTCTAATCCAAAATTAAAAATAAATATCATAAATGGGTATATAACATCAGTTTTTATTACCTATACACAGAAAACAGCCAAAATACACAGTACAAACATCTGCATTTCGTAAAAACATTTCTCCCGGAACGGGAATCGAATTGGAACCTCTTTCGCCGCAGGAAGACCTCAACCGAACCACAGAGGTCGTCTTAGATATTATTGACATAGAAAGTGCGAACTATCTGCAAACTTAACACTAGAGGGCGCCCACGGTGTTTTCTTTCAACACCATTGCAAATTCAAAAGTTGTTTTTCAATTAAGTACTCGGAACCCTCCGTGGGAACTCACAGACTGTTTATTTATGCAATGGGGTTACTGTAAATATTACTGAACCCTGGTTGACACTTAATGGTTTAGTGAGAGGCAGGGAGTTTTAAACTGCAGGTCGTTAGTTCTTCGCCCGACTAAGACAATGACGGATTGATCATCAAGTAATTATAAAATTATGGAGAAGATTTGATTGTTTGTTTGAATTGAATAATCTCCGAAACTACTGGACCGATTTGAAAAATTCTTTCACCATTAGAATCTTACATTATTTCTGATGAACATAGGCTATAGAATGTTTTCAGAAAAGTTAAAGATCCGTAAGAAAACTTCTTAAGCCGTGTGGTGCCGGCATAGAATTTCACCACCACAACTCTTCCCGTGGGTGTCGTAAGAGGCGACTAAGGAAACACACCGGGGGGCGGGCAGCAGCGCCTTCTGCAGAACAACTACACCGAACTGCGATTCCCAACCCGCATGCCCAGCGTGGGGATTATGGGCAATAACCCCCAAATAATGATGCCATCTATGGCGCTCATTAGGGGAGGCCTATGTCCAGCAGTGGACTATTATAGGCTGGTGATAATGAAGAAAACTTCAATGATGTCACCCAACGTAATTTTAACACAAACTTTTGTGTAACAATAACAATGTATAATATAAAATGTTTGGTTATTATCCGTGCTAAGCCGGGGCGGACCGCTAGTAAATTATAAAATAACTATAGCTACTTCTATAATAGCCAATACCTTATAGCTGCAAGTTTAAACTAATGCCAAATCAAAGTTTTCTTAAGCACCTACCTAATTGTAACAACAAACATCCCATGCGTGGGAAAAGACAGATGCGTAGGGCGGGCGGCGCCCTACGAATGTTAGGTATTTGTTTATTGTCCCTATAAATGAACTAAAACACGATTTGAATCTCAACAGTGGTTGGGATTGCTTTTGGCGTAGCGGGCAACACAGGAGAGTGAGGGTTCGATTCCCGCCAAGGACATTGTTTGTTTAATATTTGTATCGTCTTTAGATATTTGTTTCTGGTGTTTTGATGTGGAAATATCAAGCCATCAATATTTATTTATTTAGCTTGTCATGTCCCACTGCTGGGATTTAAACATCAAACAGATGATATTCTACGACGATGTGCAAATAAGGCACCCGGGGATCCTCGGTTCCTGACGGACCTAGGGTATCGAATTAATATAATAAATATAATTTCCTATTTGTGGAACATTATAGTGTAGATGCAAAATTTAATGCATTGCATTTTGCAGTTTTTTTTTTTTTAGATAAACGAACTTAAACTTGAAGACGTTGAGTGAAATCTCATGTCATTCAATTAGTACGAGTATCACTTGCTTGGATCAACACTTGAATTGAGTGGTACCTTCGCACTTATGTGGTATTGTTGCACGGGAATTTCACCTCTATTGGATTTTGTGGGTTTTAATAGTCGATTTAAGTTATTTTTTTTTTCATTGCGATGGGTTTTATGAACTACGAGCAGATTTTTGTGTTCTTTTGTTAATTATGTTGCAATTTTCTTTACTTTTTTCTTAAGTAAAGAGCGTATAAAATTTTACCTACCTTCTTAAAATTTCAACAATTATATTTAGGAAAATAATCTGAGGATATAGATTTGTCGTTCAATCGTTGTCTTTTGATATAAAGATTAATACTCAAAAGTAAAACTTTTGTAACTTATCTTTTCTTAAAGACGTAAAGTTTATTAACAGTTTCAATATTTCTGCTATTATTATCTTCAAGCAAACCCTAGTACAAGGAAATCCGCCCCTATACTTACCCCAACATCGCAAATAGGCGATAATTTATTAGATAAATTTCAATTTGGCTACATTCGGTTAGCACCCCTATTAGAGCGGGAAACATTATCATGGTAATAAAATAAATTACGAGATACTTACCCAAACTATACTCTATACATATAGATATAAAACACAAAATATCTAAAGCATGCTTTGGATTCAAATTTCGAACATACTGTCTAGATTTTCAAAGCATTTTTAGCTTTAATCTCCTAACTGTAGAGCTCTTATTACAACGTCGTTTCAAAATCTTACGCAGAATTATTTATTTTATACGAAATAGGGAGCTTTTCTATTAGAAATAGAGTTGGTTTTTCTATGATGGTGTTCAGGGTTGTCACGTAACAGTAATCTATCACAACTTGTCGCGTCACCCCTATTTCAGGGCTGCTACAAACGCAATTTATGTGTTAACATGATTTATGGGAGAATACCCCCGTTTCAGGGTGTTACCCTCTATTTTGGGTATAACGATATTGTTTATTATGTGAAATTGTACATAATGCCCACCATAAAAAATACTAATGTTTGCAACGTGACTTCTTTTGCAAGTAAAAACAGTTCATACAAAAAAATATTCCCCGCTTATTTCAATGAATACTTATTAGCTTTGGTAATCTGACAATTTATAAGATAAGCATCCATTTAATCTATCCATATCTAGGCAAAACACAAATTATCTATTATGAATCTATTATGTATAAAATTATGAAAATTTTTACTGAATAATTTCAGAAATATTTTTATTGTTAACTGTTGTACAGAAAAGATCGGTATTGTTGTATAGGTATAAGGTCTACAGTTTCAACAGCTTATCTTTAGCAGATATACAATACCGTTTTAAATAAGTAAGATCTAAGTAAATAGATGTAAATATAGATGTATCAAGAAATATTGAAAGATAAAACCTATAAAAATGTAACGATCCCATCACTAAAACAACAATCCGGTTTTAAAATTCGAACGCAGCCATTAGAGCCCCCTCGAGCAGTCACTGTGACAGTTGACGCTCCCGCCATTTTCACACATTCTAAAACGGACCCTATAATAATTATACACTAAGATTGATTTTACTCCGTTGCAGTCTACCCTCCAAAATAATTTACACGTCATTAAAAGATGTGCCGACGGGAGGTCAAATGCCGTGAAAAACGAGAAAATAATTTATTTGTATCATCTGTGTTTGCTTTGAGGTTTTCTGATCAATTGAAGCTTTATTTCTCATACTAGTTTTGTGCCCGCGGTTTCACCCGCGTAACTCGCGATCCCGTGGGATTTACAAGATAAAAAGGATGTTATTTCAGGTCATAAGTTATCCGTGTACCAAGTTTCATAAAAATCCGTTTAGTAGTTTTTTGCGTGAAAGAGTAACAAACATCCGTCCATACTAGGATTATTTTCCGAAATTTCCCGATCGTTCTTGTTTTTTAAACCCCAATATCAATAATTTCGTGTGTTATTCCAATGCAAATCATAATATTCCTTTTCCTTGTTTCAGATCGATTTTATGGTATGTTTTATCAAAATACTTTTTTTGGCTCTACCTTTTCTATTATTCCACCTTGCGCTTACCATAGACATTTTTTTATTTATGATCTAATCATCCATGCCGCTTCCGAACCACGGTTTCAAATTTCGAACACCTATCTGTCCATCTAACTAACCTCTCAAACCGATAGTAACTAGACCCCAAACACAGCAAAACCATTAGCCATAGACAAGCATAAACAAGGGCATAGCAGTAGCCGTATCGAAAATCATAGATAAAAATCGGAGCCAAAAAAGCCCATGTCATACGGATTAGCTGGGCATTGTTACAAACACAATCGTATATCTATCTCTGTCTGACGCACGTCTAGCGACATACAATAGAACGGGACGGCTTCAGTCCCAAATGTGACAGTTTGTATGAAATGTTTGTTTGGAATAGTTACAATGGGGACATTTCAAATGGATTTTGTATTCTTTTTACTTTTTAATCCCTGAGCAAGTTTGAAATGAAGTTTGGAATGTTTTGTTCTAGTGAACGATCACGTTTTTTGAAATTGGAATCAAAGGTGTTTCATTGCATTCCATATTTTTCGAAAAAATGATAATAACGTAGGAAAAATTAAAGCATAATTAAAATATAATAAAAATTATTACAATATAAATCTATCCTCAACACAGAACAGTACCGGCAGGAAATAATGAATAAGTCATGATTCAAAATAAAAAACCAAAATAAGTCGCTTGCTAAACCAATTCCGTAACAGCTCCAAATAAAAACCTAACAAGCGTGTAATCCGAAACAATCCATTCCAAACTTGAATTTCAAAAAGAAAATCCATGCTCACTTTCGTTGTCTATGGTTCACAACAAAAGCTTTAGTTTCACTCGTAGCCACGCAGTCTATCTTTGTCCATTCATTAGACAACATCTAGACAAAAATATGGCATTTTAACACGCGTTCAAGCGATTCATCATAGACTTTGGCCTCTAAATAGAGATGTTAAGATTTTTCGTGTAATTTAGTATGAGTAATGACCGTCTAGTTAATTATTTAATTTGTATGGGATTACATAGGATTAGTAAGTAACCTACATTTTTGTATGGACTGCGTGTAATGAATAATGAGTTGAGTCTTTGATTCTGTTTGTGATTGAGACGTTCCATTTTCAAAGAGCGAAACACTTTAGAATTCGGTTCTAGTTCAAAAGTATTTATTTTTAAAAAAGTTAATTTTTAAAAGAGTTTGTTAAAACTTAGGCCTATATAGGTAACGTTTCTTTAGGCTTAGATTATTTTGTTATACTGTAGTCTTCATGTAATAATAGAATAAATAAATAATGCCGGACAATTCATCTAGCCCACAGCTAAGCAGAGCTTGTATTATGGGTACTAGAAGACTGATATACAATATAATTACATATATAGATATTTTTATTATACATAGAAAGCGACCAAAACACACTGAACAAATATCTGCAGATCGTACAAATATTCGTCCCGGCGGTAATCGAACCAGCAACCTCCTGTTTATTTATATCGATATAAAAGCACTGCCGATATCCTTTTTCAACACTAAAACTAAAACTCGATAAACATTAATAATATAGCATGATAAGTGGTAACCGGTTTTGTCAAGTTCTTTTGAAATGTTTATAGGTATTTTAATTGTAGGTATAACTAGTAGTTTACTTCTATATTAAGTTTCGTCGAATAGTAGATAGCTTTTGATATATGGAATACGAGAATTTAATAAAAAAATATCTTCGATACCTTTTTAAAATGAACTTTACTTACACAACATCAGTGTCTATTGAGCGACCATACCAAAATTAGTTAAAATCGTTAAAAACCACAAAATCAATGTCTATCGACCATAACCAAATGTAATTAAATCGTTTAAAACCTCTCAACCTTTTAATATCCCTGGTAAAATTTTTAAAAACATAATTCTGATTTTCCGGAGCTCGTAACACAGAAGCGGGCAACATTAACATAATGTGATGAACCGGTGTACATTAACACGTTCCGACGATGTTTCTAATTTATTGTGTTCACCGGTTTTTGGTAGAGTTGGGAAGAGGTTCTCGATTTATAATATACCAGTGATACGCCTCGGCTTCGCACGGGTATTTACCAAAATTTGGAAATTTTTACACACATGTACACACATTTTTGAAATTTTCAGGCGGATCCCTAAGATTTTTGAAAATATCCTATAGCCTATGTTCATCACAGATAATGTAGGATTCTAATTGTGAAAGAACTTTTCAAATCTGTGCAGTACTTTCGAAGCATATTCAATTCAAACAAACAATCAATCGATTAATTTCTCTTTATAATAATAGTATAGATAGCTTTTGATATATGGTACCTACGGCTTTGGTCACGCGGTAGGTACTTGGTTGAAAAAATCCTAAAACTAATCAGATTCAGATTCAATAACTTTATTTCTTTAGGCTTACAAAATAAGCACTTAGACAAGTCAAATTTCAAACAGATAATTATTAAAATAAGAAATAATTTGTTATTGATTCTCTTCACTTCAATTTTTTGTCCACTAGTGGAAGAAGTGAAAAAGAAACCACTAGTACATTCTATACAACTTATGTGTCTAATACAATTTTTGTTTTGCCTATCTAAATCTAGTTTAATATGATTTAGATACATAATATTCGCATCCAAACAGCTACAAGTCGTAATTCTTTAAGCAGCCAGGTACTAAACTAATTTTGGCGAAGAGAAGCAATGTAAATATTATTGCCCTCTTAATACATTTTTAGTTTTGCATCAGTATTGCCATAATGCAGCAAAATTCAGCCAGCGTCTCAGGGACGCTTCCGACTGGTCACATTTCAGATTTCAGTAGGTACTTTATTTCAGGCTTACAATATAAGTACCTCAACAAGTCTAATGTCATAAGTACAATCGATACCATATTTCATACAATTATTGCCATAATCTTTATTCAAATATAAAATACTACCGACCCGCTCCGGCTTCGCACGGATACAATTTGATACGAAAACCTTTCTCTTGAAAAAAATCATCAAACTCCATTGCGTAGTTTTAAAGATCTAAGCATACAGACAGACAGCGGGAAACATCTTTGTTTTAATAACAATAATAATAATAATAATCGTTTATTTCAGACATAACTATAGGAACACAGTCCTTTTTAAGTCTTTTTAAGTTCTTTTGTTTAGAGAAGATATAAGATGTTATTAATTTTCGCTTCACTTAAATTTTTTTTAGGCAATTTGAAATAGACATGGATCTGTTGTGCTAGATTGTATCCAACAGTCATCACATCAGTTAGCTTAATTGTTTCAATTGTAATGATAAGTTCTTTTTTATGTACCCTTTGCTTGTATTTTTTTGTAATAAAGCCCTATTTTATTTCTTAGCGTGATTTTGATTAATAATACGCAGCTACAATACAAATAATAATTAAGTTAGAATGTTAATTTAAGTATCTTGAATAAATAAGATCTCTTTTGTCTCTGTCATCGTACATTATTTAAAAAGAAATGAAATTATGCAAAGTGACTAGGTACTTATATTTCGGCGGCTTTTTTTAGCGGCTTTATTATTTTATTGCTATTTTAATTTATTTTGCAATAACTTTAATTTACTAAAATTGTCGTTAAAACTGATCAAAATATTAATGCATTAAAAACTTATCGGTTATATCTATAAATTTAAATGACAGACCGTGAAAAATAAATCACATCAATTTATTGCCAATAAATAAAATTAGCTATGATTAATCTTAATTTGTATGAATAATTTAAAAATAATAGCATTTCCAATCAATGTGGTTTATTTGCAAATAAATTATTTGGCTTGTTATTTGATGTCTTTAAGGTTGTCAATTTTGAAAAAAATACCGATCAGTTTAAAAATACGGTTGACAGACTTACTGTTGACTTGACTTAGTTAAAATAGGTAAAATAACCATTATAACCATATTCTTTGCTTTAAATTTTAGCTAAGATTATACGTCTGCCAAGTAATTTTAGAAAGCATCTTATTTGGTCATAGTTTAAGTTTAAATCTCAATAAAAACAGTAGGGTAGATAAAAGTGTTTGATACTAGTGCTAATCGATAAATACGACTCCAGAAATTGTAATAAGTTGTCTTATTTTTAGATAATACGAAAACTGGCATTGAATTCAAAAGCTAATCCTTTTCACCACCAAAACTCGTATCGATTTCAATAACTAAACCATTTTGCTGCAAATGGATAGATTATTTGACCTAAATGGGTAAAAATATTTATCGTGATAACAGCAACACTAACTACTCTACTCAGAGGCAAACACGTTCTAATTTAGGTATTTTTGGAAGGTGTACAGTAAATACGGTATTTTTAAGCCGATCTAACAAGTTAATTTATAAGTCTTAATTTAGGTTAGGCTACCACCCAGAATAAGATTGTACACATTTAATTAAATTATTAAATTCCATCATTATTATAAAGTCCAAGTCAATCAGTAACAGGGCAGTGGACAAACCAGGGAACAATATTACAAGAATCAATTAAACTATTAAAAAAACAGTCTAATTAGCAAGCCAAAGAAAAATATATAACTGAAGAAAAAAGAAATAGCGATAAACGACACGTCTGCACCGCACTAAAGACATGGCAAGACTGACATTAGAATTGCATGAATGTGAACGTGAACTTGCAATTTATTTTCGTTATCTACAACCAATCACATTCGTTTCTTTATTTTCCTATTAGCTCAACTCGATGAATGAATTAACTATTATATTTTATTTAGTTATAAGGTAGATTTCGTTTTAGTAGGATTAAATTGTTCAATACCATATATCTTAAATTAGATTTAAACACATCGTAAACAATTTCATGACCTAACGGATATAATTCCAGTCGTAAAACCACAATAAATGCATCTCTTTAGTGCTTTCTATGAGATGTTATAAAATATTTTCTATACCCTCAATATAATTCTCCTTATAGTTTCTTAATTTTACTGCCTTTCCAATTTTATCGACATCCAAAAAATGGATTATATTTTCGTTTATTCATTTTTGTGTCCCATCTCTAGTCAACTATTTGAATGAAAATTTTAGTAAACTTAGTATTTTTGCCAAATTATTGCTAATGATTTGTTTTACATGGATCAATTGCATACCAAATTCTTACAGAGTTCGAAATTTTTGTCTATTTTTGTAATATATTGAATTATACTTCTATCTTATTCTTTCTGTTTTCTAACCACTGTTATATTTGCTGTACTGTTTTGGATGAATCTTTTCATATTTATTTAATTTATGCTATAATTCTAGGCACAGTAAACTTACTCGCGTAAAATCTTTATACACAGAAAAACACAATGAAATTCCCAAATTATAACTAGTATTTAAAATTAAAATAATTCAGCTAACTACAGTTGGAAACAATCTACGGATAGCTCAGCTGATCTACATCAATACCAGTCGGAAGCGTCCCCAAGACGCTGTCTGCATTGCCTCGCTGTATGGCAATGCTGATGCGCTGCGCCAGATACTGACCAGCTCTCGGGTCACTCGTCGCTTCGTCCAGACGCTCTGCAGTTTTTATTTAATCCGTAGGACCTGAGTACGGTTGAAGCTTACTAAGATTATCAAATTACATACACCTAATAGGCTAACAGACTATTCATAGCTCTAACTTTGACAAACAACTCCGTTTACAATATTTTGCCACATAATTCACAGGATCGATTCCCGTCTCGGAACAAATATTTGTACGATCTGCAGATATTTGTTCAGGGTGTTCTGGTATATTAAAAAAATATATCTATATATGTAATAAAATTGTATTATGTATATCAGTCATCCTAGTACCCATAACACAAGCTCAGCTTAGCTTGGGGCTAGGTGATGCTGTGTGGATTGTCCAGCATTATTTATTTATCTTCTGTCCGCAGGCGTGAATCCAAGAAAGCAGAGAAGAGAACGGACCACCTTCACGAGAGCGCAGCTGGATGTCCTAGAAGCGCTGTTCGGGAAGACGCGGTACCCTGACATCTTCATGCGAGAGGAGGTGGCTCTGAAGATTAACCTCCCGGAGAGTAGGGTTCAGGTTAGTTACTGATATATTTATATGATGATGCTATGTGGATCTGGACTACCAGACGTGAATAATTTATAGGTAAAGTTATAGGTGTGCTCCTTAGAACTTGTCAAGTAACAGTTTATTCATTAATTTATTTACGAACCCGCGAGTTCTATCAACAATTTATACGTTGGGTTACATTACTGGTTTACAAGACGACTGATATACTTAATATATACACAAATATTTTTAATTATACGTAGTAAAAATACCTTTGCCGCGAGGTTGTAACCTCTTCGCCCACCGCGCTAGAAAGGTTGTCAAAAAAAACAGATTTACAGTTTTTTTTTTAATTTTAGTAACTTTATTTCTTTAGGCTTATTAAAAAAGCACTTAGACAAGTCAAATTTCATTACTTAAGTATAACTTACATAACTTAAGTAGGAAAATAAAAAAATATTTGGAAAAATTACTGAAGTTGAACTGAAATGTACTATTTACCGCACGTTGGCGTAAAACCTAGTACGCCCCATCGTACTAGGTTTTTACGCCTTACAAAAGTTAACAGGTTAAGTAGGTACATAGACTTTTCCCCGAATCGTTCTTCAATTTGTTTTATCGCCAACAAAACAAATATATAATAAACAAAAGGCCAAGTTTATAAGACTAGTATTTAATCCCATTAATTAATTACAAAAATCTTATACTTATGAATTACAAAATATCCGTCGTACCAAAACCAAATCCGAGGATTATTAAGTTCCAATTAACTACAGATATCGCCTCATCATAATCGTAATTATAATCCGTTATAATGGAAAACCACCCAAACCGAGACCCATTAGAATAAAGTTGATAAAACTCGATAAAAACTTCAAAGATCCATCAGCTACGACAGTTCACGCTCGACTGAGCACCAGATTTGTTTTAAACGCTCTTTTTATACGAACATGGATGGTGCATTAGCGCCAATTGAGTTACGCGTTCCAATTTTCGTATTTGAAAATCGAATTATTCAATTGTTTGAAGTTGAGAACGCGCCGGATTTAATGGTGCGCTTTACAAAAATCATTCCTCCGTCAGCGAATTCGAAGTTTAAACTTTTTTTATCAAAATCTTCATCGCCTATCAAAAAGTTCGTCTGAGATTCAATCTTCATACAGCATCATTATATTTTTGCAACTGGTCACCCTACGATAACTTCCCCTACGGTTAATTAGTTAAAGGCCCTTAGTTTAAATTCAAAGGTATGCTACGCCCAATTATTCGGCATCAGTCAACGGATTAGTTCGAAGAGCTTAACGAATCAACTTATCTATTGCATCTGCTTTTAATTGGCGATAAACAAACGTTTTAGCCTAGCAAGTGGTATTTTGACATTAGATTGAGAGATTTAGTTCGCGTCAACCGAGTACTTTTTGATTCGGTAACTTTTTGAAAATAAACGAAAACTTTTACGAAAACAATCCTAGAAAAATAATGAAAAACAGCTGGGGTGACTAATATAGTATATTCAAACCATAAAACAGCATCATACTTTAAATCCATTATGGGCAACGTGCGGCCCGCGGGCCGGATCCGGCCCGCCTCGACTTTAGACCCGGCCCGCGAGACATTTTGAAATTTCGCGCGAAAACAGAGTACACACGCTGTAACTATAGACCACTAAAGTGAAATAACATGAAAATAACAAACACTTCAAATAAATGATAATTATTTGTGTTTGAACTTCAGAAACAAGTTTATTAATGTCTGGACAAATTCCACTTGTGCAGCGTGCGTATGCAATAAATAGGTAACACAACGAAAGACGCAATGGCATCGCAGTATCGTTTGTAGCCTCACAGATTACTTGTCATCCCTTTCACACTTAACGAAATCTAGTACGTAAGAAGAAGTGTAGCATTATTACTCATTTCGACAGCCAGTCAAATTACAAATCGTTCGCGAGAAGAATCGCAACAATTTTTCTCGATGATGAAGACTAATAAGTCAAAATGCCGTACGAAACTCACAGATGAAAATCTGGAAAACTCGTTAGGTACGCCTCTGCACAAGTGGAATTTGTCCAGACATTAATAAACTTGTTTTTGAAGTTCAAACACAAATAATATCACATTAACCGTTACACATGATCCCCAACCCGTATGCCCAGCGTGGGGATTATGGGCAATAACTACTATTATAGGCTGGTGATGTTGATGTTGAACCGTTACGCGTAAAAAATTTTAGAGGTTATTTATTGTTTACCTATGAAAAAATCTTTGTATTTCTTGTTATGTATGGCCCGCAGCTGCATTTATATATTAAGTTTGGCACACAACTTACAAAAGGTTGCCCATACCTGCTTTAAATAAATAGTAAGTACACGGGCACTTACTACAAAGTCTACGACCTACTTGCGGGTAAGGAAGCGAAACATGGGTAGAACACATTTTTACCTAATAAAATTCTGGTGATCCTAACCAAAGCATCCCTGAATACTTCCTGCATAGTTTTACTGAAACTACAGCCACTACATAAATATACAAAAAATTAATACTATGTAAAGTGATCCAACAAAGGCTTTGGATATAGTACACCATGACATTTTACTAGCCATATGGCTACATACCGGTCCTTTGTCACATTAACCATTAATATTAGTCAAACGATACCTATATTAGCTACCAAAATCAAAGTATCGGTACATTCAGCACCGTGCCAGTTCATACGCACCTCGGATTAGCGCAGGGGGCGCGTTCGGCCCCATTGTGTTCCTTCCCCCTAATGAGTTGATAACTTTTGTGCAAAAGAGCAGTTGGGTCGTCATTATTATTGGCTTTTTAAGTGATTTCAACTATGATTTTGTTAAGTTTAGATTGTGTTTCGCCGTTATAAAAAAATCTAGTAAGAAATTTAATCATATCTCATAATTTTTCGATAGCGACTTTAAATTAACGAGTATTTTTAGACTTACGTGGAGCTACTAGTAGTTTGCTAGTAACGTGATGAAAGAAGTACTAGAAAAATATCCCAATACTTAGATACTCATATTTTATAGAACTAGGTACTTAGGATTACTCTACGTTAAATATATGAATAATGCCAGTAGATATTTTTAGACTATAGGCTCAGCGACTGAGCATTGACTATTTGATCCTGAAAATTAGAAATCTCCCTCAAAGATAAGCTTTTTCTCGTAGTTACTTTTGAATAATCTGTGTAACAGACGTGTTGTTGCCAACAAGGTAACAGATGGGGCTATTTGTGTCGATTTTTCCGCGGTTTTGAACATCTATGAGGCCACCTCATAATCGCGGTGCATCTGTTGCTATTTTTGCATTCTCTATATTTATTATTCTATTTTCAAATCAGTAATATACCTCTGTAGGTACAAGGTACAAAGTTATATTACTTATTTGAAAATAGGATGATATAGGCTGGCTGGCACCTTATCGTTGAAAATACGATAGATTTTGTAGCTTTTGCTGGTAAACAAACTGTGATCCAGTTTTACAAATCCAAATTATAAATCCAAACATTGGAGTAAGTCCTTTTTACAATTAACCTCAGTCTTTGCGCTACTTCATAAACTGCTTTAAAATATTAGTTTCTCAAAAGCTATTAGTATTATTTAATATTTTAGAGAATTAAATAAATTGACTTCTTGAAAACAAATAAACACACGATATCGAATTCGAAACATTCGTAGAACCTACAATTTAATTTTATTTTAGTTTGATAGGTTAGCTTACATATACACCAACCTCTTACATATCGACGCAGCATGCAAAATAAGAGCAGGGTCTACTAAAAAAATTATTAAACTCATAGACTTAGAAAAAAGTTCAGACGTAATCCTATCAAATCAAACTTGATTCCTAACAATGGCGGAATGACATTGAGTGTCAGTGTATAGAGAGTTGCCAACAAAAGAAAAAAATACCCATAATTTTTATAAATATTCTTCGTAATAATGGTTTAGGTACATATGAATATGTAAATTATAATGATCATTTTAGGTACTGCTTTAGCCACGGTAATCGTGTTTATTAGTCCTACTTTTTATAATTTTCAATATACGCCAGCGCTTTATTTTTATTTATTCATTTAATTAGAACGGTCATACAACCACTTACACTAACTAATTAAAATTAATTAATACAATAAGTATCGCACGAAAGTGACAATAAAATCTGGATTAGGTTAATGAAAATAATAATTTAACAAATTCTATTTAAAATATTAATTATAATTATTTATTGTGCTAACTGCAGTGAATTTGATTGTTCCCGGGATTAAATAGTAACCCCTATTTGCTAATCGAAGAAATTTCAACAAAATCTGTTCAGGCTTCTGAGTGTGTGTGTAGAAGTAACAAACATAAACACATCCAAAGTCTCCGTTCCATGTTTAATTTTAGTTTGAATAAATTATTCTTTGTGCCTATTAACTGGCTGACAACATTTTCTGCCTGCGGCTTCGTATACGTTGTTCATATGGAAATGCCTAACCAATATAATTAAAAAAATCAAATAAAAATTATAATTATTTAAATGTACATTTGCAGCCACATCTTATGATTGTTACTGGGAATATCAATGAAACGTTTCTAATAATGAAAAAAAAATATACCTACATTATTCTCATATTCATTGTTTATTGATACATAATAAATAAAAAATTATGTATACCTACATAATGCCCGAATGCTTTTACATGAAAAATCTTTATGCATACTGCATGCTACTCTAGATTTAGTATGATTCAAATTATTTTAATTATGAGATTCTCTGATTATGCGAATTCAATTTAACTTCCAATTTTCATCACCCGGAAATCTGAAAAAAATATTGACTATTAGTATGCCCCACGGCTATCGATAATTTCGATATAACATCTGCGTAGCATGATCGTCAGTAAAAGTATTATCCAAACGGGTTCAGCTATTTTGGAGGTTAGCTCAAATAATAAACAAACATAGGTATTTCGAAATTCGTATCCCTAAAGCTAAGCTATTGTATAGATATCACAAAGTGAAATTCAATATCCTAATTATATTTCGAATACTTAACACATATTATTTTATATAACCAGGATGGTGAAATGCCTATTTACCTGATTCATAATTTAAAGTCAATAAAATATGAGAATTAAAACATTTTTAATATCCTCCCACACTTACTGGAAAATTTACATGTTTACATGGTGGCATCACTGGCTAGATTTTGTGCTTTTTAGTTTGATTTTTATGTTGATAATAATTTTGCGTCATATCGAAATAATAAGTTGGTGAAATAAGAAATTTATCTACGAAATGTGATCCGGTGTTTTTTATTGACAAACGCATTGTGATTTTGGCAACATCTGACCACACAAGACGGCGTTTTTCATTTTGTTTTGATTTGTTTAAATGATGTTATTAGGTTCGTGTCTATGGGCGTTATGGCGGCGACTGACATACTATTGGAATCATAGACAGTATGTCAGATACCGAGTGCTTCTTTTTATTTTTTATGAGACTCCTTCCGAACTTATTCATACTTTCATGATTAAACTATTAAAAATCGGACCTAACAGTCTAAAGTTTACAGAATCGGGCTAGACCCAAAACAGAACAGTAGCAAACACCTCAACCCTAACTCCATAACCACAGAATATGAAATAGTACTACACCATAACTCAGTGTAATGGTGTAATCCTAATCTCAAACAGTATAATTGAACCGTAGGGCAGTAATCACTAGTAATGTGTGTTTGTCTTACTGTGTTTGTTGCGCTGTGGCGGGGTTCGACTTTTGACACATGCATACAAAATGGCTGCCTTTTAGAAACCGTTTTCTTTCCGGAAACCGTTTAAAACGGAGTTCTTTTTTTAAACATTGATCCAAGGAAATAATACAATCAATTTGGTTAGTAATGGTCAAATGAACGTTGTCTCTCTATCTTTGTTATGAATCTGAAAATGAGCTGAAATTTAGAATTTTTTTTAACAAAAATTCAGTAATAGTGTAACGACCTCTATGGCGCGGAGGACAAAAGCCTGCAGCACAGGAGGTTGCGCATTCGATTCCCGCCTCGGGAAAAATGTTGGTACGATAATGTCAACTAGTAGGTACCCATAACACAAGCTGTCCTTAGATTGGGGCTAGATGATGCTGTGTGGATTGCCCAGCATTACCTATCATACAATTACTATAGGATATAGAATAGGCTATGTATATAACACAAAAAACTTAGCTAACAAACATAAAACTGGGACAACTTATAGTCTTATTGATATTGCTGAAGGGAAATCACAACCTTGTTAGTCCACTGCTGGACAAAGGCCTCCTTGATCAACCTTGACTAAATAATGCTCACAAAAACCTTTCCCAACAGGTCTGGTTCAAGAACCGAAGAGCGAAATGCAGACAGCAACTACAGCAACAAACCAGCAACCAAATCACCAGCAAGTCCACCGCTTCAGCCAAAACCAGTTCATCATCAGCCTCCATCAAAAACACCTCATCATCATCCAATCCTAAATCGACTAAAGCAATCACCAGCACCTCAACGACCAATACAACAACCACTCCCAACCTACCCACCCCCACCACCTCCGTAAGCCCCCCCATAAACGTCATATGCAAAAAGGAGTCCGCGAACTACGACAGTTCCGTCAAAAACCATCAGCATTACAACGATGTAAGGCTAAAAGACTCCTCCCCAGACGTATCCAACCTCCATGGTTACGGAGTCACGCCCAAGCAGGAGTTATACAGCAGTCCAAAAAGGTTGGATTACAGCAAACTCGACTACACAGATAAGTCGTTTGGCAGTAACTTAGTGAAGGATCAGTATAGCACGCGTTTGACGGGAAACTTAACTCCTTTAGGGTCCAATTCCTCGATCATGACCACCCCGTCCCCTCCTATTACCCCCCAGAGCTTGAATGGGCCAGGGAATGTCTACCACCCGGATAATTACAATAGTTTCCACTGGCCGGGGAGCTCAGATTATATTAGAAGCTACTCATCATCACATCACCACCAGGGGTATGGACAGAGCGCTTACAATTCGCCGTATTATCCGAGTCAGGTAAGTTCAAGTTTCTTTGCTTTTTTTTTAAATTACTAGCTGTAATACGGCTTCGCACGGGAATTTAACAAAACTTGAATTTTTCTTGCATTTCCTAATTTTTTTTATAATATTCTATAGCTTATGTTCATGAGGGAAATTTTTGGATTAATTAATGGTGAAAATTTTTTAAAATCAGTCCAGTATAGTTTCGGAGCCTATTCAATTCAAACAATCAAATCTTTCCTTTTTATAATATTAGTACCTATAGACAAGTGAAATCTATTTTAGACAATATTGAATAAGTGTCTTCCAGACTTTTTAATCTTCTAGACTCTATACAAAGGTAGCCTGAAAGAGATCGCTGTTAGCGATAAGGCCGCTGATTGTGGCACACTAGATATACCTAGTTAGTATTTAGATCTCGTTTAATTATATCTATTAGTAATTATTGTTGTATCATTATTATATTCTACCTTTGGCCATTACCTCACAAAACCTCATAATTACGGTCAAACGAAGGTCAATGGTAATAATGAATTTATCTCTTAATATACCTGATATAGGGTTCTAACTGGACTACGAGTAGGTACCTATGTATTTACGTCTAAAAATTTCAAGTTCTAATACCTTAAAATGTTCTCCAACCAATTACCCACCTACCTACTACAAACAAAACTAACAGAATCGTCTTTCCAGATGGAGTACTTCAACGGTTCAGCGGTCAACCAATCCCACGGCAGCCACAGCCACAACCTAACAACCAACGGCAACCAGCTTTATAACCAGGTTTCCTTCGGCAACCCTTCCCCGCCCGCCGCTTGGCCCTCGCACCACAACATACTTTCTTCCGGACCGGAATCCCCTGAAAACCAATCACAGAACAGCCCACACTTGAGCATGCTTCAAGCAAGTCAAATATCGAACTTTTCTAACAGCGGCAACAGTTATTTCGCGCCGGAAAAGTACGGAATAAACATGGTTTAGTGTTTTCTAGTCGTTTTGTAGTTTTCTTGTAAATAGTTTTTAGTTTTGTAGGGAGTTTCGTTGATTTTTGAACGACTGTTTTGATAAAAACAAAGGGTAAAACCTTTTCATTTGGATTCCTTTTTCAAACGAAAGAAACATTGAACTGTTTTGAATAAATTTATGGTAATTTTAGAGATACCAGTTAGTTGCAATGTTTTACCCAAATTTTGATAGGTAACATACACATTAAAAAAAAACCGCTCTAGTTATTCTTGCTGAAAATTCATATCATTGTTCTTCTAAGTAGTAGGTACTGATGTTAAATTCACTGCCTACATTGAAATATATTTTCACCAAGAATATCTAGATTCTCTAACTCATACTTACAGATTCTTTTTAACATTTTTAATACATTTGCACTCGTTAGAACTTATTTATTTCTTATAACAATGTGTTCAAAATGTTATACTAGAATTTGTAAGCATGATGTAAGCACTTAAAAATGAAACAAAACCAACGAATTCTCTACAAATCTAACCTTCAATCTATTGTAATACATACGATAATTCTGATTATGGATAAAGTTTGAGATCATGTTTTGAGGCAAACGGTATAGAAATGTTCTAAAATCGAAGATTTTATTTAAGTAAACGAATATTAACTTAAGCTTTATCCAAAATCACGTGAAATCTAAACCTGATAATTTATAAAAACAATCGACGAATTTTCAACGAAAGATATTGTAGAGCGAGAGGCCTAAACTGAAACGAAAAGGAAAATTCCTTGCCATATTTAAATGAAATTCCACAAAATATTATAAGAATTGTATAGAGATTTCTTTCGTATTCGCTTTATGCCTATGTAAAACACCTGAGTCATATCAATTATAAAATTTTAGGCTATGTTTAGTGAAATTCGCTAAGTTATCAAGCAAAATAAGAATAGTTTATTATTGTAAATAATTACAGATAAGAACTTTATTTTGTATATGTGTGTGCGAATGTAAAATGTGACTTATTATTATATCATAGAATAGAAATATCTATTTTCTTTATTTCGAAGCCAGCGAACCACATTGTATAGTTTAATTTTATTTTCCTAATAATTTGTAACAATATAGAATGAATTTTACTTATTTTTCAGCAATAGTTTACAATTTATGAATAAAATATTTATTCATTTTAAGAGAAACGCTAGATTTTTCTATAAAATAAGCGTTTTCATATATTTTCAATGCAATTTATCACAAGTAAGTACAAAAATGTATACTTCGTATAATCTTCCATCATGGAAGACTTACGCAAGCATTTACATAAAACATTTTGTTCCTATGATTTGTTAAAAAACAGCGTCTGTGTCAATATTGCCATTTTCAACATAGTTTTCCTAAGAAATTCCAGTCGTCAATCAGATTTGCCGACATTTGACGCGAGCTTTTCATTGGTTCCTGAATTTTGAAAATGGAATACTTATGCATTTTAATCTAATTTTAACAAATCTTAAAGAGATTATTAGTTATTTAATATTATTATTTTGAAATTGTAGTATTTAAATGTAATGAAATTTGTAATTTATAGTAAATTTTAAGCTTGGACATAGCTAAGTTAGTTGTAAGCGTCGTTTCTGTAACGCGTTGGATGAAAAGTCAGTGTATTTTTTTTAAGTTAAGTTGTATTAATTACTGATAGCTATTCAAATATTGAATCCGAATATATGCATATAAAATACAGTCATGTGTTTTATTTTATTTTCATACCTTAAAATTTCGCAATCTGTACACATAAATCTAATAAATCTTTCACGGAAGAAAAAGTTTTTGTTATAATGTCATATCAAATAATGCCAAATAATTTCAAAAATAGAAGGGCTATACACTCTGGTCGTGGTTGAACTATTTTTTGACATTACGAAAGCGTGCTGATTGGAAATGAAGACAATGCAGAAAAGTGGCAAAACAAAACAATATTGCCATATCAAAGAAGTCAAGTCTAATAAAAACCTCATTTTAGAACGAACTTTTGATATCCATTTATTTGTTTTTTTTTAAAGCACGACTCTAAAGCAAGACTTCCTAAGACTTTTGACAGAAGAGACGCTTGTGTATAGATACTAGCTTAAGGTTAGACTAACTGCACTAAGTATAAACAAATTTAAAGTAGGTATTAAAGCCAAACGAATGTATCATCTGATGAGATCAATACCTAAAATCTATTATATGAAGGCTTCGTCGATAGATGAGTTCCCATACTAAATAGTGCCAAAATGATTTGTTTTTAGTATCATAGTTTCACCATGGTCTGATCAACACTCCATAACATAACTGACACTGGCCGTAGAGTAAAAGCAAGCAGCGGAGCCATAATAAAAAAAGAGGTTGAATATATTGCGCACGGTTTACTTATTGATTTTTTGACGCGGATCCCTAATTTTTTTGAATATATTATATAGCCTATGTTCAGCTGGGAAAATTTTGGATTCTAATGGTGAAAGAATTTTTCAAATCGGTCCAGTAGTTTCGGAGCCTATTCAATTCAAACAAACAAACAATCAAATCTTTCCTCTTTATAATATTAGTATAGATAGATAGTATTTATATTGGTTACTGGCATAAACCTTTTTCAAGACACATTTCTGAAAATAAATTAAATCTAGTTGCATTTTTACATCAAAGAATACATATATTCTTAGTATTTGTGCTGATAAGTATTTTGAAAAAAGCTTTTGGCAGGAACCTAGGTAAATAAATACCATTCTTATAGCAAATCATAGTGAAAATATTCTCAAATTACAAATTAATAATCATTTTTGTAATACGTTATTATGGGAATTTCATCCGTCGCCGTAGCCTTAAGATTTTTACCTGTTGTCCTTACAGAGTTGAATAAACATTAAAAATCATCCAATTGGATAACACCGTATTTCTACGTGTTTTGGATATTGTGCGCTTAGCTATTATTCCTACACCTTGGGTTATACTTATACCTTCAAACGTAGATAGGTTCTGAATTCTTTTTGTAAAGTTTGCCAACTAAAATGCAAAACAATTCGCTAAAAAAAAATAATTACCTACGTACAAGTAATTGATAATGCTAAATAAATAAATAAATACCTTGGTACAATAAATAAATAAATAAATACCTTGGTACAATAAATAAATAAATAAATACCTTGGTATGTACAAATAAAAAATAAAGAAAATTCTAAAACTGATTTTTCTTACAAAGACTGTAATTTTATCGCACAACACGTTATTAAATTCTGCGCATACTTATAAGTAAATGTATAATTAATTATTTAATTAAGGTAATATTTCAAAAGGTAAATGACCTGTTAAAACCACAGTGTACCCAGAAGGTAAAGTAACACGAGCCGAGTTCGTCGCCTGAAGCCAGAACGTGATGACCTGTGACATGTCACAGTATACTGTGGTGTTGTAACTCTATAGGGCAGGGAAAACAATAGAGGATACAACCAATTTATCGTGTTGGCTTCATAAAACATTTGAATTTAGAATGTTTATTTTTTCATTCTATTTTAACCACGTATATGTGTATATGTGCGTACGCACATATATAAAATTCTGTGTAACGTGAAAAAAGTCTTATTTTGTTGGTAGCGTTATGATTTCGTTCGTGGAATCTTTGAAATAAGAATCTTCTTGTAGAGTTTTTAAATTAATAAGTACCTACCTACTCTGAGAGTGCTTTTCTCTACCAGGACCTTTATTCACTTTTGCCAATCCCAACGCGTTTCACATAATATATGACAAGACAGCGGCGTGGAAACGAACAAAATCGTATTAAGACCACTTGTGACGTCCACGATTTGGGCAAGGAATCTCATAATTCATAGCGAATAAGGCCCCAGCAGGTCAATTGAAATGTGAAAGAAATTGTAACACTCACTCATACAATTTTTTCTTCACATTTTAACATTATTTATCAAAATGCAGCCAACGAGCAAAAACTCACAAATACATCTGAGTGGTGTTTCTTATTCCGTTGAGCGAAAGTTCATGCCCAACTTTTAATAATAGGCACCCAATATCCACTATTTTAATAAGCTGGTTCAAAAAAGCTACAATCAGTAAGTAAAGAGCATACAATCATTATTATGTCCATTTTTTTATACCTTCATACAGTCTAAATCTTGGCCGCAAGGTATATTATTTTTGCACTTGGCGGACATCGAACTTACAACCTTCTACGAATGCGGTTATACTTCGCTGATTGCGCTACTGGATTCGACAGAGAGGAAGGAAATATAGAGAAAAGAGAGAAATGGGCTGCAAATAAAAGATGAAAATAAATGGACATAATATATTAAGCACATAATTAATCTGGTAGTTTCTGATAATAAAGGATAAATTATGAAATACCCTACATAAATGGCAGTCACGTTTTTACGGAATATTAAAGAAATATGAAACAACATTAAGCTAAATAAATATTGATAAATTTATGTCGTACACAGTAATCTTCTATATTTTATAACAAGAAACAAACCACCAGCATACAAAACATCTTCAAAAACTGCTAAAGTTCTACCATAATTAGCTGTTAGTAGGTACTGAATGTTCGCTATAACTATAGCTTCACGTCGCAAACATTACTTGTACCCAGTAGATATTCCCTGGAAAATGTATTTTTATTTTACTCTGGCAACACCAGTTAACTAACCCCCTAAAACATTCAGTCAAGATTCAACCTTATAAAAGGGCAATAGAGCAAAGAATACTGTGAGTGTGCTTCAAACTTAGAGCGTTTGAAATAAGAACGCCCAACGTCAAGTGTACGCAGTAACTTTGCAGCTGTATATAGCGACATGTTTCCTTCTCGCTTACACCCGTAGTGTTTTTGTATGCGTTTGTCTCGTTTGGGTGCGGAGTTAAGCCGCTTATCTTCGGCCCGCACGCCTCCCCCCGGCTGCTGCGCGTAACGGACCCATTCTGCAATCATTTTACAAAATTATTGTTTTTTGAATGAATCGAAAATGTCATAATTTTATGGAAAAATACAAAAGATCACGTTACCTACCAAGTAAACGAATGTTTTCGTTTTCACAAAAATAATATAAATTTATAGGCTACTTACATCTCAAAGCTTAAAAATATGACCTAAAGATCACAAGATGCATCTGAGTGCGTTCTAATCTTTTGTACCTACTAATGTCACAGAGTGTGGATATAACTTTTAGGTATCTGTTAATTTTTTCCTCTTGGCCTTATGACCATGAATTTCGAACAAATAACTAAATAGACAAACTTTATAGTAAGCTGAAATCTACAGGGATTTATTTTGAAAACTCCTTTGGACTTTAAAATAAGATCGCAATTTATCTTCAGCCGTGACATAAAGAATCGTCTCATTAAGAGGGCACTCGCATTATCTCCCTTCTATAATGCTAGACAAATTTTTATGTAACTATTAGTAATGATTTTTTTTTTGCTAAACTATTATATTCTTCACAGATTCAATGTCAGTCTGACGCGGCCTGCACTTAGGTACACAACACATCTTACAATATTTTCCTAGATCATCGTAATAATCATCGACAGAGGAAGGGCAAATCGTCTTTCTGTGTATTTTTCGTATACCTATGCTGCGATCACCAATCAGCCTGCAAAGCTTCTTGATTATGGCAATACTAAAATGGTTTATTTGAAGCACTTTCAGCAGCTGTCATTTGGTCAGAGTGTGCTGATGAGATGCACTCACTGTTAACCGGGACTTATGCGTTGTAAGTAGTTAAAAACAAAAAAAAAAAACAAAAAAAAAACAAAAAAAAAAAAAAAAAAACAAAAAAAAAAACAAAAACAAAAACAAACATTGTATTAGACACATAAGTTATATATGAATGTACTAGTGGTTTCTTTTTCACTTCTTCCACTAGTGGACAAAAAATTGAAGTGAAGAGAAATCAATAACATAATGTATAAAATTTGACTTGTCTAAGTGCTTATTTTGTAAGCCTAAAGTTATTGAATCTGAATCTGAAGTTATATTCTAATGGCAAAAATTAAGACGCCATTGATATATTACAGATCAAAACCATTGGCTTTCAGGCGCGCAGCAGCGGGTCAGTGGAATGAAAGATTCAATCCAACATTCAAAATACTTCTATTGTTTTCTTTTATTTTCTATTTTTCAGACTATAACAAATAGATAATCGGTTAAATGAAATAAAACCGACCAAGCGTGACACGAGCTCAATTATAGTTTCGTACAAACGTTGTAATAGTACGTTTGTAGTATAATATCGGTAGATTAGACCTAGTTAACAGTAGGTAGCTATAATTTATATACTAAAATTCATTATAAAATTACCAATATATATAGTGAAAGTCTATGGCGCTCATTAGGGGAGGCCTATGTCCAGCAGTGGACTATTATAGGCTGGTGATGATGATGATAGTGAAAGTCGTCGGGCAATGTGTCTACAAATTAATTAACGAGTAATTTTTTTTCTTTTTCTTACCTGATCTTATCTAGTGTTCTAGTTTTATTGTAATTTTCTTCAAATAAATTAATTTAGGTAAATTAAAATCATTGCACTAGCAACTATGGGGTAAATGAAAGTAACACCACTGAGTTTTTAATA
This sequence comes from Eupithecia pulchellata, assembly GCA_963931895.1. Classification (NCBI taxonomy): domain Eukaryota; kingdom Metazoa; phylum Arthropoda; class Insecta; order Lepidoptera; family Geometridae; genus Eupithecia; species Eupithecia pulchellata. Next base: position 5,838,543 of record OZ007546.1, on the reverse strand, counting down.
AGCAATGACAGCATGCGGCCTCTTGCGTTCGAATTACGAACGAGTGTTCTTTTATTGAAAACTCGAACTCGAATCGAATGTTATTTGTATTTCCAGACAATTGAGTTTTGGTCAGAACTTATTAACTTTTGACTTTTTATTCAGAGAACGAGGCAATACTACGAGTAGCTTCAGCAAGTGGGTTTGCTTGTTTTGCTTAAACGCAAGAGATAATTTATCCCTTAGACAAGAGTGAAGAGAAATCTTTTCTAGACCTTCGTGATAAACCCTTTCTACTTATCAAGTAGGTAAATTAAAAATATTGTGTGAATATTGTAGTCAGCTTTACGGATTTTAACGGAAGACCAGCGCTGGCTAGGTCTCCTATTGGACCTTAGTATTACCTGCTGAGTTAGGGCTTTTTCGTGACAACTATATACATAGGTACATGTATAATCGTGTCTTGTTTTTGTTTCTTCCAGATTGTATTGTTGTTATCTATAAATGTCTTTCTATAATAGAATACACTATTTGGGATCTGCTTATGAAATAGCACGTCCCAAATTTTGGGAGGTTAGGTAATGCAAAGGTTGGAAAGCCGGCTACTAGGGTAAAGAAGTTGTCAAAACTTAAAAGACTACTCGATTACCACCATCATTACACAAACCACCAAACCCCAGATGTATCAAGAAAATGAATAATAAATCCGCGCCACAGACAATAGAGGCATTAGGGCCATAGACAAGAGATCGCAATACAAGGGGTGAGCACAATCGGCACGTCAACTCTATTATTTATGGATTCTTTAACATGTAAGGACTATCGTATGACGGGGGAGTGAATCGGACATTTGGTAAAGGAAGTGTTTCTTATGCACCGCTGGTTTGAGGGGGATTAAAGCGAAATTGTTTCTGGGTTTTCGCGTCTGTTAGGTTGGCAACAGCAAATTCTATTTGAAAAGTTGAACAGGAAATTCGAAGTTAGAATTTCGAATACCCATCCATTATAGTTAGGTAAATAGGTTATTATAGGTATTTGTTTGCCATACCCTAGATTTGTTAAAAAGCAATATGTGAGTGGACTCTTAGGGGTAGTTTTATATGAAAGTACTAGGACAAGTTGATATTAAAATATTTCGTACGGATCATTTTCTTAGTCAACATCGAAAAATGTCTATGACGCGCAGTTGTTACTAGAGGATATTTTTGTTTAGATAAATTTGTTTTAAATAAAACTGATTTATCCACACAGTCATCTAGTCCCCAAGCTAAATAGAGCTTGGGTTATGGGTACAGCATTGTAATAATTAGTTTTTAATTTCAGTCATTTAGTGGGTACAAAAGCTCTACTTATTCTGAGGCTAGACGGTACTGTGTGGATAGTTCAGCATTATTTATTTATTTATTAGTCCTCTGATGGCTTTAGAGCTCAGCATAAAGAAACTGTTGTGAAACTGTCTCGTAAAAATTGTTATCGAATATCAAAATCAAATTAAAATCAAAGTGCTTTATTTCCTTTAGACCTTACAGGACTATGATTATCACATCACATAGAAATAGCTGAAAATTAAAAAAGTAACGTTCTTTCATGTACGCAAGTATCAAATCGATTTTCAAAATGCTAATACAATGGCAAAATTGATGACATAAAAAGCAATCAGTTACCATTAAGAGGAGGAAATAGATCAAAGAGGGCGCGGATTCATGCGAGAATAATGTAATAAATTCATTTTTCGGACTCAGTTCAACCTAACACAGCGCCAAATTGAATAGCACGGGCCTACGAACAAAACGAGGTCTCTTTTGATTTACAAAATTCAATTTCTTATTACGCTCAGCATAAATCAAACCTTTTTGGTTAAAGAAAAAAGAAATTTCGAATATCCGAACGAAATTAGAACGAACGTTCCACTTTCAAATTGAGGAAACAAAATGGCCAAATGACGTTTCCGTGTTAGAGCTGTTATCTCAGTTGATAGAATTTAGGGAGCGGAATTTTATTTTATTTTTACAAATTTCGCAAAATGAAGAAATATTACGTTTAACATCACCAAACATATTCAATTAGGTCTCTGTATCATAAACTACTGGTAGAAGGTCTATAAGGAAATGACTACCTACCTAAGTTTAAGAGTAGACTTTAGTTCGGAAGCCTAGTGAAACATGAAATTAATAACTTAATCTCATTGTTATGGCTAGGGAACTTCGAAACTTCTTATAATATTAAATATAACGAAAATATAAAGCAAAACTGAATAATATAATATATTATTAAATTTTGCTTTAATTCTTCGTGAATATCAATTAAGTAATTCCGTGAAAAACCCAACAAGCATAATGCGAATTATCCGACTAACTACCCTTTATTTATTAACATTAATACGAACGCAAGAACACTTCGTATGAATTTCGGGTATTTCCGGCAATGTTCGGGAGTCGACGATTAGCCACCGATCCTCTTGATTTATTCGATTTTGGAACGCCATTTTAAGTCACGTGTCTATTGCAAATAAGGCGGGAAAAAGGATCTGGTTTTAACACAGGGTGTTTGTTTCTAAAGAGCTGATACCGAAATTTATTCGTTACTTAAATTTAGTCTTAAAAACTGTGCTACGCCATGCTACAAAGTGCTACGAATAGCTACGGCGTAGGCATTTCCTATTCTGTTGTATAATCAAAAAATACTGTTAATTCATTTTAGAAAAAGTAATGGAATAGCAATAGTTCTCAAAAGTTGCGAGATTTGCGACTATACAATATTTAACATAGATTTTTGCATAGATAATTCATTCATATGTTTCAAACACAAATAACAGAATATTTTGCTTTACACACAAACTTTTTAAATGTTACATGGGGGACGTTATATTTATTTATTTAGAAGGCAGTGTAACATAATACAGGTTTTTTACAGGTTATAACGTTTTTTAACCTTATGGCGATGGTTTATACGTAGTAAATTAAATATATTATTTTAATAGAGGTTCTGATAAATTGACCATTTCGCGTTTCGGGTTCGATGTCTGTCACCATAAATCAGAAAAGGGACCAAATATAATCTGACATCGTGACCTTTACAATGCCATTTGACAAAGAAATAAAGTTATTATGTTACTTATAAACCAGTTTAACCAAGATTTTAAGTCGTTTACCCGACTGCGCTTTCATATTGTTTTTGCAATTTTGATGACATCATTGACAAAGACCTATCCTATCTAATCACTCCATGCTGGACAGATACGTCATATTAAATTTCTTTAAATATTAGGCACAAAACAAATGAACATGGCATGATTTTCCTGGAGTTCTGTGCAAAAAAATCTAGCAAAGTATCAGACATCAAAGATTCCCTTTCTTTTGCTTGGAAAGTGTTTGTTACTAATAAGTAACCAAACAACTGTTTGTACAGTTATTTTGTTTCTATAACATCCTGTACTAACATCTAAAACACGACACCGGTAATTGGAGCACTCAATTTGCGCGCCACTTTCCCGCCGCCGCGTGCTCGGCACGCGCCTCTATCAATTCTCTATGGCTATCTGCTCAATAATCGAATGTTTTGTCTGCGGTACCTACCCTTTTGAATAAAGAAAACAATGCCTCCCGCGCTTTTAGTGCTTCGTAGCGATATTAAATATTCATAATTGGAACGGTATGATCATAAATGGAACGTGGCGATATTCATTTGGTAGCAGATAATCTCACGTTTCGGGGGGATATTGCTTATGGTTATTTCTTTATTATCTTTGTCCATCATATCACTTACTTTAGGCTACTTGCTTTGATCATACGTTGACCATACACAAATCTTGATTTTATTTTTGAAGTTCACTTCACATTGGGTTTAGAAGCGTATCATTAAAAACACCGTCCGTATGCCTTAAAGGGAAAGAACTACAGTAGGATTTTCTAAATTATATTGGGAGCAGAGCCGAAAAATTAAATTAAAATTTTTAGGTCCCTACAATTTTTGTGGAGGCCTTTTTATAAATAAGCACCCACATACCCACCAAAACCCCCCAAAGGACCGTTGACGTAAATCCTTTGAATTTAAAAAGCATCCCAACTCCGAATAAAAAGGAAGAAATCCTTGTCGATGGATTAAGGCGCACGCTCCATTGCCAATTATATTTTTTTTTCGAGATCCATTTTTTCGCGAACCTTTTTGTTAATGAAACTTTTTTAACAAAGCCAGGTGTGACTTGAATGCATTCTAATTGGGATATCTTTAGAGCTAGTGAAGAAATATGCAGAACAATAAAGCAGCGGGGCTCTATAATCCCTAATGCTGAATATGATACCTCTTTTCTTAGACGTTCATAGATACCTCTTTTTCACATGCAGGGTGTAACCAGAACCGCCCAAAAACCACTGTGAGACAACTTTTACTCTTTTTTCTTTTAGTTTTGTGTAGATACAATTAATAATATTTTACCTATGAAAATCATCAAAATAGGTCTTTTGCCCTCCATTCACCACGATAATGTTAGAACTTAATGAGTTAGAAATAATAATAATGAACTACAAATAAGATACGTGATCAAAACGTCTAACAAGTGTCTATTTCTAGTTTTTGAAATAATAATTGCTTTACATTCATTTAATTTTCAAATATTTTCAGGGTACCTATTTCTTATTTTGCGTTAACCGTTACAATAATCCAACTAATATTATAAACGCGAAAGTTTGTAAGTATGGATGGATGGTTGTTACTCTTTCACGCAAAAACTACTAAACGAATTTTGATGGAACTGTGGTCTTGGTAGTTTATGACCTGGAATAACATAAGGGCAAACTTTTTATCCCGAAAATCCCACGGGATCGGGAGTTACGCGGGTTAAACCGCGGGAAATAGCACTTAGCACTAATTTACTTAGCATAACTAAAATCAAAACTTAAAGAACTCTCGTTTATAAACTTCAAAACCATGACACTTCTTAATGGCAAACTACGAACCTAGTTGTGTTGGAAGAACACCCGTTACATTCGTAATGATTTCGTTAAATAATGAAAGTATTTATAGAAAAAGGCAAATCATCATTTTGGTACCATAGATAAGGTCTTGCAATCCCTACATCTATCCACTAAAAACCCAATAGGGTTTATATATAAAATGCCTTATGAAAAGCCAGTTAAAAACCAAATACCTACCTAGAGGTGTTGTCGACGTAGACCAAAAACGTAGAATTACTAAATTTTGATTTACTACCACGATAAGGCAAGTAATATTCAGGCATTTCCTGTCGATCCCGACTAATTCGGAGGAAGTCCGCTTCTTTGTCAGAAACACATTAAAACGATGTTCCAGAATAATCCCCAAAAAGGAACTGTGACTAATCCATAAAAAATCCCCAATAAATCAGATCTATAAAATACAAAATGACCTTACGTCTGCGACCCGAAAAAAAATAACCCCGTATTTCACAATTACATTCGGCTACTGGTCATGGCCGAAAGTATACATATAATAAATATAATAAATATCTTTCTAAAAAGGCCCGACTGAAAAGGGCAGGATACGGCACAAAAGGCGGGCAGGGTACGAATAAAAAAGAAAAATAAAGTTGTTTATGGTAATTTTGCCGCCAACGCTCGGCGAGTTTAAATTTAGAATTTTAACTTTTTAAGACGAGGTAGCATTATCCTGGATGCGTCCAGAAACCTGTATTGAAACGAGTAAAGTAGGTAGGTACTTACTAAAAATGTCGCAGTAAGCGGGTATTTTTCGAATCTCGGATTTTATAGACATGAGTTTGGCTCTACGATTTATTTTTATGAGCCTTATTGCCGCTTATGAAACATTTACGTGTCTCGTTCTTGTAGAAATTCTTGGATTTTAGAACCTTATTATCTCTAGTTCAGGTATCTATAATGCCCAAGTATTTACCTACTAAAGTGAATCAAGACTCTTTACTAAAAAATAATACAGTAAAAACTGTTAAATCCACATTGTAAGTACATTACTAAACAGAAGTTCAAAACTTTATGGACAACACAATTAAAGTATCTGAAAGATTACAACAAACTTACACCGCCTATCCAAATAAATGATTGATCGCCATAACAAATACACCTGTGCACACAGAATGGAAGTAAAAACTCTCATTCAAAAATTCGAAAACGGAACTGAATCGGACAAAGGATGTTCTGTTCGGAGCATAGACAAGTTCCCACGTCTCATTTTTTCTAACGACCTATTGATGGCCAGTAGCAAAATTTATGACAGCTAGGTGCGAAAAGGTCTTCAAAGAAGGTTGTACAAATTGGGGTCAATACTTGAACTTGCTACACTATCGTCGTGCGTACATATGTCATGTCATAACATAACATAATATAAAACTAGCATAGAAACAAGGTCATCAGCTCCCCGCGGAAGTTTTGTCATAATCACCAAGCTTGACAGTTAGGTTAGCGATCGCAGCAGAGGTGTTAAAATACGCAGAACAGCCCTTTCTCTGATCGTCTCTTAGACGATAAATAACATAAGGGGTTGAGTTGTAGTCGTGGGTTATTACACCGCGATCGCTGCGATATAAAAACTATTTTCAGTGTAAGGGTAAAATTCGATAATTCGGATATGCAAATAAATATATCGATGCTAGACAACGAAGAGAATATCCCGCATTCATAACTAGCAGTTCACCCCGGCTTCGGAGGCCTATTTAACAAAAATTATAAATTGTTACACACACATTTGTTGGGTACATTATTGAAGTTTTCATATTGATACTGAACTAATTTGAAAATATTATTTTGCCTATGTTCATCAGGGATAATGTAGGATTCTAATTGTGAAATATTTTTCTAATCGGTCAAGTGTTTTCAGTGGCTGTTCAAACCAAACAAAGAATCATTCAACATTATAATATTAGTATAGATATTCTACTAACTGAAAGTATTTTTTCTCATTCTATCTTCTTCTATTGATATAATTCAGAGTGAGAATAGCAGGACAAAGCAACTGTTTTAAGTTATCATTATGAATATGGGGTTAGTGTTTTGATCGATAAATTATTTTACTTATGAAGAAAACTAAAATAAAGTAACAGAACTAAATCTTTTTGTATGTCCAATAATAATAGGAATCATTTATTTGCATAAAAAATGAGAATCAACATGGTGTGAGCATGGAATTATGTAAACATACATATTATTTAATATGACAATCATGTTTTGCCACTACTGGCGTGCAAATAGGAGGGCACAAACAGTTTGTCACGAATGTGATTATGTATTTTTATTATTTTACAATTAATTAGACATATTAAAATAAAAAAATATCAAAGAAACTTTATCAATAAATTCTAATAGGTTTACAATATCCAATTGAAACAATAAACTAAATGCTGGCACAGGTCTACAGGTAGCTTATCTGATCAGATATCAATACCAGTTGGAAGTGTCCAAGAGACGCTCATATCAATATTATTAGTAGGTACTATCTCAACGAGTATTTTCCGCGTTTAGCATAAATGAGGGTATTTATGTTGGCAGCATTGATCATCATTAGTTTTATATTATTTTAGCCGCGAAAGTAAAATTTTACTGTCAGATACAATACAAATCTTTTGTTGAGACCACCTTGTCGTGCGACCATGTCATTCCACGTTGTATAATGGAAGCTCAACGTCATGTCACGTTATTTTGTGTGGTCTTTTGTCTCTGGGGACAATCGTCATCCATCTTTGTTTACGAAGAAAATAACGCAAGTCGCAATCTTTTAATTTGCTTGCAGTAATAATTTGTACACTTAACTTGCCATTTTATTAATATACGAGATTACAGTACTTATTTGAATGTTTTAGTACTAGTTGTATTTGGGTACAGTTTGAACTTGGGTATTCATAATTCTCACTAATCGAAGGTATGGATAGATGTTTTTTACGTCTTCACGGCCAAACGATTGAACGTTACGATATTTATTAGTGTTCTGTGGATTGAACGGATTGGTGTGAATTTTGCATAGAGAAATTATATATTTATCTTTGCAAAATTCACCGCTAATAAATAAATAATGCACACAGCATCACCTAGCCCCGAGGCAAGCAGAGCTTGTGTTATGTGTACTAGATGACTGATATAATACCACAATATTAAATGTGAAAATACATATCTGGCTAGGTACCTACAGGATATTCTTTTGTTCTTCAGTTCCCATAATTAGGTCAGATAACCTATAAAAGTTTTCACTGAAATAAAGCGTCCCAAACCAACGTCAGCAATTTTCTTTTGTTTTGAATAACTTTACACGAAGCTCGGGTCTTCTAAGGGGGCAATAATATTTTGGAATGGTTTTACAGTTTACCTTTAAGAAGAAATAGTTGGCTCGTGTTTTCTCTTATTACTAAACTCTAATTAATTGGGTTTCTATTATTTTCACGAAAGTATTGAGTCAAGGGACTCTGGATGCACGCTGACTAGGACTCTCTCAATCTCAACTCTATAAATACAAAGAGGTTCATATTAAACTCGTCAAATACCTTTGAGATTGACAAGTATTTTACATGTCAAATTCTTGGTGGATCTTCGGAAGAAATCTTTAAAAAGTAAAGCATGCACCTACCTGAACTTAACAATGACTGATAGAAAATTAATAAACCGTATAGAATACATATCCCATGCGGGGACATTAAAAAATAATTTATAGAAAAAATAATCCATGCCCCATGAGGATTACACAACAAACGCATTTTGAACCTGGCCACACCGAACGGGCTTCCAAATTTAAAATTGAAAATGTATCCAACAGCAACCCAGCCTTAATTTTTCAATAACCGAATATTTTAGGGTTCCGCAATGAATTTTAACCGAATTTAGGTACTTACCTAGAATAGCTTGATGATGCAGGATCGTATCAACCAGCTGGATTTGATCCAACTACTGGAAAAGCATTTAGTTGAAGTGTGTAGTTAAGTACTATATACATACCCAAAGATCCAATTAATTTGTGTATTCATAGGTACTCGTAGGTCCCAAAGATACAATTAATTTGGTCTATACTTTTAATTTTCAAGTTCTTTTTTGGATTTCACAATTTTAGAATGTTTGGGTCTGACTTTACCTAGGTATACCTATGTGTTATTCTTTATTGTACACGCCAAAAAAAAAATAGTATAGGTAAACTTAATTAGGTAATGTAGTTACACACGATTCCGTGACACTGAAAAGAGTTTTCATCAAGCAAATCTTATATAGACGCGTATTAACTGCAATATTTTTATAAATATTGTTATACAACATTTCCTATTGAAAAATACTTTTTAATTTGTACAGAATCCTTGATACCTGCCCACAATGTGTCATAGGATAGTATCAAATAGTTTTGATCAAATCAAATGTCACTGTCGATGCAAGTGCCACCTGCGTTCTAAATAGATCAGTAGTTTATCATCATCCAATGATTTGGCAGAAAAATTACAATAAGATCGTTTGGGAAACAGTTTTTCTGTTTTGATATGGGTGGACATTCATTGTAATGCTTTTCAATCGATCGATGTTGTTTAGAACCATAGACCGTGCGAAATTTTTAAATAGTAAGGTAGGTACCTAGTGAGTGTAATATTATGTTGATTTGGACTGAATGAGGTAGGGAGGATATAAAACTTTTTTTTTCATGCTTTATTAAGAATTATTTTTACCGTTTTACTGCAAAATTCCCTTAATTTTTGTGATACTCGTACCCACCTATTTCCGCAAAAGTTTTTCCTATTGTGCGGTTTTGCCTATTGTGTGGTTTTGTGTACGATAGTTACGTAGGTCATCTTCACAACAAAGAGCTTTGCTTGCAAAGAGTTTTGTTGCAAAGAAATCAAGTTATTTTCGCGCGCATTTTAAAAATGGAACACATGACAAAACCACATTCCTAAATGTTTTATTAGAAACTCCACCTCAAGTTAATCTGAGAGGCAATTACAGTAAGTTTCCGATTAGGTACTTGAGTTTTTTACAAGAATGTGCGTTTAGAATTACGATGCAGGTTGTGTTATTAACTTCCCGCGTTTAAAAGGATTATTTCACGGGCGGCCATGACACTTGAGACGAAGAAAAAAGAAAAATAATTGTTGGGAGGATTAGCTGCCAGTGTCAAAGTGTTAAATATCGAACACAGTCTAATTTGACAACGGAGACTGGACGAAAAACTTCGATGCAGCGATAGAAAAAAAAAGAAATTTGACAAATCTGTCACATTTCTGTTATGGTATGACATTTCGGTATGTCTCGTTTGACAGCGGAATGGCTTAATGTTTGATTGTGTTTTTCAACGAAAATTATTTTTGATTGTTTTTATATGTACCTGTTTTGGGATTATATTTTTTATGCTTAGGTACGTTAGGTACCTATGTCAGCTCCCCTTCTCATCGACTCTTTAAATTAAAACCTAAGTTGGTTTCGTAACTTTAGCTTTTGTGCAAATTTTTACTAGGTACTATGTACTACAATTTTCCAAAAAAGAGGAGAATGCCTAGCCAGTTGTTAGAGAAAATTACTTAAGGTAAACACATTTATACAAAACTCTATCTGTTTGCCTTGTAACGACTAAACAGCTAGATAACGATAGTTGACCAGATAATAATAAGTCAACTGTCCTTTCGGTATGTATAACATGAGACATAGAGCTACCTACCTTGCATCCTAAAGTAAAACAGTATAATTTTATACCTTAATTTGTTTTTACTTATACATAGGTATTGTAATTAAATTAACTAGTGTACCTAATTGGTTCTTGTAATCGTGCTACTTAATAAGAAAATAAATAAATTTCAAAACTTAAAACTCACATCATGGCAAATACCCCGTCATAATTGACTTTAGGCTTTAATAATTAACTATCGAAACTGATATAAGTTCATTTCTCTATATAAGGAAGCATCACGCAATCGAAGCCAGGAGTAGCACGTATGTAGTTGCAACAAAAGCTTGCGCTACTGGTTCCTAGAAGAGTCACCAAGACGAAATGAGACAAGATCTACCATTCATTTCCCATACGCTACCAAAACGCACAGTCATGCAAAATCGATAAAAAAACAACAAACATACCTTGATTGATAATATCAAAATGTTGTCCCAAACACTATTCTTCCTAGAAAAATAAATAATTCGATGCTTCGATATTTAAAAGTTTGAACGAAGCAGACTGGCCGGCGCGCTTCGAATTTCAATTTGAAAATAGTGCATACAATGAGGTTGGATGGTTTTTAATTGTTTGTAATTGTTTATTGCGCGGTTTACGTTCGAAAAATAATAGGCGAACTGAACCCTAATAATCTCTCCCAGCAAACCTTATTATAAAGTTATTATTATAGCGTTTTGAATCTAAAATGGGGTTAAAGTTGCATCACCTCATAGTACGTACTTACAATATTAGCAAGAATTATTCTAAAATCCTACATACTTATATCGACAATCGATGAGGCACGGGGCGGGCGAAGATCTACCTGCGATGGATATCCGCCTTGGGACAAATGTTTGTACGATCTGCGAATATTTGTTCTGGGTATTTTTTATGTAATAATAAAATATATCAACCATTGCTGTTTGCAACAGTCAGCAGTTAGCTGAATTATTTCAATTGTAAATGTTTTATCCATTCACTGTAAAGACTAGTTTAATTTGGTTCTTTTATCTAATTGTAAATTTATTTGTTAATAAAGAACAATGGCAGAATTTGGTCTGGACTTTTTTTTGCGTCCATGGATCTGATGTATATGAATCAAATTTAATAAATTTTCTACGATTTTTCAATTATTCACTCCTTCTCGTAAAGGCCGGAGTTATTTTATGATATTTAAAAGCTTATCAAATGATATTCGAATCAGGTACATTCGAAATGTTACCATTTTATTAGTGGTGCGGGTACAAATTGAATGCAATGTATCATTTTGTCTTTGATAGTGTCATGTTGTCAGCGGTTGTCTGTCAAGACGTCAAGACGCCACAGGTTTTATTCTCTTTGACAGAATCCTTCCGAGACTTCGGCTTTTTTCATCTCTGGCTGTGTTTTGTGTTTATATTTTGTTTTCTTTTATTTTCACCCGAATAACGGAAGCCACAGGCGACGTATGTAACACCCGATATGGACTGTTTATGGACTGATTGATACTGCCCTGTGTCTGGCTAGTGCGTGCCCTTAGGACTCCGATATTGTTGTTTTGGGTGTTCTGGGCATTTCTATGTAAAATAAAAAAATATCTATTAATGTAGGTATACCTATATAATATTGTTTTAAGTGGTTTTAAGTATAATATAAGTTATCTAGTAGGAACTCATAACATATAACACAACCTCTGCTTAGCTTCGGGCTAGATGATGCTGTGTGGATTGTCCAACATTATTTATTAAAACCCTCAGTTTTTTTGTGTTTACGGGGCAAGTAGGTACATTTTTTTAATACACGCCCAGCTTTCGTAAACATACAAGAAGCTTAGAATTTGTTTTGCTCATTTTGTTTATCATTTCTCATTTCGAATATTTAAGGTGGCGTGGTCTAATTGATAAGACCAAAACCCAAGACCAAACCACATTATCCATTTCTTTATGATTTGATTTCAATCTGCGATGTTTTATAGACAAATATTGTTTGACGTTCATTCATAATATAACCAAAAAATTCAAACACCGAAATCTTTTTTTTCCGGCTTTCCCCAAAGAAAATAGTCTCATTTATAGATTCTGGAGCTAACGCTAAATCTTTTAACATTTTTTTCATTACGGTACGCTTCAATTTGACCCCAGACAATTCTTAGTATGGAGACCTGCCATTGTTCTTTATTAATTATCTTTGTTATCTACATTATTATTGTGAATTAAGCAATTTTGTAGTTTGAAATCGTTATCTCGGAATCAATGAGTCCTTCCTATTTGTAACTTTTATCTAGTAATGAGTAGATATGTGTTTTAAAACACGATTAGTAAAAATTTTCTGGATATATTTTTCTGAGAGATAAAACTATTAAACAAGTAGGTACAAACTTGTAATAAATTAGGTAGGTAAGTACTTGTTTTGCAGAATATTTGCTATTAATATCTTGAACTGCACACTTTTGCTGGGTTTTGTTTTGTTCAGAAACCTAGAAAAATTTCTTTAGTCAGATCTTCCCGTCTATTTTGAAGAGAGTGAAAAATATTTGTCTGAACTTAACTCACGCGCTTCTTTCGTCGATACATTTTCCTTACTCTGCTAAGCTTGGGGCTAGATGATGCTGTGTGAATTGTACGGTATTATGAATTTATTATTTACATCCATCAGCCAAGTTTAAATATATAAATAAATAACGCTGGACAATTCACACAACATCATCTAGTCCCAAGCTAAGCAGACCCCATAACACAAGCTCTGCTTAGCTTGGGCAGCTTAGCAGATGCCTGATATATTTCATACAATATTATAACATAATATAGATATTTTTTTATTATTATATTGAATTACGACCAGAACACCCTGAACAAATAATTGCAGATCGTACAAATATTTGTCCCGAGGCGGGAATTGAACCGCAACCTCCTGCGTGGCAGGCGGACCTTCGCTTACTGCGCCACAGAGGTCGTTAAATTTATAGATATATGGATATCAAGATATTTGTATGAAAAATACCTCTATGTTCTCGTTGATTATAAATCCGTAGCGATTGTCTATGCCACGGTTTTATTAGTTTTTACTAGTTAACCACTGAACGACCCATTCTACCTCCTTGGAAATAGATACGCTAGGTAGATACGTATAGTGACGCTATCCACACCGTTGGCGTTGTTTGTGGGGCTTCAACCTGCATGGCTTCGTCTGCAATCGATCGCGACGTAACATCTAGTTTTTGACAGAAAGCGTCAAAAACTACATACCATTTTACGATAGTATACATCTCACATCACATCATCAGGCTATTATAGACGACTGTTCAACATAGGCGTCCCTTATGAGCGCCATGGATGGCATTATTTATCATTCTGTTTTTGCCCATAATCCCCACGCTGGGCATGCGGGTTGGGGGATCGCAGTTTGGAGGAGTTGTTCTGCAGAGGGCGCTGCTGCTTGACCCCCGGTGTGTGTCCGTCCGTTAGTCGCCTCTTACGACACCCACGGGAAGAGTTGGGGTGGTGAAATTCTATGCCGGCACCACACGGCAAAATATTAGTTGCTTTGGTATACATCTATGCTAGAGTGTACCTTATGTAATTTTATAGTTAGAAATCGTTATTTATCTCAGAATCTGTGAAAGCTACCACCTTCATATTTAGGTAAATGATAATTCGAACTTTTATCTTGGATTCCGTCTTTTCAAAAACACGATTGGTGAAAATTTTCTCGATACTTTAATTTTTTGAAAAATACATGTTTTGCACACATTTTGCTATTTATCTCAGGAACCACCTCATTTTTTTGTTCGATTTTTGTTTTGTCAAGAAACGTAGTAGAATTTCTTCGTTTTCGTCTTTTTAATTTTTCGATTAGTTGTGTAAATAACTTGTAATTAGGCATAACAGTTTTGGCGGAGCAAAATACGGAGCACGTCTATCGCTCTGTGCTTCTCACTCATAAGAAAATCATATCTTGTCATCCTGCTCGAAATTGGAATTTTGGCTGAGGCAAAGAGATGGCAAAAAGAGGATAAATAAGACTGTTTGAATAGAATAACCATAACCATTAGAATCCTTCGTTATCCTTGATGAATATAATATGCTATAGATACAATCTATACTAATATTATAAAGAGGAAAGATTTGATTGTTTGTATGTTTGTATGTTTGTTTGTTTGTTTGTTTGTTTGTTTGTTTGTTTGAATTGAATAGGCTCCGAAACTACTGGACCGAGTTAAAAAGTTCTTTCACCATTAGAATCCTTAATTTTCCGTGATGAACATAGGCTATATAATATTTTCAAAAAAGTTAGGGATCCGCATGAAAAATTCAATAATTGAACCGTGGGCTGTATATTCAACCTCTTTTTCTATTATGGCGCGTCAGAATAGAAAAAGAGGTTGTATAGCGCACGGTGCTTGCTTTTTCTCTACGGCCAGTGTCAGTTTTGGAATGTCGAGTCAATGTCAAAAACCCCAAAAAAGTAAAGATCCGTATGAAAACTGTTAAACCCATCGTTTTAGTGTGTATAATTTCTGAAATTTTTGTTTAATACCCGTGCGAAGCCGGGGCGGGCCGCTAGTATATTAAAAAGTTAGAGATCCATAAGAAAACTTCAATAATGTAACCCAACGTGCGACATCATCAGCCCATGTTAGTCCGCATCTGGACATGGTCTGCCCTATTATGCGCCATAGCGTCATGTCTTCAGCTTGTCGCATCCAGCATCTGCCGGAGGGCGTCCTACACTACGATTACCGAGTCGCGGTCTCCACTCAAGAATATGTTTAGTTTACGATAGTGGTTGTCGGTTCTTCGCGAATTATGCCCAAAGTTCGAAAAGGTTTATAATTTATAAAAAAAAAAATATTTAAGGCCCGTGCAAAGCGGGGCGGACCGCTAGTAGGATGTCGATTGATGGACAGATTCATATTAGGAGAAATGAACATTAAACAATTAAACACAAAAGTATATTTTAAAATTAAACACAAATTATTTAAAATTAAACACAAAAGTATATTTATTAATATAGGACAAAAGCATAAAACATGCACAAATGAGCGACCTGTGTCACAGTGGCGAAGGTCGGTAGGAAGGTTGCGGGTTCGATTCCTGAACGGATAAATATTAGTACGATCTTCAGATATTTGTTCAGGTGTTCTGGTCGTTTTCTATGTATAATAAAAAATATTTATCTAATTAATATATTGTAATAATAAGTAAGTATATCAAATTAGTACATCTATGTATCATCATCTATCATCATTACATTACACAAGCTATACTTAGCCTGGGGCTAGATGATTCTGTGTGGTTATGTCCAGCATTATATAGTATTATATATAATGGAACTAGTATTTACAATTGAAAAAATTGAGCTTACTGCTGACTATTGCAAACAAACTACAGGTAGCTCAGCGTATAACTAAGTATAATAAATAAATAGAATTAGGTAGGTACATAATATTTATGAAGATATACTTGTTCATTATCATGGAAGCATTCGCTACTGAACTTCGTTCTGCATGCATCTTTCATTCAAGCAAGACTGAATGAAATCAAACCTGCAATAAAAATGTTATACTAAAATCACATTCACAACAAAGTGGCTTGTAATGCCATCTAGTAGATTTTCAAAAGCCGAAGTCTTAAATAATGTTGGTAGATGGCAGTTCATGCGTTATACATACAGCAAAATGACGAATATTATTTAAAAATGTGGGTTGAACATAACTATAGAACTTATCAATATTTGTTCAATAATTTAGATTTCTTAAATCATTGCGTTTTCAAAATGTGAAAAACTAAAATTATCTTTCGTCCACACTGGCAACATTTATGCGCAATTGTATAATATTTCTACACTGGCATGGCAACTAGACAGAAATCTAAAATCAAACATGGCGCGTGTACACAAAATGCCTCAATTTTTACATTTTTTCGTTTTTATTTCAATTATTTTGTGTTGTTTTACTAATTCCGTAGACAGTGCGAACCGCGAACTAAATGAAGAAAACTGGAATATAATCCTCAAAGGAGAATGGATGGTAGAATTGTGAGTATTACCTGAGCCGGCATCGCCTGAATGATAGTGGCGTGTCGATATTATTCTACGAATTACGTGACCCTCGCATGCCCTTACTATTCAGAAAAACCTCTCCTTTGTTCCCCCATTTTTTGCAGCTTTGTTCTAGAAGTTTTTCAGTTAGTGTGGGTTCATCTCCCACACTGGTAGGTCATTAACCAACGCAAGGTCGATAAGGTCCAAAGAACCGTTTGGCAGTCTGACGCATAGCCTATTGTGTCACTTCTTCACGCGGCAGAATCCAAATATCTCACGTCTACATGTAGAATCCACGGTAATGAAATACCTGCAGTAATATAATTACATACTTTGTCTTCACACAGGTATTTTTATGAGCAATTTAAGATTGTGTTGTAGCTGCTTTTTTATTATTAGCCTGAAGTATTCATCTACTTGGCAAGGATTTGACCCTTTTAAACGCAAAATTTAGACGCAAAATTTTAAGATGAGCCAGGTTTATAAAATCTTTTTAATTAAAACTCCTTCATTATCACTGAGCTAGCTGAACCTCGATTCAAAGAGCTATAAATGGATCATTCTTGCAACAGCAGAAGCCGGTGTTTGCACCTAATTCATAGCCCCTGTGTGTGTTCCTCAACATTAATTCACTGGCAAGGCCCCTCTATGCCCACCGAAAGTCCCGTAACACTGTCATAGACATCTGCAGTTGCATATAGTGGATAGCATTATAATCAATTTGAAAAAAGAATATGCTATCTACACTAGGGCATGCAATATCGGAATGTTTTCGATTCCGGAACTGAGTTCCGATATTGGAGGCCTAATTTCGGAATTCCGAAACTGGTTCCGGTATTGGCACTTTTTATTTTGAGGAAGGGATCGAGTCAACTGAATGTGTTATATTGACAGTCATTTAATCTATTAAGGAGTATATATCAAAATCTTACGATAAAAAACGAATAATATTAGTTTCACATTTTAAAACTTACATAAACTAATATGAAACTAATAATCAGTGATAGGAATAGGTAGTGCAATTTGCCGAGACTTCATAAGGAAGGTTATCTGAACATGGACATGCCACAAGTCCATGTTATCTGAACATGGACATCCCACAAGTCCCTGGAATTGAATGTGAAATTATTATTCGTATTTTTTGTACTATGTAAAATAATATTTTAAATATACAATAATAAGATTGATATTATCAATTCATCATTATCATGATCATCATCAACGAATTTTGCCGCCATATTGATATTTACTTTTAGAGCTCCGGCGACACGGATGAATTTCCCAAATATATACAAACATAATACCAAAATGATTTGTATTTTGAGCATATTTTCACCATGATCTGCTATTATTTGTTTTAAAATTGTATTAATGTAGGTTTCAACCACAATTTTTTTTTTAAATCATTAACTGAAATTAAATTGAACTGAAACCGGATTTAATCAAGGAAAACTAGTTTTCCTATTATTTGTGTAGATAGGTAAGTATTTTCAATATAGCTTGTGGTAGAAACCTAGATAAATACTATTACAAATAATATCAGATCATGGCGAAAATATGCTCAAAATACAAATCATTTTGGTATTATATTTGTATGGGAAATTCATCCGTCGCCGGAGCCTCAAACTAAAAATATTATGGAATGCATTGTTTCGACTTCACGAAGGCGGCGATAAGTGAAAAAGGGGGTTAGACAGTAACGCAGTTCGTTCGTTTTGTTTATCCTAAAAATCTAACTTACGGTTAGTAAAATATTTACATTTTATAAAAGAAACTTACGAAATACCGACAGTGTAACATAAACCATTCTCGATCTTTTTCCCGGAATTTCGGGGCGTATCCATACTATTGATAATGTTTGAGGTCATTAAACCCTAAATTGCAATACCTATTCCTATCTCTGCTAATAATGAACACAACAATATTAATTTGGTAATAAACTGTGAAAAAGATTAACACTTGACTTACAGAATTTTAACTTTGAGAGGAAACGCTGTTCTTGGTAGTGCGTTTTCAAGAATAACAATGCATCTAGCATTTTGTCAGAAAGCGAGCTTCTAAGTCTGTTACAAATGTAGTTTGCACTCGAAAATACTCTTTTACTTTCGAAACACAAACGCTACACGCTAGATGAACACCTCGCTGTCCTCCGTTATAATAAATTTATTTCTCTACTTTCACGAACCCTGCAAGTTCTAAACTGGTCCTTAGATTCTTGCGACTTTTTTTGCATCTATCCAGTTCGTTGTCTAGCTGCTCTTGCAGAGTTGGTTCATCAACTGCAACGTCTTCGTCAGCAGGAGACGATGAAACGTTTATTTCGAGCTCGTAGGACACGGCATGTGTAGGATTAAGGTAGTTGGGATCACTGTTTTTATTAATATCGGAATTACGATATTCGTCTCAATTCCGGAATTGAAATATAGTAAAAAACTATCCGAGATTCCGGAGTTGCGAAATTCCGGAATTTCGGAATGCATGCCCTAATCTACACCATTCAATTCATGCCTCAGACCGTGTAAACATTAATAATTGCAAGATAGAATTATATATACCTATTTGTTTTGTATACAATATTTCTTGTAAATAAACAGGCAAGTTATTTTTCTAACTCCATTCACCTTTTAAACATTCAATTTCATACTGATGAGATCAGCATAACAATATGATGTCAGAATTGAGAGGTATTTAGCATAATATGTTTAATGAATTCTGATTGTAATCAGAAATGATTCATATATTAATGAATGTAAATGCTGTTCTATCAATAGCGCATAAAGTATTTTCTATTTTTTTTTAGATCTAAACATATTTTTTTGGCAATGCACATTTTATTTTGCCTTATGAAGCTGTGCTTAGGTATTTACCCACATAAATGTAGGTAATACAATACTAAATGAAATTTTCTATGAGTTTTAAGATTCAGATTCAATAACTTTATTTCTTTAGGCTTACAAAATATGCACTTAGACATGTCAAATTTCATACAGTTAATTATTTAAAAAAAAGCAATAATTTGTTATTGATTTCCCTTCATTTTATTTTTCAAGTGGAAGAAGTGAAAAACAAACATGTATAACGGTTTGTTTTGCATATCTGAATCTAAGTTTAATGTTATTTAGATAGGCACATGTCAATAATTATTTAAACTCATATATGTAGATACCTAAAGCTAAGCACATCATTCAATTTCTTACGTGCTATTGTCGGTGTGGAATCAGAAGATAGTTTTAAAAGATGAGCCATGTAGTACCGGCATAGAATATCCCCCAAATGATTAATAATGCCATCTATGGCACTCATTAGGCGAGGCCTATGTCAAGCTGTGGACTATTATAGGCTGGTGTTTTTGTCGTTTAGAAGATGATCCTTGCTAAAATTTACTACCCATTACAGCTATGCTCCATGGTGCCCCGCCTGCAACGCCCTAGGTCCAGCGTGGAATGAGCTGTCATCACAACTGGACCTCAAGGGTCTGGAGACTCAAACCGGGGCAGTCGATGTCACCAAGGCTCCAGGGCTCAGCGGCCGGTTTGTGGTCACTGCTCTGCCTACCATCTT
This sequence comes from Eupithecia pulchellata, assembly GCA_963931895.1. Taxonomy (NCBI): domain Eukaryota; kingdom Metazoa; phylum Arthropoda; class Insecta; order Lepidoptera; family Geometridae; genus Eupithecia; species Eupithecia pulchellata. Next base: position 5,818,371 of record OZ007546.1, on the reverse strand, counting down.
CCAGTGAGTTACCTACAAGATACAACAATCATGATGTTGTAGTCTAATATACTTCTAGCCGTACCAAGCAAGCATGTTCATGGAGATGTAGACTATAAAAGCTTTCATCTATTCTTCAGCCTGCAGCCATAGTGATAACAACGGAATATCTTTTTTTTTCTCTACACTATGTTCTAGTTATAAAGATTAGTAATAGTATAACTATAGATACCTAATCTTACACCAAAGGAGAGGACTATTCATAATGCACTTCTATACAAGACAATAATAATAATGCTGGACAATTCACACAGCATTATCTAGCTCCAAGCTAAACAGCTTGTGTTATGGGTGTTAGATAACTGATATACATAGTAATATACAATACAAGTACATAGATAGTTCTTTTTTTATTATAGAGGTACATAGAAAACGACACCATGAACAAATATCTCCAGATTGTACAAATATTTATCCCGAGGCGGGAGTCGAACAAGCAACCTTCGTCGCAGGCGGACCTTTGCCCACCGCGCCAGAGAGGTCGTCAAATAGCAATAATAAGATGTCAGATCTGTTGCTCTAAATTTATATTATTATATTACATCTAATTCTAAGTGGGACCTAAGATCTGCACTGACATCATCGCGTAGGAGTGTATTGTGCATTATCCCCCTGCCTAACCTGGCCCTAACCACCCCAGCTAGGTTTTTGGAGCAGGAGTTTTGGCGATTTATTATACATATTTATTACATATTAGCGCTATGACGCTCATTGTGAGGACTATGTCCAGCTGTGGACTAACATGGGCTGATGATGATGTAATAACATGCAATAAAGATTTATTTATTTAGTGCATTCATGTTCTTTACAAGGTGTTACATTTTAATAGGTAGAAATTACATGAACCCTGTAAGTGCGTGGCATCATTCTGAGTTCTTAGTTTTACAATTTGATACATTTATTCCCTTAATAATACTTAAATGTTCAAGTTAAGAGTGGTATAATACACACAATTTGTAAGCTTAACATAGTTAATATGTCATTTTTGGTATTCTCTATGAAATTAAATAATAAACACTGTTATCTTTCCAGTGTAATCAACGGCGAGTTCCGTCAGTACAAAGGTCCTCGCGACGCGGTCTCTATGCTCAGTTTCGTGGAGCAGCAGCGCTGGAAGCAGACTGAACCCATCCCGTCATGGAAGGCCCCGGACTCCATACAGATGACCTTTGTCTCCGAGTTCTTCAAGCTGAGCCAGGCTCTCCGGGTAACTAGCTGCTAACTCCTGGCTTTGCATGCATTTTTAAACGATATGATTATGACTATGTGATAAAGTTCAGTATGATCAGTTGGAAGCTGTATAGATGTGAGGGTAAAACAGTTATATATATATATATAGACAATAGCCTTTATATAACGCAGAAAGTATGTAGTTTTGACAACATAGGTAATGGAATATTACAGAAAAATTCCTACTTGTACGTACATATGAGTAGAAAACATTACAAGTGGTTTAAAAAAGAACCAATCGTTAAATTCTATAATATTGTCTAAAGGGTATCCTAATTTTGTAGCAATTAATTCTATTTATATGGAGAGCTTCTAGTAGCTTTGCTTAGCTTAGATATCTGGCTCTTCGTAAGATTCAATAATGATGAAGATACAATACAAATCCTAAATACTCAAGTTTCAATTATTTCACATCACATCATCAGCCTATGCTAGTCCACTGCTGGACATAGGCCTCCTAACGAGCGCCATAGCGCCCTGTCTTCAGCTTGTCGCATCCAGCATCTGCCAGCAGTCTATCACAGAGTATAAGTCATCTAGTACCCATAAAACAATCTAGCCTCAAGCTCGGTTTAGCTTGAGACTAGATAATGCTGTATGGATTATCCAGCATTATATATTATTTATATATTTCAGAGTGTTCACAACATGCTGATGGAAACCTATGGGCTGCCAACGTGGGGATCCTATCTCATCTTTGCTGTCGCTACCATATTCATTGGAGCTGTTCTTGGATTGGTATGTTTTTGACTTTACTTTATCTAAATTGTTAAAACTTTATTGCATCTCTAATGAGTGTTGAATGGGATATGATTAAGCATCGCAGGCAATCAATCGAATCCTTTGCCATGTCTATTGTAAATGAAAAGAAACATAAATAAAAAAAATAAAAAAAAATATTTATCAAAACATTTGCAATAGTGTACAGTACAGCGCCGGCGGATCTCAAACTAAGCATGAATGCTTGTATCTTGAGTTACATGAGTGTGTTTAACAATATGGGCTTAGAACACTAGTAGATTTCCTTTCAATATTTTTTTTTTGTTTTGAGTTAATTTAGAACTATATGCTATAGGCTTTCCAATAAAGAAAACCAACTATTTGACTACTCTGTCGTGGGTTACAGAAATTCATTATTTTAGGGTTTTATTATTTGATTTAATTGACATTTGACATCCATGCTAGATGTCAGTGCAGATCTCAGATCCCCCAAGTAGAATTAGAAGATCGGTTCTTTCAAAGAACGTGGGAGGTTGCGGGTTCGATTCCCCCCTTTGAACAAACGTTTGTACTGTGAATGGTGTTCTGTTCGTTTTCAATGTAAAAAAAAATATCTATTTATTTGTATATTATTATGTATTTCAGTTATCTACCCATAACATAAACTCTGCTTAGCTTAGGGACAGATAATGCTGTGTGGATTGTCCAGAATTATTTATTTCTTTACATCAGCATCATAACATCACCAGCCTATAATAGTCCACTGCTGGACAATGTCCAGCAGTGGCATTAGGGGAGGCCTATGTCCAGTGGACATAGGCCTCCCCTAATGAGCGCCACAAATGGCATAATTCATCATTAGGGGGTTATTGTCCAGAATCCCCACGCTGGGCATGCGGGTTGAGATCGCAGTTCGATGGAGTTGTTCTGCAGAGGGTGCTGCTGCCCGCACCCCGGTGTGTCCCTTAATCGCCTCTTACGACACCAAAGAGAGTTAGGGTGGTGAAATTCTATGTCGGCACCACGCGGCAAATTTATTTATTGCTGCAGCACAAATATAATACTCATTCGTCTGTGATTTCAGATCCTGGTATGCATAATAGATCTTCTGTACCCGCCGCGTCGCTCCGACAAGGTTCTGGTTCCGCAGTCTGAGGTGGACCGGCTGGCTAAAGGCGACCACGATGCCAAGGAGAAGTCTGATGATGATCAGGTAATATGATCAGAGCATTGGAACTGTATAGCAATCTTTGTAACGTGTCCAAGAGCCCTGTAAGGTCTAAAGGAAATAAAGCACTTTGATTTTGATTTTTGATTTTAAGGCTCCGGGCATGGATGAATTTTCCCATACAAACGTAGTACCAAAATTATTTGTAATTTGAGCAGATTTTCAACAAGTACTGCTATTATTTGTAACAACCACGATCTTTGTGTTTAAAAGACAAAATCTGTTATGTGCTAGTTTAACTCGCCGAGGGTTTCGAAATGTGAATTTATCGACCTATTTTTAAATATTTGACTGTTATTCCCGCGCCGAGAGTGGTGAAAGGTAAATTTTTAATCCTTTTCCAAAATATTTCAAGAAGTATGAAGCCTACTGAAATTTCAAAAACTGTTTTGAGATGTACAAACCGATACCTTTCATTTTATACCCCATATTCCCCCTTCATAAAATGTTGTACTTACAAACTTCTATATATTTTTCCCGTAAAATATAGATCCATATTTACAAGCGCTTTGTCAAGGCTTTGTAGTGGAAGAAGTGAAAAAGAAACCACTAGTACATTCATATATAACTTATGTGTATACAATGCTTGTTTTGCTCATCTAAATCTAAATTATTGTGATTTAGATACATGTCGTTATTTAAATGAGCACCTAAAGCTAAGCACAACGTTCTGTTCTTTACATGCTATTGTCAGTGTGAATGGATGACATCTGGCCAAGCTTTAACATCATTAATGTAATCATCTATCGAGTAAAAGGCTTTCTTGATAAGATTTTGTTTTATATACTGATTAAAGTTATAGATCACTCTGCTTGGAACTTAGGAGTTAGCGGGGGGAACATTTTATGTCCAACCTAAGTCCCTTTTCATGAAGACAAAGGTGTCGGACCTTTGTCTTCATGAAAAGGGATCATCCTGAACCTTTTATTCGCCCAGGAACTTCTGAACGAGGATATCGTAGACGAGGTGGAGACAGAGGCCAACAGTGATGCCGAGAGGAACTCCCCCAGTGACGTAAGTTCGCTAGCGTTAGTACCTTTGTTTTGTAGATAAGTAGCTTTGGGTAAAACCATTATTAACAAAGAAAACAATTTAATAAATGATTCATTATGAATGTAAGCGGGTTAACAACGAACCTATTATATGTTGTGAGACTCATAATGAATTCATCAAACTACGATAGTTTTTATAGTAAAATTAATAAATAATGCTGACAATCCACACAGCATCAACTAGCCCCAAGCTAAGCAGAGCTTGTGTTATGGGTACTAGATGACTGATATACATAATACAATATTAAATAGACAGATATTTTTTTTAATATACACAGAAACAACCTTAACAAATATCTGCAGATCGTACAAACATTTGTCGTGAGGCGGGAATCGAACCCGCAACCTCCTATGTCGCAGGCGGACCTTCGCCCACCGTGCCACAGAGGTCGTCTCAAATAACCGAATTAGAACTAGTATTTACAGTTGAGCTAACTGCAAACAAACAGGTTGCTCGACTTATACATATCAATACCAGTCGGAAGCGTCCCCAAGACGCTGGCTGCATTGCCTCGCTGTATGGCAATGAAGCCGTGTGGTGCCGGCATAGAATTTCACCACCCCATCTCTTCCCGTGGGTGTCGTAAGAGGCGACTAAGGGAAAAACACCGGAGGGCGGGCAGCAGCGCCCTCTGCAGAACAACTACACCGAACTGCGATCCCCAACCCGCATGCCCAGCGTGGGGATTATGGGCATTAACCCCCAAATGGTGCCATCTTTGGCGCTCATTAGGGGAGGCCTATGTCCAGCAGTGGACTGTTATAGGCTGGTGATGATGGCAATGATGCGCTGCGCCAGATACTGACCAGCTCTCGGGTCACGCGTCGATTCGACCAGACGCTCAGATAATTTTTTGAATATGTATCATATAACAAGGTACAATTGTGGGCTGACTATCGCATAGGGAGAACGATATTGTATATTTTATAATTATTTTATTATAAAAACCCTTAGACAAGTTTGAATGAATGATTAGTTGAAGAATTATCTAAAGATATGGGGGTTAAGTTATTGAGTTAAATTTACAAAATTTTCTTTCTTTTTAATTATAATTATATAACATTATATAATATATGTATATAATTCAAATTGCAGACATCCGACGACGACAAGAAAGCAACAGGCGACACCCCGGCCGGCTCGGAGACCGAATGCAAGCCCGAAGTACGCAAGCGGAGGCCCAGAAAGGCAGACTAGCTTGTTGCTGCAATGTCTGGACTTTAAGCCTGCTTTTGATGAGGAAAAAGCTATCTAGACCTCAAAGGCCTGTAATGTAACATGGATTTCTGCTATAAATTTTCGTAGTTTGACGTATACAGGTTGACTTGACTTGACTTCTTCGATATGGCAATATCATGGAATGTCTTAGTCATGGAATCGAGGCAATTTACAATAAAAATATGAGCGCTAATTTTTGAAAAACACCTATCAGATTTTTACCACGCAAACAATAACTATTAAATTGAAAATGAAGAAATAAATAATTAAATTAAATTGCTACTAGGGTGACTACGTAACTAGATAAAGCAGATATTTACAATTTTATGAATTTCTGCTGTAAAGTTTCGTAGTTTGCCGTAGACAGGGTTATAGGTAGATGAAATAAACTGTTAGTGTAAATTCTTAAGAGTCGCTTGCTCAGAAAAACGATCCTATGGAAATGTTGTAATTGTTCAATTTGACACGGAAGCAATAATGGGCTACCAGTCTCTTTCTCACAACAGTGGTTTAACGTTAGGAAAAATCATACACACTCTTTTTATCAGCGCCCTCTTCCTGGTTTCGATTTACTTTTGCTGTCACGGACGCCATTTTATTCAACGGTTTTGTTTACATGCGAGGAGATGACATTGTTAGATTTTTATGTTTTTCCCGTGTTTTTGACTTATTTATTGAGCAAAACTGTGATATAAATTGAAAATCATATAGAAGACGTACCATGAAGTGTTCTGTAGCAGGCTGTGGCCTATGCCAAAGCAAAAACAGGCCGAATCTAACCTTTCACCGGTAAGTTGCTAACATTTCGTTAAACTGATGTCTATTGTACAGTGTATTTGATATAAAGTGTATAAAAACCTATTATTTTGAATCATCTTCATTGTGAGCTGTAGAAACCCGCAATATTCTCAATATTTCATTCACATCGCAGACACCAAAACCAGTGCTAGTGTCGAACATCATCGAACATCGAACTTTATCGATAAATTAGGTATGGTCAGTATGGGTTAGTGTAACTATGGGGCAAGTGTAGATGGCTTTTTTATTATGAAAACCATTTTTTGGGTTCCAAAATAAACTTGGTCAAAAATATGACGAGTAAGGTCAACACGGGGAAGTGTTCCCCGTGTTGATCTTACTAAGTTACGTATTGCTTCTTGTTTTGGTTGACCAAGAAACGAATGCCGGCGAAGGAATAGTTAGAAAATATTGACTTAGAAAATATCCGGCTAGGAACTCAAGACATTCATGTGTGCACATTGCACTTTGAAGAGAGTGCATTCAATAAAACTCTAAATATAAAATATACGCGATCAATCCGGTTAAAACAGTGTTTTATTACATATTCTGCTCCTGCTTCACCTCTGGTAAACCCTCGGATCCAGCTCCGATTCCGAAAAGTAGGGTTTCCTTCTCTCCGGGATCCCACCATGAGATCCTGACTTGGTTCCAATGGGACCACCTCAGAAATGCGCTCTTCATAACATAGTATAATACAAAGTCGCTTCCCGCTGTCTGTCTGTCAGTCTGTCCTTTCCTATGTATGCTAAAAATTTTCCCGTCGCCTATTAGTAAAGTTTGTTCTGACCTTACTTTACAGTGGCGCCAATTGGTGAGCACAAAAACGGTAGCCCTCATTGACGGAGAAATCGGTGAACATACAAAAAAATATACAGTTGATCATAGAACCTTTCCTTTTTTGATGTCGATTAAAAAGAAAAGCTCGTCCATCGATATAATGTTATCGACTAAACGAATAAGTGAACATCCCTAATCCGCCATGTTTGTCAACCGATTTGTTTACTTAGGTATCCAGGAAAAGTACATGCTTTAGGGCACTTCCATAGGATCGTTTTTCTGAGATCGAGACTAAGACATTTCCAAGGACACTGGCAGAAAAGTGGCAAATCAGACACATATTGCCATATCGAAGAAGTCAGTCAAATCGAGACTAGCAACTTTTATTCTATGACTTTCGCCAAAACGTAATACAACACAAGCCCTTTCATTAGGTGGGTACAGATTGATGCAATGCAACATGTAATGTATAATATTCTGCCTTACATTGCATGTTCCCTGCTGCCTTGGACGTGTGGCGCGCGCGGTACGCGCATTGACTACGAATCAGAACGGCTGAGTCCTGCGCACACTGCGCGCCCCTTTGTTCGTACTAAAAACCGACAAATCTCGCATCGAGCCGCGCACGAGTTGTAACGCTCGGAGCGTGCGCGACCCAGGCGCAGTTCGTGCGCGCAAGGCGTCCACACTATGGGAATTCTGTTACATTACATGATACATTGCAGCAATGTGGACCTCAAATTCTTGCATTGCATGTTGCATTACATGTTGCATTGCACCAATCTGTACCCACCTTAACGCAACCCCTTTTTCGTTGCTAGATAGCGACACAAGCGCCGCCGCGTGCCTCGTCTGTATCGACTTGTCTTAATCTGTTACTGGCTTTTATCATAGCTATAATCTGTGATCGACTACATAGAGCTAAGAAGATCAGAACTGGAAATTAAATTATTTATTTTATTGTATGGAAAAAAACATTGCATTAGACAAAGTCATGGAACAAAAGTAGTTATCTACCCAAGTCGGTAATTATATATGTAATTATATATAAGAGGTTATTTATCATCTACCTATAACACCCTGTATATGGATATACGAATTAGAGTCATTAATGACGAGAATACCATGATTTGAGTATTTTGTCAATATTTTGGCAACATCATCATCAGCCCATGTTACCCCACAGCAGGACTTTAAATGCCAAACCAACAATTCTATTTAAAGCTCTCCTTTGTAGTCGATACGGTTGTTTTTACAATGTCAGGCGAAGATGATATCTCTACAGGTTACGCCCTGTATCAATCTATAAATGCTCGAATCTGAATGTTACATTATAGGCAGAAACTTTCGTTGAGAGACCGACTTTAGGATACGGTCGCACTGTAAAATGGTTGCTTGGATTTAAGACGCGTAGCTTAGTTACTTTCGAGCGAGAGCTATAAATCCGAAAATAACACATCGCCTTACAGGTAAGTAGCTAAGCTGGATACTTGCTATTTATGATTAGTGTCATCTACCATCAAAGTCACCATTTTGCAGTGCGGACGAGTGGTGTTCTTCTAAAAGATAGTAAAAGAAGATTCTAAAAGAAGTTGTATATGTCAAAATTAATCAACAAATCTTCTGATTGTTAAATTATCTTTTTAAAACATCTGTGCACTGTATTTGGGTTTAATTATTTATGATGGGCAAGCGGCAAACCATGTTGCCATTAACAAAGAAGTCAAGTTATCTTGTTGGGCACATCAGTCTGTATGCTGTAGAACTCAAATATTACGGGATCTGGGTATTTAACAAATCGCTAAAGTTAAGTAATTATTCAGAATTTGTTAAAAACACCATCAATTTGTAATACACAAATTTAATAAAGTTAGAAGAAAATTTTCTAGTAATCTTGAGAGATAGTTTTTTCCTAAAACCGGTACTATAGTCCAGTCAAGGCCAAATTAGAAACTTATACCCAAAAAGTGAGCTATAAATGCTTGTTACAATAGTTTCACATTGTTTTAAATTAGAGGAAAGTTATACTAGAAGGACCATTTAGAAAATCATCTGCTTTGATGCCGCCATATTGTTTTAGGTATTTTGTGATTGGTTGAGCTGATGCATTTCTAGTGTAGCTACATTCTGAACATAGATGCTTTTAAAATAAGATTGATAATCGCATAAACGAATCTTTTATTATCTAAGACTGGGTTTCGAGCTCATTTACGAGTGTTTTTGCATCTTTTGCATTTATTGTGGTTTTGTTGCACTAAAATTGTTAGTTTAATCTAGTGTTTGTATGTGACGGAAAGTCATATGAAATGATACGTTTATTATAACTTTTTTATGCGTTATATGTAAAGTATTACTCACTTTTTTAAGTTTTTATTCAGGTATAAATTTCTAAAGTCTATAGCCTTATTTAACAGTGTACTTTATGAAATTACTAAGTCACCAAGCATTTATTTTATTATACATAATAAATATAATAATATTTTTAGTGAAAAAGCCGAAAGTGTTGAATTTTAAAATGGTATTAATCCTGAAAAGTAACGAATACAACATTCCTTTTGTCATTCGCTCAATATTTTCACTAACGTACTTACTGAGATTATTTATTATATTTTTCGCTTTCGTTGTATCTAAAGTTACTTATAATCACTGTAGAAATAAACTTGTCTACTAAAAGATAAGAAAGGAGCGAAATGCTAAAATTACAGAATTATTTCCATATTATCCTGCCCTCATCGAAATGAGATTTTTCTGTAATTTTCTATTTTTCGTCGGTCGTGTACGAAATTGTTAAATAACAAGAAATTGCCTTGTACAAAGACTTGAGATTGTTTTAAGGGTTGCGTTGGTGTTAACTGTTGACCTACTGACTTGCTGAAATAAATTGAATATGTAACTAATACTTTATTGTTTTATTTTTCCCAGACTTCAGTTAATTCGGCTCCGGCGACGAATGAACTGTAATTTGAGCAAAATGATTTGTAATTTGAGCATATTTTCACCATGATGTGCTATTATTTGTACCTATTAGAATAGTATTTATTTAGGTTCCTGTCACAATCTTTTTTGAATCCTACTTCTACAAAAATAATAAGAAAACGTGTTTTCTTTGGATTTGGTTTAGTTTTAATTATTTTTAAAAATATTGTGGTAGGAACCTAGAATATACAATTTTAATACAAATACTTAATAACAGATCAAGGTAATGTGCTTAAATTACAAATCATTTTGGTAATCCATTTGTATATATTTGGGAAATTGATCCGTGTCGCCGGAGCCTTAATTGTTTCAATTTGCTGTACATGACAGAATTAATTAAAAAGACACGATAATCCCCCCATGCCCAGTGTCCATGGCTCACACCTCCAGCATTTGTGTACACTGGGCAGTGAATGTGGTTACGAAATATGGGGTTAGAATCAGAAAAACCTTCGAAAAGGTGTGGCTTAATTTCGCCTAGTAGAAATGAAGTTGTCCGGTCAATTGTTAAGAAAAATATTGATCAGTGATCTATAGGTAGTCCAGTCAAAAGAAAGAACGTAGGCTTCCCCGTCCGTCACTATACATAATGTCTACCCACAACTTTTTATTTGTCAGAAATTACCTTTGAGACAATATTCTAGAATGAAATGATTGCTTGTAAATAATGTTTTCTATTTCTACTCGTACAAGTAGGAATTTTTCGGTTATTTTTACCAAGATCTAGTTACAATGTTATATGTCACAACAACATACCTACCGCGTTAAATCGTAGGTACTGTGCTAGCTACTGCTGATTTTATGCAATATGGAGTTAAATCTACAGATAACGATGCTTGTTATGAAACGGGCACTAATAGCAGTGTTTCTGTATCCAGAATTTCGCAAAACAGCTGTGTAATTTTGTGGTTATCTGGGATTTACTACTAGCAAAAGTATAAGCAGTATACCCCGACTTCGCAAGGGTATTCATCAAAACAATTAAATCGGATACTAACCTTTTTGAAAATATTCTATAGCCTACTAACGACCCGCTCCGGCTTTGCACGTATCCAATCCTAATACAAAAACCTTCCTCTTGAATCACTCTATCTATTAAAAAAAAACCGCATCAAAATCTGTTGCGTAGTTTTAAAGATTTAGGCATACATAGGGATATAGGGACTGAGAAAGCGACTTTGTTTTATACTACGTACTGATGTTCATAATGTAGGATTCCAATGTTAAAGAATTTTGTGCAGTAGTTTCGTAGCCTATTCAATTCAAACAAACTTTCCTCCATAATATATTAGTATATCATTTATGCCACAGATTAGCATAGTCAAAACCAATTTTCATGTTTTCTTTTTGGTGAGACTGCATGGGGTAGTTATTAACGGTTGAGGAACCTAATTCCAAGTTATAAACATTTTTTCACTGTTTACCCACGCTGAATAGTTTTATGTTTCTCATTATTTTAGCCTATTTGTTTTTTAAATGAATGTAATTCTCTACATTGTTAATTTGTGGTGAATTTAAAGTAGAATAGGATAATAAAAGATTTTGTCATAATACAAAAATATTTCATTTTATTGTCGTTTATTTATGTTACCTAATAACAAGTGCTTATTTCTAGTGTAAGTTACAACAATTTGAATATAAAGGATTGAATAATTTTGCAGTTGGTTCTCAAAAACTTTGTACTTATTAATATCTGTTTACTTTGCTGTTTTTAAAGTTTTTATATGGCAAGAATTATTAAAAAAAACAACATTATGTTCCAAAGAATTATAGTGATCAATCAATTATTTCAAATCATTATTGAAAAAATCTTTTTGAGATTCAAAATAAATGTATGTATAAAAACAACGTAAAAATGGCTAAACTTACTCCTAAACTAAATGGAAGTAACAAAATGAAACTTATTTTCGCTAAATAACAGTCTGTTTTCGTTTCCTAAAATAAAGATACTCTAAAATGATGAAATTAATAAGATCCTCTAGTAATTTTTGAAATAATATTTATAAACAACATTCAATGTTGAAATATTCCAGTTACCTTCGGAAAATTTTATAAAACTGATATAAATAAGAATATTGGATTAATACTGTTTACATTTAAAAATAAATGGTAAAATGATGGCAATCATATTTACAAAGTGTGGCATGATTTTAGTAATAGTAAAAAAACTTATTAAACCCGCATTAATTAATATAAGCTAAATACATGAACTAAAATATTTTACAACAAAATTAAATAAAAACTAAAATAAATTAACCCTACATTCTACATTGATTTAGCTAAAATATTAATGCATGCTTATGAATACAAAATATAAAGACGACGAATATTTATAAAAATATATTACACATTTGTGCTGCAATTTAAATTCTAAGCACTCTGTTAAATATTTACTCTATGGTAAGGCACATTATAAGGTATTTTGATGACATAACTTATTTTGTTTATTTATAATTTTAATAAAGGTGGCTTTTAAATTGCGTAATATATAAAAAAAATTATATGCTATATTTCCTATGGAAGACTCAGCTTATTTATAAGACCATACCACCACTAATTTATTTTGAATCAAAGCCGAAAACTTATGGAATGTTGTACAGTTACCTAAAATTAAAATATTTTATTTATAATATAATTTAATTTATCAGCAATAATACCAGAGCGGTATTTAAACTGTACAGTTAGCCTCTCAAAGGAAGACCTCTTAAACCGAGCACAAGATAATATTAGACGTTTAACCCAGTTGATATCTTATTTATCATTTTAACAATTTAAATCATAGAAAGTCTTATCAGACCTTAACTGGCTAGTTATCATATTATTTCAATATTAAATAAACTATTTTTATTTAAATACAATTAAATTCAGCATATTTGATTGTATCTTTCTCCAAGTGTGTGTCACACTATACACCATTATTCAGCTGAACTCATTCCCCTCATACAAACTCTCACACACCTCGAGCAATCTTAGAACTGGACTGATGTTGTATGGGAACAGAGATTTAGAGACCAATCGACTAATCTGAAGTCTAAGCCGTATCAGAACCCTCATTGTGTCATCGAGGCCACGATTGCTGCCAGAATCTGTTTGCTGGCACGTCTCAAGGAATTTTGGCCAGTTTCTCCTCACATGCTTCAAGAATCTCAGGAGGTATAGCAAGAAACAGGTCTCATTGCTTACGAGATAGTCGAGTAAAACATCACTGTCATGTGATACTACCTTCAGGAACTCGATAAATGATGATATGGGATTGAGCATTGGAATCAGATCTGGGTACACAGAATTTCTGTAGACAATACCTACGGTTATATCTAGGGTACATACCATGGACTCGATTAGATAATCGTCTTGTTCACTGAAGAGGTGTATAAGCATTTTTGTGAAAGGAGTCTCTGGATGGAATTCCAAGTTATTTCTGATGAAGACATCTAGCTTTTTAAGGACATCTCTTATCGATCTTTCTACGATCTGCATGTCCTGTATCGCATTATAATCAGATGAGTCAATCGAGCTGTCAGAAGAGTCGCATCTCATTTCTTTCACAGTCACTGCTACAGATTTGAGAACTAGTAAAGACATTCTTTGTAACATAGTTTTGTCTACTTCGCTTCGAGACTCTGTCTCATCGTCCCCATAGCTCTGATCAACTAATTGTATTGACGATGTGATAGGCGCTGCTTCAGGGCCTAAAGTATACTCACTTATGACTTGACAATCATGAGCAAGGAAGCCAAATCCGCTACGACTGCTTTGTACTCTCACATCACTCAGTAACCTGAAGTCTTTCACATATCTGACAATGGAGTGAGCTAGACAACATATTTCTTCTGGTAAAATATCCTGAAGTGCTAATGTTGATCCATAGCATAGGACTTCATTGAAAAGGCTTAGTAAATGAGTGTAAATTAGACTGGGAAGGACTGTGTTCCTTAATAAGTCAACGAAACCTTTTAAGTCGGCGTAGAAAGGTTTTGTGTCTATTACCGAGAGATTCGCTTTCACACTGATGATATTCTCCCATAAAGAGAAGAATGTGAGTATACAGTTCTCAGAATTAGGTAGATTTAAGTATCGTAGCAACAGTAGCTTCATGTTTTTGACGAGAACAGGCCAGTGGTGTTCCAGTGTCTTTATTGTAAGGCATTTTATGTGTGATGTGTCGAATGATTCTGAGTCTATAAGTACAACAGTGACGCAACCATGTTCGTTCACTCTCTCTAGTCTTGAGTGGGTTGGTTCTGGTGATGATGGTTCTTCCATTATTGGTTCATCTGGTTTGAATACTGGCTGTTGTAGTTTTGAACTTGTGTGGTGCTCTTCAGAGGATGTTGAGGCTGTGCTTTGCGTTTGTAGATTTGAGAAGGCACTATTTAAGGCACTGCCGTGTGAGTTGGATGCTTCTGTGCTTGTAGTTCCATACCCAATGCTACTTCTGAATGGGTTATCTTCTTGCACTGTGGATGTTGAGAAATTATTCTCTTCTAGAGGATGCTGTTCCATATCCTTCCACTCAACTATCCTCTTTATGATATCTAGGCTGAAGTTTATCTTCTGCACTGTTATCCTGTTTATCCGATCAAAGAGATATACATTCTCTACTATCTGTTGAAGCCAGTTTTCATCAACGGTGTCTTTTGAGACTATTAGAAAGCTAGCAAGTACTCTGCTTGCAACAAATGTGACGAATTTACTTTTATGGTCTGCTAGTTCAACTACTTCTGTGAGCCAGTCGTGTCGATTTCGTACTAGGATGTCACATGCCTGCATGAGTCGTGAACATATTGTGCCTGTATTGTTTTGTTTTAGGTACATATCGAACATTAGCTGCATAGTAGACAGGTATGTAAGAGAACATGTTAGAGGCCAGGTGACAATGTTCAGCTGTCTATCAAAGAGTCCATTTACAACAGTTTCATCAAACCTACATAAACATTGACCAACAAGGGCGTCTTGGAGTGTCCTGAGTTCAGCAAGAAGTTTATCATTTTCAGAGGTCCATTGCGGGGTGGTGGTAGAACAGGATGGTATGATTTCCACTCCAGCATCTAAAGGGACTTGGAGTATACTTGAGCAGTCGACGGCATCTTCACTTACAGTTCCACTATCTGGAGACTCACCGTTTCTCACTGGGAATTCCTCTGATGTTTCCACTGGTGTTTCAGAGTCGAATATATCTGTTATGACTTCTTCTGCGGACCTGTCGCTCCCTTCGTCTATATCGGGCGCATCGATACGTTGTTTCTTTTTGACAGGCTGATCTGAAGCCATGGCATCTGACAGAGGCTCACAAAGCTGCCCCCTCAAAACCATTCGAGTATTTGGAATCTCCGAAACGTTATCCACGGGATTCTGGCGCGAGATATCGGTTTATCTTGGTGTGAGCATGATTCTGGAAGCATAAAGGTGAACATGAATGCATGACCTTTCGATCAGCTACTCAATTACGCGCGCGACAAAGCCTTCTTGTTTTAGGTCTATTTCGACCCTCCAGAAAGTACACGAGGCGTTAATTAGTTAGTTTTTACTATTCTTTATCGCATTTTATA
This sequence comes from Eupithecia pulchellata, assembly GCA_963931895.1. Lineage (NCBI taxonomy): Eukaryota > Metazoa > Arthropoda > Insecta > Lepidoptera > Geometridae > Eupithecia > Eupithecia pulchellata. The sequence goes on along the minus strand of OZ007546.1, from coordinate 5,802,780 downwards.
AGCATTTCGTGAGAATATACAGTCTACAGGTAAAATTCAATGAACTTTCCAAAATATTTTGATGTCACATACCATTGATGAAATGAGGTTGTTTCTGAGATTATCTCCAGTGTAAGGATCCATAAATCATTTGTAACCATTCACTGCAATCCAATGGAACTCTTTTACACACAGTTTTATGTGAGAATTTATCTGAATAATCCACAAATTCATGAAATACAACTTGTTGCAAGGAACATCGACTCCATTACGTACGAATGACGCTCTATCAATTGCCGTCCTTTATGCATTGGAATTTATAGGATTTACTTACTATCTTGTTTCTAAAAGCAGCTATTTAATTAAATTATATGTAATTGTGAATTTATCAATGCTTTTTCATAAGAATTCAGAGCTACTTTGATTATTGACTGCAAAAAGATTGTATGTTGATCCACGGTGTGCCGATTAATATCCGGTACAGTCATTGCCAGTTTGACGACTTCTGAATTTAGCAAACAGTAGCCCCGTCTGGTATTTTTTTACTTTATAAAGACTTTTTAGTCCCTATCGACCCCTTTTCACGAAGCTGTAAGAGCACAAACTCTATTGATATTTTATTAGGGCCATGGGGTGAATTATATAAATTAAATAATAAAATTTCTTGAGTATTCATTTTTTTTCGTGTACCGGTTTTAATGATTTTACGGAAAAGGCCGTTTTTTTAAGTTTTTTTAAGTTATCAACGAGCAAATTGTTTATATCTAGCAACACTGCCAATATCTCCCGTAAAAATGTCTGCTGTCGATTGAATTCAAGAAATATTTAACAAAATGATGCAGTACCTGTAGTCGAAATCAAATAAACTTTGCTGAATTACTAGGTAAATAAAGTGTTGATACTATTGGGGTGTTATCACAGTGAAAACTATGACTCATCTTAGTGTTTTTGCATAACAATCGATAGAAAAAATATAGGTTAAGATCTCAGTGCTATTGTGTTCAGTTCCGAGTGATTTATAAATATGATGGAAATAAAAAAGTAACAACTGGATCGTATATTCGCTGCGCGCAAGTATATGTTATTGTTTATTTATAGGCCTGATGCGGAAATCGGTAATATGTCATGGTGGTTCTCCTATTCTTTTTGTTGGGTGCAAAATGTAGCTAAACGATCGGCTAGGGAGATTTCGAAAGTGTTCTGGTGTTGAATGACACAAGCAACCTTGTAGAGAGCGAATAGAAAGCATTAACGGTCTGTGAGTCGTTAGACAATGCCTGAAATGGGGTTGGATTTCCTGCCCTTACTCCTACGACGTAAACCTGAGAGGCCGTGGTTCCGCCCAATGGATAGTTAGGGAACCCATACTGACTTATCAGAATACTGATAATGATAAGCATCCTCAAAGTACTTTTGTCATAATAAACTCATTATTAAAACCATGTTCATGGAGCATTGACCTTAGAGATATTTATTTACATGAACCATTACTGATTTAGGTATTCAAACCTTTACTCTGAATAAACTGCAATAAAACTATGTTTTTTTATTACTATGTTTTAGTATAATGTTTTGTTTCAATTAGAAAAGTACCTAAAAACAGCTCCAATAGGATGAGAGACACCTTACAAACAATATTGAGTCAAAATAAATAAATGAAAAAAAATCTATAACATTAGGTATTTTTAATTTACTATGATGCTATAAATCTACCTGAAATGACTTACATAACAAACTATTCGATAATTGTGTGGGCATCCTATATTTGTATTTCTATAATAAAAATGCAAAACAGGTCTGTCAATGAATCTTACCAAAACGAAAATAATGACCAACTCAAAACAAAAAGATATTAAGATAAATGGAGTACTAATAGAATATGTTAAGGAATATATATATCTGGGTCAACTAATATCAACAGAGGATACAATGGGAAAGGAAATAGAAAGAAGAGTAGCAAATACTTGGAAAAGATTTTGGTCTCTAAGCGAAATTATGAAAAGCGAAAATATGCCTATGAAAGCTAAGAGAAAAATATTTAACACATGCATTCTACCTTGTTTATCCTATGGATGTCAAACATGGGCACTAACCGCACAGCAATTACACAAAATAAGGGTATGCCAGAATGGTATGGAAAGGAGTGTAATCGGAGTAAAAAGAAGAGATAAAGTTAGACTAGAAAATATAAAAAATAAAACTAAATTCAAGAACATACAGACAGTCTATAAACAACTTAAATGGCGCTGGACAGGACACATGTTAAGAGAAGCAAAAGAAAAATGGACAAAAATAGTAACAGAATGGTACCCCCGAGGAAACAAAAGAAGTAAAGGCAGACAAAACAAACGATGGGAAGATGATATTAAAAAAGTGGCAGGCCCAGAATGGACCCGCGTTGCAAAAGACAGGAAACAATGGAAGACTTTAGAGGAGGCCTATGTCGAAGGACAAGCTGGAAACAAGTAACAAAATGTTAATATTACCAACAAGCATCAAACAAACACTATGGTTCAGCAATAAAGGCTTATTTTATTTTTATTTTTATTAATAAAAATACAACACACCCACGCAAGTTGTGAAAAGATTGGAATGTAGTAACATATCATAAACCACAACATCTGGACAAAGGCCAATGTGAAGTACCAAAATTCAACATAAATATAACATTATAAGTAAATTTTAACTTAACAAAGTTGATGCATTTTAAGTTACATTATTATAAGACAAAGAAAGAATACAATACAAATTAGGTTCCTCCTACTTGGAATTAGATAGGTTACATTTCCCTCAGAAAATGTGTGGGAAGCTGTGTACGTAAACTAGTATTTTAACAGTGTACATTTGTATGTAAGAACCCAATAGGTTTAATATGCACTATGTTTTATTATGACATCTGTAAACAAGGATAATTTCATTAATTACAATTGTATGTAAATATGATTATTCAATAAATAGATAAAAGTTTACAGTTTCTCATGAAATTTTCCTTCTTTTTGTAAAAAAGTCAGTTCTTGTCTATATTTTTTGTAATAGCTGAAGAAGTAAATAAGACATCTAAACTTCTGCATTTTTTATATTAACCAATAGGTATCTAATTGTTTATTCACAAGATTGAGGCTATAATATATTTTAATTGTCTAGCATTATTGATTTATTTAAAGAAAATTTGAAACTTCTATACTAATAATCATCATCATCCATCATTATTAATATTATAAAAAGGAAATATTTGTTTGTTTAAATAGGCTCCACAAGTTATAATTTTTGAAATTCTTGCAAATACCCTAAGGGAGCCAGATCTTTAGAATGATAATAAAATCAAATCTAACCAGAAAAAATATATTAGGTACGTGTCTAAAAGATTGTTTGGAATGGTTACCTCAAGTTTTTAAATCTTTAAGGTTTGTTTGTATTTATAGACTAATTTTCTTCAATAACTTACTCTTTCACGCCTAAACTATTGAACCGATTTTGATGAAATTTGGCAAAGACGACATAGTCTAGACCGGGAGAAAAACCGCATCAAAATCCGTTGCGTATTTTTTAAGATCTAACATACATACATCGGGACAAACAGACAGCAGAAAGAGACTTTGTTTTATACTATTATGTAATGATGTTATTTATAAAACCAATTAAAAATAATATTTGAACCATTTTCGACATCTACGCAGACGAAGTCTCGTGCATAAGCTATTATGTAATAATAACACAAATCTTTTCTTCATTTCAGGACGTGAACTATGAACACAATACTGCAGTCCATATAGATTTTATACCGAATGGTAGAACGGTGGTGTGATATGTAGTATTTTATACGGAATCTCATAGCTAAGTACAATATGTGCATGTGAATCTCATGAAGTGAAGCGACGATGTCGGATGACGAGGAACCGACTCAGGATGTTGCTGTGCCCAGCAACAATGTGCCTGGTGAGTGAATATATTTATAACTTTATATGTAGCTTAAAACTTTTTTTTTAAAAGGGCAAAAAGCCTTTATTAACAATGAAAATTACAATTATCTAACTAAATAAAAACTAGTATTTACAATTCAAACAATTGAGCTAACTGTTGCGAACAAACTACAGGTAGCTCAACTGATCCATATCTTAGCTTAAAACTAATACAATACAAACAAAAATTTTAAATACCAGCACCATATAAACTACTTGCGGTCCGCCCCGACTTCGCACAACAAAAATTTCAGTTACTCACTAACACTTTGGGTTTTACTGTTTTCATACAGATCCCTAACTTTTTTAGCAGCATTGCTTTTTGACATAGACTCGCCTCCCTCACCACAGACAGGGTGTTTGAGTATGGGCCGTTTGTTTCAAACGTTACATCCAATTTGGCTGCAAATAGATATTCCCCCTATCTATTTCCTCAATTCAATACAAACCAAGGCGCACTAATTCACACTCCTGATTCACACTACCTGTATGGCCTTATGTATAGACGTATGGCCTCATGTACCTATAGCTGTATGGCCTTATGTATGGCAATGCCGTGGCAAACATAACACGTAACGCAATCCTTTTAAATTTTGGCTTCCTGTGCATTGTTGAGGATACGGTTTTTGATTGTGTGCGAAATGAATTCAGAATTGAAAACAGATTTAATTCAACGGAGTTTAAAGGAGGGATCTTTATTTGAAGGTAGTCAGAGGGTTAATAACAGGCTTCAAGTACAGTCAGCAAATTATGTGTGCGTGTAGAGTAGTCAAAATGAATGAAAAACAAAAACCAATTTGATATGAGCATTTTGAATCATCATATTGTTAGTCAAAAGAGTTTGCATACTACCTTTGAGAGCTTTGTTTACTTTTTATTTAAAAAGGGCAAAAAGCCTTAATTAACAAATAAAATTACAATGATCTAACTATTTAACTACTTTATCTATATATCTAACTCTTACATTATTTTGTTTACGGACATCCTGATTGCTAAAATGAATATGAAACAGTGAGTAGTGTGATATTTTGAACACTTTGGGTGCTTACAACAATATTATGATGATACGAACTGCGTACATTAAATTGATTTTATGTTTTTCAGATTATTTTGTAACTTATCAAATTGATGCTTACTGTACATAACAGAAAAGCTTATTGAAGGTTTTCACACAATAGTAGCAGATCATGGGGAAAATATGCTCAAATTATAAGTAATTTTGCTATTTCGTTTGTATAAATTTGGGAAATTCATCAGTGTCGCCAGAGCATATATTATAAATAATTATTTATTAGAAATTCCGACTATATTTTCTGATGGTCGCGTACCTTTGTCCCTGGTTAAAATATCATCTTATGGTTTTACGACCACGCAGGGCCGTAGCCAGAAATACTATTCGGGGGGGTCGAGCCTTAGACCCGCCCGAAACAATATGCAACATCTCATCATCCGAACCAATATGCATCATCTCAACATCATCATATACTTATGCTAGTAGTATACCCGGAGTGGTTTTCAACCAAGCACTTTCCAAAAAAAGAAAGTCGCTAAAAAAAAAAAATTTTTTTTTTTTTAGCGACTTTTTTTCTGTAAAATAGAATCAAGAGTGACAAAAGATTATGATTACCGAACCCCGAAAATTTTAGAGGCTTTGCGGTGGTAATTTTGGAGTTTGGTGAAGTTTGGTAAGCAAGGTAAAAAAACCAAAATTGTTAGATTTAACGTTTTTTGCTAAGAAGAAAAATTTTTGTTACTTTTTCGGATGGTCACGTGGTAGTATTATAAAAATTATAACAGTGAGCGGAATGAGCGCCTACATTTTGTTGTGCTTGCGGCCGCTGAAAATGGTTGAGAAATTGTGACATTTTCGCAAAGCTGTTTAAAATCTTAGAAGACTTCAGAATGAACTGCGAGCGGAGCGAGCCGCAAATTTTTCTTGACATTTTCAGTCGTTAGTTTTCATATTTTTGTAAAAACAGCTAACGGAGGGAGAAATTCAATTATGGAAAAACAAGAAAATAGGTCTATTGATTTACGAAATTAAAAGTAATGTCGTGATCAGCCTGTCTAGCTGGAATCGGCCGTAAATGAATGCGGTGCATGAGCTGGGTCGGCCGTAATCGGCCGTAAATGAATGCGGTGCGTGCACCGCATTCATTTACGGCCGATTCCAGCTAGACAGGCTGATCACGACATTACTTTTAATTTCGTAAATCATTAATTTCGTAACGTTATTGATGGTTTCATACTGATCCCTAAGAAAATAAATTATCCATAAATTATTTGAAGGTGCAAAATAAATATTTTTTTGACTACAATACAATCAATCAAACAGTTTATGTGATCTATCAGGTGGAATGACACCAATCGTGTTTTTGTCTAGCGATGTACTAGAAAATATCCTCAACTATAATATGTATCAATTTCAAAAATATAGGCCTTATAGTTATTTAGGTACGGACAGTTACAAATCCCGAAATCCAGGAATCCCCGCTTTAAATAAGTGCACATTAAAGGATTATATCATACAAACCCGTTTTCCAATCCGTAAAATTACTAAAAGTCCTGTATTTTATCTTAAATAATTATATTTTTCCAGTGCTCGGCCTCAAACGCATCAAACAACTTGAGTCCATGTTCGCATGTAGTCGCAACGTGCCACAGCGCGCCGGGCTCAGCGTAGAGACCTTAGTCGATGCTCTGTTGGTCCTCTACGATGAATGTTGCAACAGCAGCCTTAGGAGGGAGAAGCCGGTCGCTGATTTTATAAGATATGGTGAGTTTAGACTTATGAGGTCTGTCTAGACTTATCAGGCTGGTCGTGCTTTCAGAGCCGGCAAATGCTGGGGTATTTTGTTTTATTTAGTTTCTAGACTTTTGTGGTACACCTGTGGATCGTGCTTAAATGGAGGTCTATCAATTATATAAAAAGTGACCTGGTACAGAAGACTGAAAAAGAATTTATTAATAGACTCAAAAAGTCAAATCATTGTATATCAGTAATCTAGTACCCATAACACAAGCTCGCTTAGCTTGGGGTAGATGATGCTGTATGGATTGTCCGGCATTATATATATTTCATCATCATCATCATCACCAGCCTATAACAGTCCACTGCTGAACATAGGCCTCCCCTAATGAGCGCCATAAATGGCATTATCATTTGGGGGTTATTGCCCATAATCCCCACGCTGGGCATGCGGGTTGGGGATCGCAGTTCGGTGGAGTTGTTCTGCAGAGGGCGCTGCTGCCCGCCCCCCAGTGTGATTCCCTTAGTCGCCTCTTACGACACCCACGGGAAGAGTTGGGGTGGTGAAATTCTATGCCGGCACCACACGGCTATATATATATTTAATTTATTTATTTTATATAACTTATGTGTAAAGCGGCCAGGTGGGATGACAATCTGCCAAAGACTGCTGGCAGATGCTGAATGCGACAAGCTGAAGACAGGGCGCTATAGCGCTCATTAGGGAGGCCTATGTCCAGCTGTGGACTGATGTGGGTTGATGCAGATGATGATGTGTAAAGCACCATTGTTGTGTTACAGTGAAACCTGTAGTAACATCGCTGAAGAGGCTGCGGCTAACGCGAGATGACTTTGAGCTAGTCAAGGTCATTGGCCGAGGGGCGTTTGGGGAGGTCTGCGTTGTGCGGGCGTCTTTTATGCAAGTAAGTGTACTTTTTGACTGTAGCCACAGAGTATATCTATACTAATATTATAAAGAGGAAAAATTTCATTGTTTGGCTTAGTATGAATAGGCTAGAGATCCTGTATGAAAATTTAGATAGTTTAACCCAACTTTTTAAACTTTCACGATTTGTTGACATATTAAAGAATATTTATCGGGTATTTATCGAGATTTTATATATAAAATAAAAACAAAAGGTACGCGATAAATACCCTATAAATATTCTTTAATATTTTAACCCAACGTTTTAATTTTTTGTAAATTACCCGTGCGATTCGGGGCCTGAGATATACATATCTCTCTCTCTCTCTCTCACTCACAATTTTTTTTTTGTTTGTTTGTGTATGCGTGTGCGTGAGTGTGTCTATAGTGAGATCACTTATATATCTAATATATAATTATTGACCTCATCATCTAGTGAGTTAAATATTTAACTATTTAGATGATAAACTTTTATAGAATACAGTAAAAGATCAAGTATTAATAAATATTCTTTTCATTCCAGGGAGCAGATAGCAACACCGCGACCGGCGGCGCCGTATCAACAGCCTCGGGGGAAAGAGTGTACGCTATGAAGATATTGAACAAATGGGAAATGCTCAAGGTAACTCTATCGCGACGCAGGAGATTGCGGGTTCGATTACGCGCAATTTATAAAAAGCCACACGACTCTTTGAGAGAGTTATTTAATTACAACAAAGTCTTATCAAGAAAGCCTTTTACTCGATAGATGATTACATGAATGATGTTAATGCTTGGCCAGATGTCGCCACACTGAATAAAATAGCATGTAAGAAACTGAATGTTGTGCTTAGCTTTTCGTATAGGTCCCTATTTTAAAAATTATTGACATGTATCTAAATCACATAAATCTTAGATAAGAAACTAGATGGTTCTGTGGACTGCCCAGTTTGGGGGTTGAAGGTGGAATTTTCCCAAATAGTAACAAAAGGAGATCTCCTCTGTACTGGAGTTCGCCCAACTGACGCACTTAGTCCAATGGTCTTTCGACCGACAGTTGATGTCGGGTAATCGTATATCAGTTAGTTGTTACTGAAACAAGCGTTTGCGCGATCTAGGAAATGCTTCTCTTTTTGCACTCCTAAAGTTTATTGTCTTAACGACATCTAGCGGAGACTGTTTGAAGCGCTTAGGTAGGTAGTTAGCTTCCGTTTCTTCCGATAATTCTTGCGCACCTCTATTGAAATTTGCCCTTGTGGTTCAGGCAATAGGACAGAGGTTGCTACAACATTATTTATATGTATTTGTTAATCAGAAACATTTAAAACCACAAAAATTGTATGTATAACATTAGTTTGTAATTAATCCACCAGAGGGCAGAAACGGCATGTTTCCAAGAGGAGCGCGATGTCCTTGTGTTTGGGGATCGGCGGTGGATTACGAACCTGCACTACGCTTTCCAGGATGAACACAATTTGGTGAGAATACAGTATATTATACTTTAATACTAATACTAGAAAGAGGAAAGATACGATTGTTTGTTTGTTTGTTAGAATTGAATAGGCTCCGAAAAAAAGGGGTTCGAAGATTTGCTCGAAGCGTGGCTTAGTGCTCTACCGCCATTTTTTTTGTTTTTAGCTTCAAGGAAAACTATAAAAACCTAGGTACATAGATCGATTAGAAATATTTATACAAACAAAAAATATATGATCACTAAAAGTCCTAAAGCGTCACATTTCAGTGTTATCTGCAAAAAAAGATCGAAGTTGAATAATATGTAATAATTATCTTGGAAACTATTTCAGAAGAATATTGTGGACAAGTGACTTTTTAAGTTAATTACATTGATCTTTTTTTACAAATAACATTGTAATGTGACGCTTTTTCTGTTTATTTAATTGTCTCCAAGATATACAAGTGCGAATTATCGTGCGGTGCCATTTTGAGAAAAAAAAAAACAAATTGGCGGACGGTTGACTAAGCAAAAATCTTCGAACCCATTTTTGTTATTACCCAAAACCCCGTACGAAGCCGGGGCGGACCGCTACTAATATTTTCACTTCTTCCACTAGTGGACAAAAAATTGAAGTGAAGAGAAATCAATAACCAACTATTTCTTATTTTAATAATTGTCTGTTTGAAATTTGACTTGTCTAAGTGCTTATTTTGTAAGCCTAAAGAAATAAAGTTATTGAATCTGAATCTGAATAAAATAACCATGATCTACCTACCCCCAGTACCTGGTGATGGATTACTACTGCGGCGGAGACCTTCTAACCCTGCTATCGAAGTTCGAGGATCGTCTCCCGGAAGACATGGCCAAGTTCTACATCGCGGAGATGGTGCTGGCTATACAGTCGGTGCACGCCGGCTCCTATGTACACAGGTGACATAGTTTGTGTTGTGGTATGCGGCGCGAGCGCAGCTTTTTGATGCGCTTCTTAATAACATAAAATAATGTAGAATAAATAAAATTAAATAAAAAATTGTTCATAATCCTCGCCGAATTCAGACCTATCTTGCTGGCGTATGGGCTAATGCACATCGCATTAGTAATTCATTGATTATGTAATATAAATTAAAAAAAATGTGTAGTAAAATAGATATTAAATTATATCTTGGATGTGTATAATTATTGAATATTAGATAAAAGTATAAAAATAATCCAAAGTAAAGCATTTTCTCATTGAAATTTTGATACAAGGTAAAGAATTAAGAGTATTTTTCTTTCAATTCAATAGAAAAATTCATAAAATCTGAAAATTCTACCGTTTACTTCCCAATCTCCGAACTAACTAATACCTATTATTTTTATACATAATCGACCAAAGTTACCCTCGGCGGTCGAGTTACATTGACGGCTCTTGTTTTTTTACATCTGTGTATTCCTTTACACGTGACATAAGTCGTGGTCAAAACGTAACATAATGCTATGTTCACATGCGCGCCGTGCAGCCCGGCGGGCTGCCTGGCGGGCTGCGCGGCATGCAGCCCGTCCCAGGCCGGCGACAATTCAAGCTGTTCACACGCACGCGCCGTCGCGTCAGTCAGTGCATTTGGTTCGCGGCATTCACGTTCACAGGCGCGTTTACGGGCTCGGGCGTACTGTTCACACGCTCGTGAACGTGAACGTGCACGTTGAATGTCGAGTTGAACGCGCGCATGTGAACATAGCATAACTATTTATTCCAGGGATATCAAACCGGATAACGTTCTACTGGACGCGAGCGGTCACATCCGGCTCGCGGATTTCGGCTCCTGTCTCCGCCTGGGGGAAGATGGCAAAGTGCAAAGCAACGTGGCCGTCGGTACCCCGGATTATATCTCGCCTGAGATATTGCGGGTATGTTTGTACTGCTTACTGATAAATAGAATAGTTTATTGCAAATAGTTATCACAAATTATCTATAAACGATAAGGCCGCCAATTCCATGGCCATAGATTAAGTTAACTATAGTACCTATTGTATTATATTTGTAAAGCTATGAAATAAAGAATTATATCTATCTATCTATCATTACATAATGTACGAAGTACCGCACGATAGGTATAGTCACTGAACTAGGTCATGTAAAACTAAGCAGATTTCAGGTTTCACAACGTTTTGCATACCTACTGTACAATTACTAATGGATATGACGACCTCTGTGGCGCGGTGGGAGAAGGTTCGCCTGCGACGCAGAAGGTTGTGGGTTCGATCCCGCCTCGGGACAAATATTTGTACGAACTGCAGATGTTTTTGATTCGCTCAGGGTGTTCTGCTCGTTTTCTATGTATAACAAAAATATCTATAAATTTAATAAATTGTATTACGTATATCAGTCATCTAGAACCCATAACACAAGCTCTGCTTAGCTCGGGGCTAGATGATGCTATGTGGATTGACCAGGATTATTGATTTATTTATTTTATTGATCATTTCAGGCGATGGAAGATGGTCAGGGAAGATACGGGCCTGAATGCGATTGGTGGTCCTTAGGTGAGTGAAAAACATAATATGACGGTCGCAACAGCATCTTGAGGACTGTGGTAGAAAGACTAAGATAATTAAAATCATATTTAATTGACACAATTAATCTTACTTCAGACGGTTGCTTGGTAGCTTAAGTGAGACCTGCATACTGAGATTAATCTAGAGATGACGACCTCTCTGGCGTGGTGGGTGATGGTCCGCCTGCAACGCATGAGATTGCGGGTTCGATTCCCGCCTCGGGACAAATATTTGTGCAAATATATAGACAGGGTGTTGTTCTAGTCGTATTCTATGTATAATAAAAAAATATGTATCTATGTACTCGTATATTATTATGTGTATCAGTTATGTAGTACCCAGAACACAAGCTCTACTTAGCTTGGGGCTAGATAATGCTGTGTGAATTGTCCAGCATATTTATTAATATTCTCCAGTATCTTACACTTCCAACTGGTATAGATATGGATCAGTGAACCTGTAGTTCGTTTACAACAGTCTGCAGTTATCTCAGTTGTTTTAGTTGTAAATACTAGCTTTAATTGTTTCAATTGTAAATACTAGTGTTTTTTTTTTATTTAGTTTGATCATTGTAATTTATTTGTTAACTAGCGGCCCGCCCCGGCTTCGCACGGGTATTAAACAAAAATTTCAGAAATTATACACACCAAAACGATGGGTTTCACAGTTTTCATACGGATCTTTACTTTTTTTAACAGCATTGGGGTTTTTGACATTGACTCGACATTCCAAAACTGACACTGGCCGTAGAGAAAAAGCAAGCACCGTGCGCTATACAACCTCTTTTTCTATTCTGACGCGCCATAATAGAAAAAGAGGTTGAATATACAGCCCACGGTTCAATTATTGAATTTTTCATGCGGATCCCTAACTTTTTTGAAAATATTATATAGCCTATGTTCATCACGGAAAATTAAGGATTCTAATGGTGAAAGAATTTTTTAACTCGGTCCAGTAGTTTCGGAGTCTATTCAATTCAAACAAACAAACAAACAAACAAACATACAAACAAACAAACAATCAAATCTTTCCTCTTTATAATATTAGTATAGATAAAGGCTTTGCCAAGTCCAAAAGCTCTAATTTAGTATATAATTGTATTTTTCTATTTTAATAAATGTTTTAACCATTAAAAACTAAATATTATTTAGTCTACTACGAAAAATTTATTACTTCTAATCTTTGTTCACAATTTCGCAGGTGTATGCATGTACGAAATGCTGTTTGGCGAGACGCCATTCTACGCGGAATCGCTGGTGGAGACGTATGGGAAGATTATGAACCACGCCCGCTCTTTCCATTGTCCACCGGACGACCAAGCGCCGCAGGTAAGTCGAAGGTCTGACCAGAGGGTCTGAGACCAGAGGGACCCTCTGGTCGCCATGACTCGACCCACATCACATAAACATCATTACATTAGCCTATAATAGTCGACTGCTGGATTTAGGCCTCCCCTAATGAGCGCCAAAGATGGCATTATTTATCATTTGGCAGTACAATAACGTCGATATTTCAATCGAGACCAAAAATTCCGGAAGGTGTCAAAAATGTTATCAATACTTTTTGGAGTATTTGGATAAATGTTGAAAATTTACCACCTACTTTCCTAATCTCCAAAGTACCAATTTTTTATACAACAACAACAACAACATCAGCCTATTATAGTCCACAGCTGGACGTTGACCTCCCCTAATGAGCGACACAGATAGCATTATTTATCATTTGGGGGTTATTGCCCATAATCCCCACGCTTGGCATGCGAATGCGGGCAGCAAAAATAAAATCAAAAAATTACTACTTATTTGAGTGTCAGTCTAACAATCAAACAGCAAATAAGAGATTGGAATACCTATAGTAATACGTGTAATACCATGAGGACTGATAAAATTCCTAAATATTTTTCTTTATATAAACATCTATATGTAACAAATAAATGTAATAATGATGCCATCTATGGCGCTCATTAGGGGAGGCCTATGTCCAGCAGTGGACTATAATAGGCTGTTGATGTTGATGTAACAAATAAATGTTTTTTCCAGGTATCAGAAGAAGCCAAAGATCTAATTCGACGATTGATATGCTCGTCCGAGACTCGTCTAGGAAAGAACGGGCTGCAAGATTTCAAGGTAAATATAGAAATATAAATACTAAATACATTAAGTTTAGCTTAAAGTTATACAGTTTTGATGTAATTATCAGTTTAAATTCTTAGGAGAAGCCACTGGTTCCTGAAACACAGTTCTTAAACTAGTTCAGGAGCCTATGGGCCTATGTTATTATGTGTCACACTAGCGTCAATAAAAAAAATATTAAGAGCCAGTATGACATATTATATTTATTATTTTTGATGAAAGTCGATGCTACCGTTCTTATGTAAAACCATCTCTGTACCTCCAAAGTAAAATCGGTTTTTCGTATCACTACTAAAAGTACTATTTAGGGTGGCTTTCTTGAAAATGGCGCGGAAGTCTTTGCAAGACTGTCTGATTTTGCAGCCTCACCTTTGTTTCCCACTAAAGTTTTTTGAGCTATAAATCTTGTTTAATTTCAGAGTCACCCCTGGTTCGTCGGCTTGGATTGGGACAATCTGCGGGAGATGCAAGCTCCCTTCGTGCCTGACGTATCAAGCCCAACTGACACATCAAACTTTGACGTTGATGACACTGACATCAGGTGAATAATGAAATCAAAGTCAAAGTGCTTTATTTCCTTTAGACTTTACAGGACTCTTGGACAAGCAAACGCATAACGAATCTTCAAAGTTATTACTATTTTAATACACAACAAATAAGTAAGTTAAGTAAGTCTTACTTTGTTTTCAAAATTTTCAAAATATACTTGTCGTAGTGTATTATTGGAACCATACCTCCACCATTCCATGACTTTAAAATTTAATAGAACTGGGCACTGGCAGTAAATGGGCAAACCATACACATATTGCTATAACAAAAAAGTAAGAAAACTAAAGAAGTTAAAATATCCATTCTAATATCGATTTAGATACTAGATGATGTTTTGTGGATTGTTTTATCAGACAAATATCACCCCTAACCCGTCATCATACGGTTTCTTCCAGGTTACTGGAAGCCTTTCGAATTGTCCAGCATATTCATCAAACAAATATCACCCCTAACCCGTCATCATACGGTTTCTTCCAGGTTACTGGAAGCCTTTCGAATTGTCCAGCATATTCATCAAACAAATATCACCCCTAACCCATCATCATACGGTTGCTTCCAGGTTACCGGGAGCCTTTCTAATTGTCCAGCATATTCATCAAACAAATACCACCCCTAACCCGTCACCATACGGTTGGTTCCAGGTTATCGGAAGCGGTGCCACCTGCATCGGCGTCTACCGCGTTCTCAGGAGTACACCTGCCGTTCATCGGGTTCACATTCACGGCCGGGTCTCGTCTCTCGGATCTGGGACGAGCGGCGCCGCTCAGTCCCGCTAAGAATGCTACGGCACAGGTATGATCAAGATTATTTAATTATATAGTAAGGAACGTCATCAGTGTATACAGGGTGTCCCGATAAGTGTTCCCGAACTATTTGTCACTCGTCGGGCTTGATTACAATCTTAATTTTTCACCTGGCTTTCTTTTGAATACCTACCTGAAACAGACTGGTCAGCTGAAAGTAAAAATCTGTGATTTGTGTTTTCTGCGTTTCTGGTAATCCTAATTATGCCTTATGTCTACCCGATGGCGGCAGAATATGCAACATGCGTAAATGAGATACGCAGAAAGTAAATATAACGCTAGCACCGCATCCAGGCGTTATCTGAATAATACCCGAATGCCGAACGTTGTCCAGATAACCGATTTTTCATTTTCGTTAATCAGGCATATTTAGGGGGACAACTAACATGTCTTCGAAACCGTGGTGGAAGACCCCTAGGAGACTAAGAGGACGTTAGTTTTAAATGAAGTTTAAGACAACCCCTGTACCTCAGTACGTGCAAATCACAAAATATTGGCATATGTAGTCACAGCATAGAAATGTTAGACGCCGGGCAGAGAATTTATGATTTTCAGTAAAATGCCTATAACTCTGAAACTATTGAAGATAGACCCATGATTTTGTGGTTTTTCTGGGTCGTCATGAACCCACCTGTCGTTAGGTTTCGGGACACCTGTTATATACATGTGTTATACACATTCTTATACAACAACATCAGCCTATGTAAGAATAGGCAACTAGTTACTTTCGCCTAACTACTTATTTACTATCGCCACTATGGTTAAGATTGAGCCATAAACATAATCTGTGTTATCGAAAGTTAGAATATACTTCTAATATAAGAATATATTATCAAAAAAACATTAATAACTTTTATCCATTTATTTCCCCCACAGGCGCCATCAAACGCGAGCGATCGTGCAGCGCTGAAAGCGCTTGAGCGTGAGAACGCTTTGTTAGCGCAGACCATCGCTGAGCTGAGGGCTGGAGGCGCCGCGTTAGATGCTGGCAGTGGTAAGTCTAGACCTTTCTAGGATCATTACAGATTGCTGTAGAAGCCATGTGCTTAACCTTCCTAGGATAAAATTTTTGTGACGTTCCATAGGTTAATATTTCGGCTACAGTCACCTTTAAGAGGTTATTGATCATCTGCCTATAACCCTGTATATATTGTCGAACTTGTCTTTGCTGGACATAGGCCTCCCGTAATGAACGCCATAGATGACAATATTTATCATTTGGGGGTTATTGCCCAAAATCCGGAATAAGTGATCGCAGTTCAGTGGAGTGTGTGGAGCGCTGCTGCCCGCCCCCCGGTGTGTATCCCTTAGTCACCTCTTACGACACCCACGGGAAGAGTGGAGGGTGGTGAAATTCTATGTCGGCACCACTCGGCAAGACAGAATCAAGACAGAAATTAAGACGGAATCATTTAACATCAAATGTGTTTATTTTGCAGAAGAACTAATCCAACTGAAAGAGGATCTCGCGACGATATCCAAACGGAACGCGGACCTCGAGGCTCAAGTGAGGTGTTACGATCAGCTGAGCAGCGGCGCAGTGACATCGGTATGATTTTAATAATAATTTTATAAATAATAAATAATGCCGGGCAATCCACACAGCATCATCTAGACACGGGCTAAGCAGAGCTTGTGTACTAGGGGTGCTAGATGGGTACTAGATGACTGATACACATAATATAATATTGTTTCATAATATAGATATTTTTTTATAATAAATAGAAAACGATCAGAACCTCTGAACAAATATCTGCAGATCGTACTAATGTCCCGAGGCGGGAATCGAACCCGCAACCTCTTGCGTCGCAGGCGGACCTTCGCCCACCGCGCCACAGAGGTCATCAATTATTATTGTAATAATAGTTAGTATAGTTTGGTATAATAGTTTCCACTATTGGAGTAAATTCTATTGAAGGTATGTCTAGGGAAATCCCAATTTTTTTAAGCAAGTCAATGTCAAAAAATATAGTGAGTCAAGTTTAAAATGACCTATATGCTGCTAAAAACGTTAGGGATCCGTATGAAAACGTCAATATGTATATTTTTCTGGTATCGTAAGTTTCGAGAATAAAGAATTATTATCTTATCTTATCTTATTTTTGTCCAACCAAGAAGTCTTTCTCCGACCAAACCCATACAAACGTAGTACCAAAATGTTTTGTAATTTCAGCATATTTTCACCATGTAGGTACTGCTATTATTTGTATCAGAATAGTATTTCGTCGTAATACCTATAACTACCATACAACAACAACAACAGCCTATATAGTCCACTGCTGGACATAGGCCTCCCCTAATAAGCGCCATATGTGGCATTATTCATCATTTGGGGGTTATTGCCCATAATCCCCACGCTGGGCATGCGGGTTGGGGATCGCAGTTCGGTGTTTTCTTATAAATAGTTCTGTAAACAGGAGGTTCCGGAAACGCCACAGGAAATGGCGGCGCGGATCAGAGAACTCGAGGTTATTGTACAAGCGGTGAACTTGGAGAAGGAAGAGTTAGCTAAGGAGAAGAATGATTGCATGGAGAAGTTGAGGTTACAGGTAAGCTGATTTATTTTTTTATTTATTGATACACATTTGTGTATCGATAAGTTTCGAAGGATGGTTGGGGATCTCCCCATGTGAAGTCCAATGATCCTATCCATCCACGGTTGTCTGGTAGAGACCGCTCTTGAGCGATAAGACCGCCAATTGCAAATATTGTAATTTTTATTTTGTTTTATTAAGTGTGCAATAAAGGATTTTCTATCTGTCTATTGAAAGTAGGAAAAACAAACAGCTATATCTTAAAATTAGGTAAAGACATTAAAGATGGACAAACAGAAAGACAGTGGGAAGCGACTTTGTTTTATATATATGTAGTAATAAATCAATAAATAATAATATTTTAATCAACAGGACAAAGAACTGAAAGATGCGTTATCGCAACGCAAGCTGGCGATGACGGAATACAACGAGGTTACTGAACGTCTGTCTGAGTTGAGGCAACAGAAACAGAAGCTGTCTCGGCAGGTATGTTGTTTTGTATTTATTTATTTTTCAAGACAAATGTACATTAAATGTACGTAGAATGCATCAAAAAAATAGTGCTCAGTGTATTATTATTATTTTATAAATAACTTTAATTATAATTACTTAATTTGCATGCTCTTAATTCCCATGAACAATAGTGTAAAAACCAAGATTGTAGATTTTGTTAAAAGTTTTTTATTAAATTTCCATTGTAAGTGTTAAGTCCATAAATTCACAAGAAACACTTGGTCATGTCATTTGCTACAAAATAACATATAGTTAAGTACAATAAAAATAGTAAAAATAATCAGAAAACAATAAATATAAATAAATGAATCATTATGCTATTACACCCTCGCATTCCAGGAAAAATTGTAAAAATAATCAGATAACAATAAATAAATAAACGAATCATTGTCCTGTTACACTCGACTCGCTAATAGAACTTACAAACCTCTGTTTACTTAGTGTTATTATTATATCAGCTATATAGCCGTGTGGTGCCGGCATAGAATTTCACCACCCCAACTCTTCCCGTGGGTGTCGTAAGAGGCGACTAAGGGAAACACAGCGGGGGGCGGGCAGCAGCGCCCTCTGCAGAACAACAACACAGAACTGCGATCCCCAACCCGCATGCCCAGCGTGGGGATTATGGGCAATAACCCCCAAATAATGATGCCATCTATGGCGCTCATTAGGGGAGGCCTATGTCCAGCAGTGGACTATAATAGGCTGGTGATGATTATTATATATGTTTTCTTAGTAATAGAATTTTTAAGTTGATAAATAAATAAAAAAAACTCGCATTTCAGGACTAAGTAGGCAGCTGCACGCTAGCATTACTAATTCAACTCCAAGAGTCCAAAAGTCCAAGAGTCCTGTAAGGTCTAAAGGAAATAAAGCACTTTGATTTTGATTTTACATCCCTAGGTCCGAGATAAAGAAGAAGAGTTGGAGGTTGCGATGCAGAAGATCGATGTCCTTCGTCAGGACATCAGGCGGTCGGACAAAGGACGGCGGGAGCTAGAGGCTAGGCTGGACACGGCTATTTCTGAGGCTACTAAGGTCAGTTACTATTTTAATAAAAGTACATTGTTACCCAAGGGTTGAATGTAACTTATTCAGGCCCGAGACGGAGTTAGGCGCCCGACCGTAGCGAGGGCGTCAATAGTTCGAGAGTCTAAAAAGTTTTAATACAAGGAAGTAAAAGGTTTTCGACTACTGCTTTAGCCTCTTCTCGTATGAAATCAGGCGTTGAATCCATATCTGAATCAGATGAACTCATTTTAATACAAACAAAACTCTAGAACACGAGAAAACAAATAGACATCGAATTGCCGCTTTCCCGCTTTAATTTTATTTAGCATCAGTCATTATTGTTCACATTCTGTCATTAATTTCAATGGTTCGCAAATCAAGTTGTTCAAATGTGATAGCTGTCGATTGAAAACAATTATCAATAATTACTAGTTACTATTTATATAATTTATTTCTCATATAAGTGACGTAATTGTCTTTATGAGACTAAAGTTCTTTAAACCTTTTAAAGTTTGAAGTCACTTTCAACCCGCTGCGCTGCACAGGCAACTTAAGGTGGAACGGTCTCCTTGTTTAGGTATACCTTCGCTAATAGATGGCGCTGACTTTCAATTTGTTGGTTTTTTATTGTTTTCTTATTAAATTGTGCATATTATTTAAAAGTGATACATTTGCCGCAAATGGTACGTTGTTTTTCATATATTAATAAATGTTTCAAGCGTTGAAAACATTTATAGAACTTGTATTTGGGAAGAGCAAAATCGCCGGACCAAATCACTCACACAAGCAAAGATTATAATGTGAACTGTTGGGCACGATACGCCACCTGCCTGTACCTGGGTGCGAATAACTCTATTTTATCTAAGTACATTTTCCTATTTGTTTCTTGTTAGTGAACATATTTTTTGTGCGTAAGCCTGCAAATGCAAAATCTGCCTGTTGTGACGTTGTGATTTATCAAAATTATTCTGATCGCATATTTTATATCAGAATCTGAAGTACCTTACCTTACCGTATTTGGTATAAATAAATTCATGTTTGTTTTTTTATTCATGGTATAATAATAAATTCGTGTTTTCAAGCCTTCCTTTGATTCGATTGTAATAAATCGTTGATGGAGTTTCTACGTACTCAAACGAAGTATCTTGTTTGACCTCGGTCCCTATCACACAAAAAAAGAGAAGTATGCTAGTAATTATTATCAAATAAGAAATTAGGTGTCATTGATTTTCTGTACTTACACTTTAATTTCAATGCAATTTTGTTTATTGCGGACTTTTGAGCACAATTAGGTACTGGTAAAATACAGGTAGTTGATCCTGGATCTGATAAATAATGATTCATCACAAAACTTTATTCATTACTTCTTCAAGATCAGAGGTAGGTATTGTCGCGCGGCGGGAATTGAACCAGCAACTTACTGTGTTGCAGAGTGATGTCAATAAATAAGTATCGTGAATAGTATCCCTAGTTTTCGAAAAAACGTTTGAGAGGTACCTAGGTAATTTTAAATATTGGATGCCAATTTAGGTATATTAAATTTTTACATTAGACACAGTATGCGTGAATTATTATTATTATTAGCTAGACTAGCTTTGGACGAGCATACATTACAGTAAGTACTGTGGTCACCGGACAAAAAAACTACAGAAATCATTTTTAGTAGGTACTTTTTTTTTCGAAGTTTTTGGGTCCAACTAAGGACAATTGAAATTTATTATTTATTAGAATTTTCATCCTCCATGACTCCATCTTTTATTTTGGGAAGTTGATTGTTTTAAAAAATAGTTTTGCTTCGTTTTGCAAAAATCAAAACAAGTCAATGACAACAGAATACCTACATACTTACTGAGACTTACATACAAAAACGATAGACATTGAAAGAATAGACAGCCACATGACAACAATAAAAGACGAAATATGTACGTTCTACATGCTTGAACGAACAAAATCAAAGTTTATGAATGGTAAGCTATGGTATTACGAGTTGATTCGTTATGTTTCTCACAGATGACGTTGTCGTCGCCGCTCACACTCATAAGTTCATGACGTTCTCGTACGACACTATCGGTGTTCACCCACACAGTGACAAAAATGGACTAAAATTACCACGTTATTTCTAATTAAATCAAGTGTTTTCTTTAATGAAACATAATTTGCCGCAAATAACGACCTATAACAATGCCAAAAACAGTTATTTATTTGTAAAATTAAGCTCATATGGCTCATATTTGGGAAAATACAAATGTATGAAAAACGAATGACCTTAAGACCTACTTTCCGTGTAAAAGTTATGGTTTATTTTTATGATGTTGGTTATTTAACGAATTAATTGCTTGTTATCTAGTAGTATTAATGTCATAGTTTTAGTATTAGCTACAAAGTTTATCTTATGAACAGGAACGTAAGCTACGCGAAGAGACGCTTCGATCGCAGCGCGACAGTGGTGCCCCCTCGCCGTCTCCCTCTAACTCGTCGACGGCGCATGACGTCGCTAGGTTGCAGGCCGAGGTGGAAACACTAGAGGTAACTACGCTGGCGTTAAAATTGAACCCTCGAACTTAGTTATCTAGTACCTATTTATTATAACAGAAGCTATGACTATAAACTGATGATGATAGCGGATCGATGGGCCGCTATACAAACACAGCTTTCCTGTATTTGTAATTTGACATTTTTCAATCACCACCAAGATAAACTTAGTTTTTAAGACAATTGTTGCTAATGGATCTGAAATAAATGACTATTATTATTATTAATGCCGTGTGGTGCCGCCATAGAATTTCACCATTCCAGTCGCGTCTTACGACACACATGGGAAGAGTGGCTTCCCATGGGTGTCGTAAGAGGCGACTAAGGGAGACACACCTGGCGGGGAGCAGCGCCCTCTGCAGAACAACTCCACCGAGCTACGATCCCCAACACTCATGCCCAGTGTAGGCAATAACCCCCAAACGATGAATAATGCCGACTATGGCGCTCATTAGGGGAGGCCTAGTGGTCCAGCTGTGGACTATTATAGGCTGATGATGATGATTATTAGTATAAAACCTTCCTCTTGAATCAATCTCTTTTTCTTTGACGACCTCTGCGGCGCGGTGGTCGTAGGTCGCCTGCGACGCACGCACTACATGAAAGTGTTTTTTACCAGTTTAATTTTATATAATTTCGTAGTAGATGTAATGTAGATGTAATGTACGTTTTAATTGTATATAATGTTTTGCACAGATGCAATACAAGGAGTCGTTGACGCAGCAACAGTCGCGGTTCAACGCGGAGGTTTGTGCGCTCAACGAGCAGATACAAGAAGCTGAAGCGCACAGAAATGCGCTTAACAGAGAGGTGCGTATATTTAATATAGTTAAGGCAGAGATTGCGGGTGGCCTATGTCCAGCTGTGGACTGATGTGGGCTCATTGTGACGATGAAGGCAGAGTTGTGAAAATTGATTGTATTGATGTATCGGCAGAAAGAGGCGACTTCGTATGGAAAGAGAGATAAGATAAAATAGGAGGGGTAGGGCCTATATTTTGTTTCCTTTACCTTGTTTATCATAACGTGTTTAGTTTTAAGTTTAAATACATTGTATGGTTATTTTTATCTGAAACAAGCGGTCCGCCCTGGCTTGTATTTAACAAAAATTAAATTTTTCATGCAGATCCCTAACTTTTTTGAAAATATTAGCCTTTATTCATCACAGAAAATTTTGGATTCTAATGGTGAAAGAATTTTTCAAATCGGTCCAGTAGTTTCGGAGCCTATTCAATTCAAACAAACAATCAAATCTTTCCTCTTCATAATATTAGAATAAATAGATAATATTAATAATATTATTCTCCAGTTGCAAGCATCCAAAGAGAAGTTAGAAAACCGTCGGTTGGAACAACTGAACGACACGGAAGATAAGCAGATACTCATCAACGAAAATAGAAAGCTGGCGAAGGATCTTGACTCGGTGAGTTAACACTAGAATCTAATCTCTAATCCTATCCACAGTTAGGGAAAAATTATTTAGAATAATTCATTATGAATGTAAGCGGGTTAACTACGAACCTATTATATGTTGTAAGAACACCAACGTTTTATCCCTTAACGAGGGACTTCATCAGGGTGAGTGCGGCTCACGTCGCGCCCGTATCGCTTCAATGCAAACGTTGGTGTTCTTACAACATAATAATAGGTTCGTAGTTAACCCGCTTACATTCATAATGAATTCATCAAACTACGATAGTTTTTATAGTAAAATATTTAGAATAATCTTTGTTACATACTATCTATGTACTGGTATATTATTATGTATATCAGTTATCTTGTACCCATAGCACAAGTTCTGCTTAGCATGGGGCTATATGATGCTGTGTGAATTTTTCCGCAGGTGGGAATCGAACCCACAACCCTGTGACGCAGGCGGACCTTCGCCCACCGCACCTCACAGATCTTCAAAATACTTCATTCTGTCATTCGGACTCGAAAATTATAAGACTTACGATAGCCTACATTAGTAGGTACATTACATATGTAACGAAGATTATTCTTGATTATTTTTATTCATTAATTCACTTGCCTGTCAACAATTAGTTAATTTCGTAGTGTAGCCAGGCACCAAATAAGAGAGCAGGTGGGAGTAAAAGGTACTATGTACTATATAACAACAAAAGATAGTACCTTTATTTGCAAAAGTACTATATACTACAGTACAACAAAAGGTAGTACTTTTATAGTACTCTTTTACATCCCATCCGCTCTTGTATTTGGTGCCTGGTACCTTTTACTGTATTGATTTGTATTAATTAATCTAAAACATATTTAAAAATATCTGTATACAGATGGCAGAAAACGGCAGACGATGGCAGACTGAAAGAAGGCAAATGGAGTTGGAACTCGATGATCTAAGGGCTAAACGCGACACCATGCAACATTGGGAGGCTCAGGTATACATTTGTTTATTTATTCATTAACAAAACAGATAAAAATATATAATAAATAAATTACTACTTATATAAAACAGTGCTACAACTGTAAAAGTATTTACAGTTTTGATCTAGATTGAGATCAAGTATGTGAAAACAGAGAAAAAAGATATGTTGCATGCATTATATTAAGATTACCTCCAGGGGAGGCCTATGTCCAGCAGTGGACTATTATAGGCTAGTGATGATGATGATGATGATATAGAGAAAAAATTATATGTCAAATTTTTTAAATTCACGTGCCTGTACTCGGGTGAGATATGCAGCTCTACTGTTTTATTCCATCAATGTACATATTATGTCTTGTGTGAATAAATATTACTGATTTACTGAAGTTCGAGAAATATCTTACAATTTCTCTGGCTATGACTCCACACATGCCTACCAAAGAACCGGCAGCCTTATTGTCTAACTTGAAATCCATTACCACCAGTGAACTTCAAACCGATTACCAGTTGTAGACCCAGTCTGAATGTTGTCGGTATTGTCTAAGGTTCAACTGGTCTTCGGTTTCAGCTATTTACACAATACGAAAGTGACAATCGAAGTCCAGGCTAGGTTTGAAATGCCAAACTGAAGCCGATTACGATTACCAGTTGAGTTAGACAATAGAGCCGCGGGTCACTATAATGACCTTACATTATCCTTTGTTCCTTATAAAGATTTTTATATTTGTGTTTTGTTTTGTTACCAGATAGCGGACATTATCAGATGGGTGTCGGACGAGAAGGAAGCGCGCGGTTACCTCCAAGCGTTGGCTACTAAGATGACGGAGGAGTTGGATTACTTGAAACATGGTAAGCCGAGTTATGCAGCTGCTCGTAACGTATCACAACGTGGTTGCCTGGAAGAAATTGCTTTTTATTTATTTATTTTTAGTTATTTATTTATTTAGTTTGCTGGAAAATCAACGGCTTATACAAACTTAATCAGTTACATTAATAACATCAGAGAGCCAATTAAAGATTTTCACGTATTACAATTTAACATCATGTGAACACAAATAAACAAAAGCTCGGATGTCATGGAATAATCAGATAAGGAATAAACTGTATACATAAAGTGAATGTAGGTAAACCTAAATATCTACGTCACTATTAAAGTAACCTCTGGTCAGTCGCTTTGAGCAATAAGGCCTCCTATTGTACGTTTTTAATTAATTTAGATATAAGATTATGTAACTGTTTATGTATAGCAAAAATTACAATGAAGTGTTCATTCATTCATTCACACAGCGAACGTTAGCGCAGTTAGAAAGGAATGCGCTCGTAATAAGCAACGAGTCGATAAACATGCAACTTGACGTTGTGAATAGTACCCGGCTTTAGATTTTAACAGAAGTTTGGCTCTCTTGGCTTACATAAGTTTTTCTTTAAAAAAGACAGCAAATTAATCAATATATCGTTTAATTCGTTTCAGAAATATAACGCTTACTCATAGAATGTCTCTGCAGTTTGTGCTCTCATCGATCAATTTGATTGTCAGTGATTCAAAACCCCCTGTTATAAGCTCCCATCTCAAAGTTGTCGTGTTTTCCATTATTTAGATACACCCATAATCCACCACATTCTAGAATTAATGTGTCGTAAGAAACTGTCCGGATATAAGTCCGGATTGTACAGGCCTATGCTACCCCATGACGCTGATAGGGGTTGATTTGTTATTTCGTTAGCTATGAGATGGGAGTTAGATAAATGACCGATCGACACGGAGTTGTAATGCAGACTGAATTTATTTGAACAAAGTAGTACATAAAATGCTGAGTTTTGATTCCAGTAACCGCTGTGGCGTACACAGCTTACTACACAGTTAATATAGACCTTAGCAGGCTTACGTGAGCGCGTCTCTTGTATAGTATCGTGCGCGTCAGAATTAAGTACCCCCCTATTCTATAAAATATTGTCGACTACTTCTAATTCTCTTGTAACTTGACAAATATTTTCACATGCAAAAATTTATCACGCTGCTCAGGATCGAACCACCCACCCAAAATACTCTAATAGTCTGAAATTCCCAACAATAACAATTAGGGGGGGGAGGTACTTATATGTGACGCGGTCTGTACATAATGTGCGGTTGGGCTCGTACACGGATTATTTTAAATCGTCTTTGTTTCAGCTTCAGCGTCCCGCAACTCGCTCTCGATCCCCTCCCCGCCGCCCGCCGCGCCGCAGGGCTCCGGCGGCTGGCGGAACCGCCGCTCGCAGAAACTGGACAAGATGGAGATACTCACGCTGCAGTCCTCTCTGCACGCGGAGATACAGGCCAAGCAGGC
The DNA here is from genome assembly GCA_963931895.1 of Eupithecia pulchellata. Lineage (NCBI taxonomy): Eukaryota > Metazoa > Arthropoda > Insecta > Lepidoptera > Geometridae > Eupithecia > Eupithecia pulchellata. The sequence goes on along the minus strand of OZ007546.1, from coordinate 5,776,412 downwards.
GGTGCACGAGGAGCTCAGCCGGACGAGGGCCGAGCTTATGGCGTCGCAGCGGTGAGTGGGTGATAATATACGACATGGTAATATACGGAACCGGTGCTCGCAGAAACTGGACAAGATGGAGATACTCACGCTGCAGTCGTCTCTGCACGCGGAGATACAGGCCAAGCAGGCGGTGCACGAGGAGCTCAGCCGGACGAGGGCCGAGCTTATGGCGTCGCAGCGGTGAGTGGGTGATAATATACGACATGGTAATATACGGAACCGGTGCTCGCAGAAACTGGACAAGATGGAGATACTCACGCTGCAGTCCTCTCTGCACGCGGAGATACAGGCCAAGCAGGCGGTGCACGAGGAGCTCAGCCGGACGAGGGCCGAGCTTATGGCGTCGCAGCGGTGAGTGGGTGATAATATACGACATGGTAATATACGGAACCGGTGCTCGCAGAAACTGGACAAGATGGAGATACTCACGCTGCAGTCCTCTCTGCACGCGGAGATACAGGCCAAGCAGGCGGTGCACGAGGAGCTCAGCCGGACGAGGGCCGAGCTTATGGCGTCGCAGCGGTGAGTGGGTGATAATATACGACATGGTAATATACGGAACCGGCGCTCGCAGAAACTGGACAAGATGGAGATACTCACCCTGCAGTCCTCTCTGCACGCGGAGATACAGGCCAAGCAGGCGGTGCACGAGGAGCTCAGCCGGACGAGGGCCGAGCTTATGGCGTCGCAGCGGTGAGTCGATGATAATATACAACATGGTAATATACGGAACCGGCGCTCGCAGAAACTGGACAAGATGGAGATACTCACGCTGCAGTCGTCTCTGCACGCGGAGATACAGGCCAAGCAGGCGGTGCACGAGGAGCTCAGCCGGACGAGGGCCGAGCTTATGGCGTCGCAGCGGTGAGTGGGTGATAATATACGACATGGTAAAGTACAGTGCGTGTCAGAATTAAGTACCCCCTTGTCTACATAATATTTAAGACTACTTCGAATTACCTTGTAACTTATCACAAATTTTCACAGGCAAATATTTATCACGCCGCCGCTAAGGATCGAACCACCCACCATAATACTCAAAGTCTGAAATTCTCAACAATAACAACTTTTGTGTCCCACATACATTGAGATGGGATGGGGGGGTACTTATATGTAACGCGCACTGTACATCATGATAATGTACATATGGCAACCTCTGTGGCGAGGTGGGCCAAAGTTCGCCTGCGACGCAGGAGGTTGCGGGTTCGATTCCCACCTCGGGACACGTATTTGTGCGATCTGAAAATATTTGTTCAGGGTCTTCTGGTCTTCTTCTATGTATAATAAAAATATCTATATATGTATCTATCGTATTTTGATTGTCCAAAATTATTATTTTTTTATATTGGGTAGCTCACTTTGCTCGCCGCACTGCATGTTGAACAATATACACAGCGTACGTCCGTTCGGAATGTGCATCGTTGCGAGAGGAAGCCGCAAATAAGAAATTGTGGCTTACTCCGTTACTACTACTTCTTATTTAACTTGTATTTTGTGACGTGTCCAAGAGTCCTGTAAGGTCTAAAGGAAATAAAGCACTTTGATTTTGATTTTACTGTGTGTGAGAAAGTACGACTTGCTTCGCTCGCGACGCTGTATAAGAGAACCGTGGCTGACGCCGCCAAGTACGCTGTCTCTAAAGTGCGGCGCGCTTCGCTCGCAAAGTTGTGTGAACGAGTATCAGCAGACATTTACAGTTAAGGGTTCTATGGTGGGTAGTGATTCAGCTATTTTACATCGCTGTGATGTTTATTGGGAAGGTACCAATACTGCAGGTTTCGGTTAGTAATGTCCATAGCTATTCATGGGAACCTTAGTGCTAAACACTATATTTATTTAGATAATACTGAACCGATGTTTCTCCTGAAATAAATAAATAAAATAAAAAATAAATAAATAATGCCGGACAATCCACACAGCATCATATAGCCCCTAGCTAAGCAGAGCTTGTGTTAAGGTACTAGATGACTGATATACATAATACAATATTATTACATAGATAGATATTTTGTAGACGACCAAAACACACTGAAGATATATCTGCAGATCGTATAAATATAAATCGTAATATATATAATATAAATAAATAATCGTTTGTTACAGCGACTTACTAGACACGCGACAGCGGCTAGACTCGATAGCTCACGACATGAAGCGCAAGGAACAACACATTCGCGACATGCAGGCGCGACTGGACGCGCCGCCGCACCACCAGGGGAACTCATGTGAGTATTTATACTGCATCGTCACACGTAGTCTAGACACGCGACAGCTAGGCTCCATAGCCAGTGACATTTTTTATTTTTTTATTTTTATTTTATTGGTAATACAAAATCCACAGCCCTTAGATACTACTTATACTAATGTTAAGAACAAAACTTACAGCCAAAAAAAAGGATTTACATTATATAAACTATGATTTCTAAACAGACAGTCGAATGATACCACTATAAATAAAAACAAAATGAACACTCTACAACAATAATTTTAACACAAATACCTAGCTTTAAACGCTTATTACAAAAATAAAAATTAAGAACTTAAATTTAAAAAGAGAAAGTAATTTAATATTTTTTTAACAGTAATCACTTAGTTAAATGAGACATTAGCATCCTCCTCCTCCATTATTTTAATAATGTCGTTTCTGAAATTAATTTTTGAATTTGACATCAAGACATAGCTCGTGATATCAAGACATAGCTCATCAGTAAACATACAGTCTCGTAAATCTAGACTCGCGACAGCTAGACTCCATAGATCGTGATATCAAGACATAGCTCATCGGCAGACATACAAACTCCTAGATCTAGACTCTATAGCTCGTGATATCAAGCCATAGCTCGTGTGTGACATCAAGACATAGCTCATCAGCAGACATACAGTATCCTAGATCTACACTCCATAGCTTGTGACATCAAGCCATAGCTCATCACTAGTCTACAGTCTCCTAGATCTAGACACGCGACAGCTAGACTCCGCAGCTCGTGATATCAAGCGTAAGGAACGAGCCGAATCCATGTAAGTACAGAAGATATATTTGTTATTGTGGTGTAAGAATCGAACACTCATCAGGACGTGTATGTCGTAAAATCATAGGGAAACATAGGTTGGTTAGGAAGAGTACCAACTACTTTATATTTTATTCGCTTCTACTACGAATCACTTATCCGCCTGCTAAGCGTGACTGGTGAATATCCATGGGCTACAATATAGAAGTGGCAGTGGGCCGGACATCCGAACCGACAACGGTAAATATTCTTAGGTGGAGACTATGACTCGGTAAACCTAGTGTAGACTGCTGATAAATACTGGATGAGCTAAAGGCATAGCACTACGTCGTGGGTTAGGAGTAGGTCCAACAGTGGACTAAACAAGACTGACTTTTATACACATACTAGACGATAAGGCTGGCTGACTTGACTGGTTGAGTTTGAGGATTTTAGGTAAGTCTAACAATAATTTAGGGGTGTGTTGATTTTAGTCGCGAGCAAAGCGACGTAGAGTGAATAGTAAAATTTAATTTTACCTACTACTGTAATATTTATTTCAGCGCACATATCTACGTATGTTTATTTAGTGCACCATTTTCTTTTTGTTTCTATTACATGTTACCGCACAATCCCACCTTACGCACGTATAAACCTGTGACGCCATACGCTAATGTCAAATGGATCTGGATCTCCCATCAAAGTACAACGTCGACCGCGACGGAAAAAACGGAAATAAACGAACTCTATGTGCCATTACACGTTACGTGAACTGTAAATTTATGATTGGAATGCTGTGAAAACTTAATTTATTGAAAATGGAACGTTTTTGTTGAAATTGGAACGTGTGTATGCGCACGCTAAATGGATATTGTTTGAATGTTAATTTTAAATTCAAATGATTTGCTGTGTATTTATCTACGGGCTATGAAATTGTTATTTTTTGAAAATAACGGACCTATTCCACTAAATTATTGTTGATTTATTACATATCACTTCGAAATTGTCTATGGGCTGTTTGTAAAATTTTAATCGGAACTGTGATTTGAAATTCTATTGGTCCGTTTCAAAAATGGAATGTCCTCAATCTTGATCTATGGCGTAACGATCTTGTATTACTTGTGGCATTTACTAATTTATGCGTGGGACGCTGTTTTTACTTTTTAATGTTATATTCCTTTATTATTTTTATTGTTTTAAAACCTGCATTGTGCTAAAATAGTTCGAACGTGGGTAGGGCAGTACATGCCGTTTTTTATAGGAATGACGTCATGTATTTGGGGCGTAGCCATTTTGGTTTACCATCACTTGTATGAATGATGTTTGTTTTATTTCTATAGCCACAGAAGCCACTTATAGGGTTCCGTAGGGTGTTTTACAGGTCCTTATTGTTAAGGCTGTTCTATCACGATTCGCATTGTTGGACCGAGAGGTTGTGTGCTGACTTAAGGCCTTATATACACATATTATGTTCGTACGCGTTTAGAACCAAAGGTACGGGTTAATCGAAGAGGAACCAAAGACAAATATCTTGGGCTTCCATTATTTTCTAATATGAAGAAAAAGAAAGGCACCTTGCCTTTCTTTTTCTTTAACCTTTGGTTTATCGATAGCGTACACATTTGTGTAAACAAAATCTTGATAAGGTTTTGGATTTCCAAACTAACTCATGCTACCTCTCTGATTTTTAATGGTCATCATGTAAAGGCTATAGAAATTCGCTTTGAATGCTTTTTCTTGCTATTAGTGTTTATTAGGTTAGATAATTAGTGCTCAAATTACTAGTCGCAGCTTATTATTGGTATTTAAAATCGGAGCTATAATGTTTTACAACACTTAAATTGGAATTACGATGTTTCACACATAATTATAATTCTATAGGTATTATACTGATACCTATATTTACAGAAATTGGCGATTTTATGAATTTATAACAGTAGATTATTATCTATTTATTATTATTTTTAATATTATTATATTATCTTGGGTAAAATAGATAAATAAGACAAGTCGTCATTCTGTGACAAATAAGTGACAAATTTTTTAAAGTTATTCCATCTACTTCAATCATATAGGTACGTATTATCGAATACGGAAAATATTTGAAATTTATTCTATCAACTTCAATAATCGATTTGTCTTACTGTTTTCTCTATTCTAGCCAAGCCAAAAAAATACATGCTAAGGGGCAAATCATTCATTATTTTGCATAAAATAAAATTTTCTGTCACAAAACACTTTGTTCAACACTAGTTTAACATTAAGCTCTTATGACCTTTTAAGCTGCAAGATCCCAAACTTTCAACCAAAGTAAAGAAACGTCTAGTCCTTTTAAAATTTTAGTCTAGTCTAAATCTACGCTACCAAAGATTTTAAATGTTGTATCGTCCTTATACGTTCGAACTAGTCATATTTATATTTAAAAATCCCTTTATTTAAATAATCTGGTAATGTAAAACAGTTGCTAAGCTGTGCATCCACAGCATCGGAGCGTACGCAGCGTTTGTGGTTTTGTATTATCAATACTAAAGCACTCTTATGATATACTAGCGGTCTGCTTCGGGTTCGTACGAGTATTAAAATATGAGAAATAAAAAAAAAATTACATGTTTTTGTACATTTTGGGTTACATTATTGAAGTTTACTCAACTTATTGGTTTGTTAACTTTTGGAAAAATAGTCTATATCTAAAATATTCCTATAGGGATAATGTAGGCTTTTTATGGTGAAAGAATTATTCAAACCGGTCCAGTAGTTTTAGAGGCTATTCAATCCAAAGATAAATCTAAGTTTTCCTCTTTACAATATCAGTATAGATAAATCGTCGTACCTGCCGATACCGATACCAGGCATATTGTAGATACCGACGTTGCATACGCTGCGTAGGCTGCCATATCAATCCAGTGGACGTATAGCTTTACATCTTTATTTATTTATTTTATCTTGAATGCCACTTTTTCTATCGACATACGTCAGATTGAAAAGTAACTGCGGTATAAATAACTGTTTTAGTTAACAGATTAAAATTAATAAGGGGATTACTTTTTGCTTTACGCATACTTTTAATATTGGTAAAATTTATGAAATTATTATCAACACAATATGCATTAACTTTTTAAAGTTTTTATTTATATACCGCTTTGCTTTTTTACAAATTGTCTTGTAAATAATGCAAAAATATTTTATCAAAAAAACAATTTATACATATGACAGCATGATGCAGGTTTTTTTATTATGTTTTTTTTAATTATTTATTGTTTAGTTTTAAGTTTTCACTTTGATCTGTAGAATCTCAGTTAGTGTATCCATCTTTTTTAGATTTTTGTTTTAATTTTTCTGTTACAAAAACTCTACCGTTTGGCGATATTTTTTTTACCATTTGAGAGGTTTTGTAACAGAAATTATATTTTTCTTATTTCATAATTTTAGCTGATTAATAAAAAAATCCTACATAAAATATAAATGTGAACAAAAGTGGTTCAAGTCACAATATTTAAAAAAAAACTGTTGTTTGAAACGTTGTATCAAAACGTTTGTTTTATAAATTATGTTGATTAGTATTTTTATTTTATGCTTGTATTTAAGTTACTTCAGCACATTTATTCTGCATTTAATTTATGTTTAGGTTATTGAACCTTGATGTCTTAAATTTTGCAATGCAGTTTTTATGTAAATAAGTGATTAAAATTTTGTTTTAAAATTTTACGTTTACTTTTATTTAAACTCAAATTCATTTAATAAACCAAAAAACAAGCTTAACCTATTGAGCAGTATAAAAGGAATTCCATCAGTAATAGATTAAACTATACAAATTATAATGTTCAGGTGTTGTATTTTGAATCAATTAAAAATGTAGTACTGGATAACAATTGTTCTTTATTTTTGTTATTATTACAATAATATGCATTGTGATCATGAAATTAAAGTCGTAAGTTATGTGCAAGCAGCAAGGCAGGGATCTACTAAAGGATCTAACTACTGGAGCGGAAAAGACGAGACTGGTTCGTTATTTTATTTAACATTTAAATTATTTAGAAGTAGTTTTGTATGTGATTGTGTGTCCATAAGGTGTAAGTTTTGAGTTTTTTTTCTGTCCCGTGTTGCGTAAGTAGTTTCTAATCATTTTTGTATCATTCCATTGTAAATACGATCAAGTGTAAAGGAAATTATGAATTTTTAACCTGGTGTCACTGTTTTTTTTGGTATTGGATTTCTTTTACTTTTTGTTTCTTTTCAATAATTCCCCCTACATTTACTAATAATACTCACTGTTGGCCCTTGTTATCTTTGTAAATACATGTAAATTACTCGAAAATACCGTCTTACTATCAATAAAGTACAAAAGAAAAATAATTATAGAAGAAAATTTAAATATTCTTTGTCAAGATCAGTACAAAAACAATATATTCAAAAATGTAGCGTTTTACTTATTTTTACTGTATAAAATAATTTCCTGTAAACTGAGATTTTCTACTGTAAAGATGATGGTCTTTCAGTCCGAAAAAAATTACCTAAAAAAACCGTGACATTCTACCATTCGGCCATATTGTAAAACTTAAAAGTTTTTTGCTTCGCTTGCTTGAGCTTTTTTATGAACATGACGACAATACTCGTTTCACCATAACTTGCTAAGCGATATGGTTTTTCCTTTAACACTTGTTTGTATCGTTTAGGCATTTGACTAATCTGTTTTTTTTGTACAATTCTTGTATATCGGTTTTGTATTTGTCCTTAGTTTAGATACCTGGCGAGAATGCATACAAATAGAAAGTTATTTGATGGTTAAACACCCATTTTTTTTTTAAGTCTGTTTTTTTTTGTTGTATGCGATCTTAAGCTGCTGGTTATATTGTACAAAGTCAATTGTATACGTCCAATATGCATGTTATACCTGGTTTTATATCACTAAAAATAAGTCCTATATGTACAGTCGAGCGCAAAATAATTTTTTTTGCTTAAAAAGGTGAACCCTCAGATTTCACCGACCATTTTTGTTTATTGTGTCTATAAATACTTTTGTGCCCGACTGTATCTTGAAATCTAATTATGTGACGTCTTTGTAGTTATTATTTTGTGAAATTGGTTTCGGTTGGGATTGGATTTGTGTTTTACATAGTTTTGTTATTTACTTCTACTAATTATTTATTAAGGATGACTGGGAATAAGTTTATCATAAACAGTCTGTTTCACCTCTAAATAAAGCTTTGTTACGGCATAAAGGAACCAAAGGTCTGTTTTGACTTTCTGATTGATAATAATTTCCGGCTTTTAATGGTGAAATAAGAATTTATGAATTTAATATTTTATGTTAAAAATATTACAGACTACTATGTATATTTAAAAAGTATTTGTAAACAGTTGATTCAAGGGCATGGAGACACTGACAAGCGTTTAAAATAAAAACAATTATAAAAAAACAATATAGAAAATGCTTTTTTTCTGTTTTCAGTTTTGGACCGACCCCCATCACAGATGAGTTACCTAGACCAATTCTTGAAAGAGGCGCCTACGGAGCGGCACTACGATAATGTAGCTTCTATAAACGAGCAGAAGGTAGGTTTTAGCTTGACAAGTTCTGAAGTTTTTAAAGTTGGTCATAGATGCTTTGCAAAAATCCATTGATTGTGAAATGTGTTTTAAATTGAACTTTCGACAATATGGAGTTAAGGTCTCAGAAAATCATTTGAAACACATTTCTCATGTTATCGTTATTGTGATTAATAAATAAGGTGATTGATTTTTGTTTAACTTTGAATTATGCCATATTTTGGACTAGACAATCTTTTAATGTTCGCATTTAGCGTTGATTTTTTTTTAATTTTTACTAAATTGCAACAAAATGTGGCATAATTTTGATTCATGCTTCCTAATTTTCGTTTCGCAATGTTTTTAGTTGTTTTTGTTACATCACAGATGTCGCCTCAGTACCACCGATACAGAAATATGCAACATTGTTGTAATTCCAAGGTATTGTTTTGTTTTTGTTTTGCATGCACTTTATTTTCACTAGTTTTATGCTCATTTTGTCATCTTATAACCTGTTTCTAACTATTTGTATCATTTTTAACTTACGCTTGAAGATTGCGGTGCTGGAAAAACAGAATTCCTTTATGGGGGCGAATCTAACGAGTTTTATTGTCAAACTGGACTTGGATCTCAGTAGTCAACGTTGTCGGGGTCAAAAAACTCGAGTAATATATATATATATATTTTTTTGTATGAGTACTTGAAAGGAAACCTTTACTGTAAAAACGATTAGAAAAATACTAAGTCATGAAATTCTACGCTGCTGCCTCTATAAAAATATACATTTTAAGATATCGGGGGGGAGCTTCGTTACATTGCTCGTACCTTGCATTTCCCCCTATTGTGGTTTCCAGCCGTTTTTATTTCTCGACACATCAAAAGTTTCTCAATCGCTGTTCTTTCCAGCATACCCTGTATACCGACGTAATCTTGCAGATTCTGTACGGCTCTAAGCAGAGCTCCACAACGAGCGGTTCAAACCTTCCCTTCCCCTTCCTATTTGGTTCTCTCCCCTTCTTTATTTCTTGAGTTCTTTCCAACATACCCTGTATACCTTTCCCCCTATTTTTCTCTGCAACCTTCTTTATTTCTTAATGGCTGCAGTTCTTTCCAACATACCCTGTATAAACCGACGTAATTGCAGATGCTATACGGCTCAGAGCAGGGCGCCGCACTGAGCGGTTCGATAGAGTCTCAGGATGAGCTGGAGGGCTGCGCGCCCGCGTCTCCGCCGTCTAGCAAGAGCTCGCCCAGCGAGATGTCGACAGTAAGTCAGTTTGTAAGTACCAGTAGATTTTATTTATTTAACTTAAGGAAAAAACAAGCTTATACAAATACAAATTTAAATTAATGTAAAACATCAAAACAGGATTTACAAAATTAACTTAAGTAGTCAGTCAAATCAATCATTGAAAATCATTTTTACGCTAAATAAATATTTAAGCTTATAAAAACTAAATTTAAACGGTACGGTAAATACATATTTAATCTTATAATAACAAAATTTAAACGGTACGGTAAATACATATTTAAGCTCTAAATAAAAAAAAATGTCCGCTTCGCACGGGAATTTACCAAAATTTTGAAAAATTTTGTAATAATATTTATTTGAATTTGAATTTAATAGGCTGGTTTACATTATTGAAGTTTTCATACGGATCCCTAACTTTTCAGCAGCATAAGGCTTTTCGACATTGACTCGCACTTGAATTTTTGACATTGACTTACCTCCCGCACTCCAATGATTTATGAAGTTTAAAAATAAAAGAAGTTTATGATACTCCATAACTGACACTGGCAGTATCGTATTGAAAGGAAAGCGGCGGGGCGGGCGCCATAATAAAAAAAGAAGTTGAATATTATAACGGACAGTTTTATTATTGCATTTTTCATGCAGATCTTTAACTTTTTGAAAATATTCTATAGCCTATGTTCACCAGGGAAAATGTAGGATTCTAATGGTGAAAGAATTTTTCTAATCGGTCCAGTAGTTTCAAAGCCTATTCAATTCAAACAAACAAACAATCAAATCTTACCTCCTTATAATATTAGTATAGATACATCTAACAATTTAATTCTTTGCAGGATCCATCGCTTGGTCCCGCCGTGCCTGGCAAGCAGAAAGTCCACCAGTTCCTAGTGCGGACATTCAGCAGTCCTACCAAATGTAACCACTGTACGTCGCTTATGGTGAGTGAACAAGATTATTTAAAAAGTTGACAGGAAATAGGTAAACTAATTGCTTCAACCATGTTACTACAAAAGAACTGCATAGCTAACAAATAGAAGAGAAAATACTGTATTATACCATACAAAGAGAACATAACAACAGATGCTTAAAGTAGAGGAAGTATAAAGGGCGGCCTTATCGCTATGAGCGGTCTCTTCCAGGCAAACTGACAAACGTCAGGTAAGGGATTAGGATTTCATAAAAAATCCTCGGCAGTCTTATTGCATTATAATTAGCTATAAAAGGTTTCTAAAAGGACAGACCTATCTTGACAACCTCTAACATTTATCCCTCCCCCTAGATCGGTCTAACCCGCCAAGGGGTGGTATGCGAGCGCTGCGGCCTAGCGGTCCACACTCGCTGCTGCGCGCGGGTTCCGCCGCGATGTCCGCTGCCCGCGCTCTCGGAGCGGCGTCCGCTGGGGATAGACCCCGCGCGTGGACAGGGCACCGCCTACGAGGGATATGTCAAGGTACGTAGTCAGGTGGGGAAAGGGGATTGAGGAGTTCATAGTGTAAGCTCAGAGGTAAGAGTTAGGTGTACACAGGGCGCGAGGGAAAACGGTATTGAGGAGTTTCATAGAGTCACAAAGACGGCTGCTATTTGTGCTCTATTATCCTTTGTGGGATATGAGTAGACAAATGCCGCTACCGTTGTTACTATGGTGGAATCAGAAACTTTTAAAGGATTTACCCTACGAGGGATATGTCAAGGTACGAAGGTACACAGTCGTGTGGTGCCGGCATAGAATTTCACCAACCCAACTCTTCACGTGGGTGTCGTAAGAGGCGAGTAGTAATTACAATCATGATTAATAGCTTTAAAAAATTACCCTAGACAATAATCGCCTTGCTAGAGGGCTGTAGGGAAAAATTACAAGTTGAGACCAATATTTTGGGGTAGTTGTGACGCGGTTGTGTGTTTCTTCAAAATGAACCTCTAATTTCGGCAAAATTTGGTCCCGCCCGTTATATAATTGACCAAGACTTTTGATAACTGCCCCTTTATGTCCGGTAACGCTGTCATGGCCATCTGCGGTCAACAAAATCCCTGCCCTTTGCCACCAGTTTATTATCCCTTCCATTTCTCAGGTCCCAAAGCCAGGCGGCGTCAAAAAAGGCTGGATGCGACAGTTCGTAGTCGTCTGCGACTTCAAGTTATTCCTCTACGACATCTCGGCTGATCGCAACGCGCTCCCCGCGCTGTGCGTCAGTCAAGTGTTGGATATGCGGGATCCGCATTTCAGTGTGGCCGCGGTGCGGGATAGCGATGTTATACACGCGGCGAAGAGGGATATACCCTGTATATTTAGGGTGAGTGGCTTATTTTTAGAGGATGATAAAATTTTTCTTAATCTGGGTCAGGACCGAGATGCGTGGAGGGACCTTGGCCTTTGCCCAGCAGTGGGACACACTAGGCTTAATAACTAACTATGTAATAAAATTTAAAAAAATAAGCAAATGTAAGTAGTACAAATTTTTCAGCAGGTTTTCAATACCTTTAAAAATTACATGAATAATATTTTATTAAAATTTATCTATTTAGTTCAAAAATATAGCATTTGATTCTTATTTGCCTTATTCAAAAATACTGTAAAATATTTTTTTTATGTCGAAACCAAAGACCAATTTCAGTGGCCGTTGCATTTACTAATCGATTCTAGATTATTCGTTCATACTGTTTCGCTGTGTAAAGTTAGTTCCAACTTAACATAGAAGTTAAAAAAAAAAACCAAAAACCCAAGTCGTCAGTCACGGAAATGCGATAAATGGCGTAAGTCATACATATTATTCCAGAATATTCCAGATAATACCAGACGTCCCCTATAATTCCAGATATCAACATCACAAATAGAAGGCGGCAGACGATCTCATACACTAATGCTGGCTGAATCAGAATCCGAGAAGACTAAATGGGTTGTGGCCTTAAGCGAACTGCATAGGATATTGAAAAGGAATAATTTACCAGACAAATGTGTGAGTAAACTTTTATGATTCATATTAAAATAAAATGCTGGATAATTCATACAGCATCGTCAAACCTCAAGCTTAGCAAAGCTTGTGTGATGTGTACTAGATTTTTTTCATTTATCTATGAGTGAGTACTTATTAAATCATTAATTAAATGTAAGTTAGATATTATAGATTGATTTCGATTTGTCTACAGGTTTACAGCGCAGTAGTCGTAGTGGATTCCACAGCGGGCGCCGTCCTACGCGGCGCGCTGTGCGCATGCGTGCTAGAACGGACGCGGGTGGTCATAGGGGGGGAGGGGGGGCTGGCCTTATTGGACCTTGAGAGGGGGGAGATCACTCCGAGGCGGTCGCACGCGCCCGTCGCCAGCGCGGTGTATATACCCAAGGAACAGCTGTTGGGTGAGTGGACATTTGTGTGACGTCACAGATTCAGATTAGTTGTTGGCAGCACAGTTTCAAAGGGGGGAAAGGGTATGAGAGGTCATGGAGGGGAGTTGCTGTGTATATACCTAACAACTGTTAGGTGAGTCCAGAGTCATTCAGGAATAGCGGTTAGGTGAGTGGATATTCATGTGACATCACAGATTTAGTATATCTCTTGGCAATATAGTTACAAAGGGGGGGAAAGTGATGAGGTCATAAGGGAGGGGGAGGCTTGTTGGACCTAGAGCGGGGGGAGATCACTCCGAGACCATCTGTAAGTCCAGAGCCATTCACGGGACGTCGATTCAGATTGTTTATTGGCAACATAGTTACTCGTACATAGGGGGAGAGGGGGTATGAGGTAATAGAATTTGTTTTAACTAACTACTACTCATTTTTATATTTGTATATGTATATACTAGTCTTTATGGTATTTGTTGATATGGGCCCTGGAATAAGTTTATTACCGTGTTTCGGAATTTTGTTACCGCACAAATTCAAAGACAATCATACAGTTTTCGGTGTGGGCGTATCTTAGCATTGAAGTCTTTGTCTGAGAAGACCAGTTAAGTCGTGGACATACATTCTCTCCATAACTTGAGCGCTGATGAAGAGAAAGAGAGGTGCATAGGAGTCTGACCCTTATTCCGTTACCCACAGTGGTGATAGCGGGCCGCGGTCGCTACGTGCGCCTGGTACCGCTACGAGCGCTGGAGTGCTCGGAGGTGGAATGCGTGAAGCTAGCGGAGAGTAAAGGCGCGCTGGCGGTCGCCGGCGGCGCTCTGCATAATAACTCGTACGGGTTCGCGGTGCTGGCTAAGAAACAGGTATATAACATAATAATTTAAGATTAAGGTTAAGGGTAATACTGAGCTTGTTCTCTGTACATTTACCGGCGACCTTGTAGACCATATGTACTCTGTTTTATTTACATTATATGTGAGTCCATGCTCATCAGCGTAGTTTTCACAAACTCTTAGTAACACTCTATACTTCTTACCGTCGGGCTCAGCAGCATCATATCGTCAACGTAACTAATGTTGTTAATACTAATGCCGTTCATGCGGCAACCAATACGCATGCTGCTGAGCCCGTCGATAAGGTCGATAACATAGAGATTTAAGAGCTTCGGAGAGCTAAGTCCTCCCTGCCTCACACCGCTCTCCGACCTGTATGCTTCCGATACAGACCTGGCCCACTTTACATGATTTGTTTGGTTATCATACCAATAATTAATCTTTAAGACTACCGGTAAACCCGGTAAACCGGTAAACCCCAGTCTCTCAATTTACTCCAAAGCACGTCATATGACACAAGGTCAAATGCTTTGGAGAGGCCGAGGAAACAGGCGTATACCGGCGTCCTGCAGTCTGTATAATACTGGATGGTGTTCTTGAGACTTATGATTGCGCTTATGACTTATTATTAAAAGAAATCACAGGAAATAAACAAAGGTTGGAGTAGGTTGAATAATTTTAATGTACTTGCATTAATGTTTCATAGCAATAGTTCCGATATTTACCGGACTATGTTAAACTATAATTATTCTACCTTTTAATCATTGTACCTACTCCGATCTATGCTAATAATAGATATCTCCCCCCCAAACAGAACCAGTACATATTGATGCATAAGACACCCTGTATAAAATGTGTTCTCCCTACAGAACCACACATAGTGATGCATGAGACACCCTGTATAAAACGTGTGGTATTTCCAGAACC